>JAANYP010005115.1:0-121195 GCA_020465985.1 Centrapalus pauciflorus
TTGAAGAATTTCATTGGAGATCTTGGAGTTGTCCCAACGGTTCAAGACCCCATCGAAATATTCTGCGACAACGAAAGTGCTGTTTCGTTGACTAAAGAACCCAAGGATCATGGAAAGTCCAAGCATATTGATCGGAAGTACCACTTTGTTCGTAGCAAGGTTGAAGAAGGACATGTGATTGTGAAAAGAGTGCGATCAGAGGAGAATCTAGCTGATCCGTTCACAAAGCCACTTTCTCAACCGAAACACTGTAGTCATGCTGTTAGCATAGGATTACGAGATAATGTAAAGTTTAGTAGTTAGTTTTGAATTTGAAACATTGTAACAATGATTTGAAATTGTAATGGATTTGGTGATTAAATAATTGAGATTTATTTATTTGCAAAGTGCTGCCATCTTCTATTAATTTATCGTTGTGTTTCCTTTTGCATGTTTAGAACCAACTCTCAGTGTAATTAATTTCATTCAAATACCTCAGTCGTTCGTACTACCGGGAGTTAGTATTGAATAAAGACTGTCATGGAATGTTAGTAGACTATCAATAGTTTGACATAGCATAGAGATTGCTGCAACATTCATGGGTACTTAATGGAGATTTAAGTATAGGGCACTCGCACTTGGAAAGATACTTCATGGATCAAATCATAAGTATTTCCAAGATGATAATATCCTCTATTCTTCAGACGGAGATACATTTAAGTTGCGGTTTTCTAGTCCGTCATACCTTAGTGCATTCAAATGCTGTGCGTAACTGCCAGTTATAACGAATGTATGTAGTTACGATGTTATTAGTTAGCTAGCGCTGTGTATGCGAAGTTTATTCGTTCCTTTTGCCTATATGGAAAAGCGATATCTATGGGCCCTCTGATGATTAAACGTTGATTCTAGAGTGTCGGGCCTGACCGAGACAAAATTGAAGTGTTCAATTAATAAGTCTCATATAGTCATATTAATCGGAAATCAGAAACATAATTTTGAAACCAATAATTGATTATAATCCATGTCTTAGTTTCATACGATATCAGAGAACGAAGGAATAGTTGATCCCTTATCTAAAGGATTAGCTCTGATATGATTCAGAGTTCGGCAGCTGTATCGAGTAGCTAGGAAGGCTGGTAATAGAATGTGTTTAGACAAATAGTTTCCAACTTGTCCAAGTGGGAGACTGTTGGAATTAGTGCCCAAGTCATAATTATTTGTAAACATATTGTTATCAGGCTGGATCCTTTTTGGGTGCATGCAATGAATTGTAAAGAGAAGATGATTAACTTAAATATATAACGTTAATTAGTTTGTTAATTAATTATGTTTAATAAATTAATTAGAAACTAAATAATTGATTATATTTGATTACTGGGTTAGTTTGTTAATTTATTAATAGTTAATAAATTAACCGGATGTAACATCCTCGGACTTATTTTTGATGTATTTTGACTAATTAAGTGGAAAATTTATATTTAAAGTTAAAATTTAAGCAATTATTATGTATTTGGGTTATTTAGAAGTTTGTTGCTATTTTAAGAGAAATTTGAACACGGAATCATTTTATGGAGTATTATGAATATTAAAAGTTAATTATGATAATTCTAAGATTTAAATCAGTATTTTATGGAACCGGTTAAGTCGAGGGGAGAAATGTACAAAATGGTGAAAATTGGAATAAAAGAGCAAAAGGGCTTCATTTTCACCATCTCTCTCTCTCTCTAGACTCTCTCTCTAGAATTCTCTCTCTACATCTCTCTAAGATAAACCACAAACCGACCGTCGGATTTTCGAGAATTATACGTCATCAGAAAGATATCGAGGAGTACAACAACAATCTACAAACGGATTTCAGATTTCATACGAATTGAGGTAAGAATCGATCCTTTTTAAGTTATGGTTTCGGTTTTGAAGAACATGAATCTCGAATCTATCATTTTATGCATATTTAAGCTTGTTTTTGATTGAAATGTTGCTGGATTATGATACTATATGCATAGTAGAATCGAATATATGCATCATACATGATATAACACTGATTTTAGGCCTTAGAAATGAAGGATTTAAGTTGAAATGATGAACAGACTCGAATATGTCAAGAACAGAGTCGAAATGTAAGAACAGACTCGAGTTTGGTGCTAGATTCGAAGTTGTACTATTAGATTCTAAGGGAGGCCTCGAATCTGACATCAGATTCGAAGATGAACTCGAATCTGACATCAGATTCGAAGATGAATTCGAATCTGATGGGGGGGGGGGGTTCGAATCTGTCCTAAGGGTTCGAATCTGGTGCTTGATTTCGAATCTAACCCATTAAATTCGAGTTTAATGCCTAAAATTGAGAAATGTACTCTCTAAACTTGTATAATTTGAATGGAACTTATACACAACACATAAAATGGCAAGAATTATTCAAAGGTCAAGTTGTGAACTTGAAATGGGATTTCAAACTTAGTTATGGGTTAAATTTGAATGTAGACCCGAAATGGGGGAAAACGTTGCAAAACTTACGAGACTTGATTTTTATGAATTAAACGGATAATGATATGAGGAATTTGTTGTAATTGATGTAACAGGTCCCTTGTGGTGTTGTTTAACCCACAGTGGGGTACTTGGTGGAATCCGGTTGAAAGCCCGAAGAGAAATAATAATTGGATAAGAGTTTTAATTACGCACCCACTGTGAGTACATATGATTTCGCATGTTTATATCTGCTTATTGTTTGCTTTTGCTTACTGAGACATGTTGCTTCATTATTCGTTTGGAATTCTACTAACTTGCGTAAATTTTTGGATGCACATTCCTATTTGATGCATGTCCGTTCGTTTGTTGTGCATCTATGATGGACCTGCGGGTCGCATCTGTTACTCCGATGTTACTGCTCTATAAGACGCTGGAGCTGATCCCTCCAGGTCCGTAGGCAGTATGTCATCCCCGGTGTTATGTTGGTCTCAATAGTGTATTAAAAGACGAGTTGCGGGCTCGTAGAGCGACGGCTCTTGTGTGATCGTACTTTGTGTACGTGGAGAGTGCACGACGTGCGTCGTCGGTGCTACTCTTGTAGGCATCATAAGGATTTATAAAATGCGTAATCTGTGTATTCACTAAGCATTCGCTTACCCCTCAGTTGACTTTATTTTACAGGAAAGGGAAAGTCTGCGGCCGGACCTTCTAGTTAGGTCATTTGGAAGATTTGGGAGACTCATCACTATTTCATCGGTAATTTATGATATGAAACAATGTTGTAATATTCGGGATGATTGTAATAATTGTATGGGTGTGTAGACTTAGACCTGGTAACTTATAGCACTGTAGGGTGTTTAACACTGTTGCACTATCTCATTTATGTATTTTAATGCTTCCGCTCTTAAATTAGGTTTTCAGATCATTATGTATTGTATGTTGATGATTAATCCTGGGTGATTTGTGATTGGTGGTTGTTGTGGCAAGGGTGCCACACGAGATGGTATCAGAGCAGTTGTTTGAGATTCAAGTGTCCGTGAGGTCTTGATCTCAAACATTAGGTGATGATATGTAGTGATGCTAAGTAATGATCTGAACTAAGATAGGTTATGATCTAGTAATTTTAAGAAATTGACTATCATACGGGACAAATGAATGGTGTCTTTAAATTTATGACATGTTACTAAACAAGTTATATGTTTATATTTTCAGAACATGTCTGGAGGAATGACACCTGAGGAAGCCAGAGAGATGATGCTAGCCATGATGGCTGAGCAGAATCGAATGATTCAAGAACAGTTTCGGGCTCGAGATGAGGCCGATGCTAAAAGAAGAGAGGAAAAGAGAAAGAATAAGGAGAAGGAAGGGGGTAACAATGAGGAACAAGATGACAACACTGGGTCATCTAACAAACCCCGAGGTTGTCGTTTTAAGGACTTTAAAGGAAATGGGGCTGTGGAGTTTAATGGACTAGGAGATGCTGTTGCCGCGCTGGAATGGATAACAGCAACTGAACGAACATTCCGAATCAGCGACTGTGCTGAGAAGGACATGGTTCGCTATGCTACTGCTATGTTCACTAATGACGCAATTATGTGGTGGAATGCCATGGTGAACGCTTTGACATTGGAGAAGATTTCTGTTATGACTTGGGCTGAGTTCAAGGATCTGTTCACTCAGCAGTACTGTCCGGTTGATGAGCGCCGGAGGTTGGAAGCAAAGTTCATGGCACTGGTACAGGGGACTAAGACGGTGTCCCAATATGCTGTGGAGTTCACGAGGTTAAGTCTGTTCGCACCTCATCAGGTGGACACTGAAGAGAGGAAAGTGACCAGGTTCGAGGCTGGTCTTGACATTGAAATAAGGAGGGTTATGAGCAACGTCCGCTACCCTACATTTGCTGGCTTACTTGAGGCCGCCAGAAATGTAGAGCAGATTCTAATCATGTCGGGCTATACTACTGGGTCTGCTGCTGCTTCCACCAACCCAACACAGCCGTCACCGCCGAAGCGCCAGCGCGAGGGAGGATATTCTGGTTCTTTCCGGTCTTCACAGTACTCACCTCAGCAGTCGTATCGTCGACCATCTGGCTTTTCCGATCGTGGTCGTGCTCGTGCTTACTCCATCAACACCGAGCCGAGATATTGTAATAGGTGTCACTTGGAACACTTCGGCAAATGCACCAATGGACGTGCTTGTTTTTGTTGTGGTGAGTTGGGCCATTATCAGAGTGATTGCCCCAGGAAGGGAGATGCGTGCCATAAGTGTGGTGTATTGGGACACTACAGTAGGAATTGTAGAAAGTACGATCCAGCTGCTGCTGCTCCATCTACAACACGGTCTTCGGGAGGTTCAAGCGGTGGATCAGTTAACCGAGGTCGGGGTCAGTCTCAAAGGGCACCGGCTCGTGCTTTCCAGATAACTGCAGAGGAGGCTAGGGAAAATCCGGAGGTCGTCACGGGTACGTTTATAGTTAACTCTTTACCTGCAAGAGTGTTATTTGACTCGGGTGCCAATAGATCGTTTGTGTCTATTATGTTTGCTCAACAATTGTCTATGCCTCTATCAAAGTTATCTGCTGCACTAGATATTGAAACTGCTAGTAACACCTTAGTAAAAGTAGATCATGTCTACCGTAACTGCACATTAGTAATTGAAGATGTAGTCTTCAATTTGGACTTGATACCGATAGAATTCAGTGAGTTTGATGTCATAGTCGGGATGGACTGGTTGATCGAGAATGAAGCCCAGATAGTGTGTAAGAGCCGAATGATTAAGATAACTACTCCGGAGGGGCGTGAGATTTGTATATACGGGGATAGGAGAAGTGGGGATCTATGCTTACTGACCATTGCAAAAGCTCGAAAGCTTGTTGCAAAGGGGTGTGACGCTTACCTGGCATATGCTATTGATGCCAAGGCTGAAAAGAGAACGTTGGCCGACGTGCCTGTTGTTTCACAATTCCCGGATGTGTTTCCGGAAGACTTGTCTGGCGTGCCGCCTGAGAGACAAGTTGAATTTAGGATTGACTTGATCCCTGGAGCTGCACCGGTAGCTCGTTCTCCTTATCGTCTTGCCCCAACCGAGATGAAGGAAATGATGACACAGCTGCAAGAATTGTTGGATAAGGGCTTCATTCGGCCGAGTTCATCGCCGTGGGGAGCTCCGGTACTGTTTGTAAAGAAGAAAGATGGCACGATGAGGATGTGCATAGATTACCGGGAGCTGAATAAATTGACGATTAAGAACAAGTATCCTTTGCCAAGGATAGACGACTTGTTTGATCAGTTACATGGCGCTAGTGTATTTTCTAAGATTGATCTGAGATCGGGGTACCATCAACTGAAAGTTCGAGAAGAGGATGTGCCTAAGACAGCATTTAGGACACGTTATGGGCATTACGAGTTCTTGGTTATGCCTTTTGGTTTAACCAATGCCCCGGCTGTCTTTATGGACTTGATGAATAGGGTTTGTAGACCGATGTTGGATAAGTCGGTGATAGTGTTTATTGATGATATACTGGTATATTCTAAGTCTGAAGCAGAACATGCTGAACATCTGAGAGAACTGTTGGAATTGTTAAGGAAAGAAAAGTTGTACGCCAAATTCTCAAAGTGCGAGTTTTGGCTACAACAGATACAGTTTTTAGGGCACGTAATTTCTGGAGCCGGGATTTCGGTAGATCCGGCTAAGGTTGAAGCAATAAAGAACTGGGAGCCGCCGTGTTCAGCTACTGAGGTTAGAAGTTTTCTGGGGTTGGCAGGATACTATCGGAGATTTATCAAAGATTTTTCTAAGGTTGCAGTTCCTTTGACTGCTTTAACGAAGAAGAATGCGCCTTTTGTTTGGGAGACTGTGCAGCAAGAGGCGTTTGACGTTTTAAAGAAGACTTTGAGTGAAGCACCGATACTTGCTTTACCGGAAGGTAATGAGGACTTCGTGGTGTATACCGATGCTTCAAGGTTGGGATTAGGTGCTGTATTGATGCAGCGTGGGAAGGTTATAGCGTATGCTTCAAGACAGTTGAAGCAGCATGAGAAGAATTATTCGACTCATGATCTCGAGTTGACTGCAGTAACGTTTGCATTGAAATTATGGAGGCACTACCTGTACGGTACTAAGTGTCAACTTTATACGGACCATAAGAGCTTGAAGTATATCTTTAGCCAGAAGGAACTTAATATGAGACAACGTAGGTCTATGGAGCTTATTAAAGACTACGATTGTGAGATACTTTATCATCCCGGGAAGGCTAATGTAGTAGCCGATGCCTTGAGCCGGAAAGCTTATGCTAAGGATTTCTGTTATATGATGACGTCCACTATACTAAGTTCCACGATCATTAACGATGTCAAAGCTGCCCAACTAGAAGCTTTGAAAGAAGAAAATGTCGGTGCTGAGGATATTAGAGTACAGATTAAGAATATGGAAACTAGCGAGTCTGGATTAAAAGGTGTATACGGAAGGATTTGGGTGCCGAAGTATGGTGGTATGAGAAATGTTATCATTGAAGAAGCGCATCAATCTAAATTTTCTGTACATCCCGGGAGCACAAAGATGTACAACGACTTAAAGGCAGACTTTTGGTGGCCGGGATTGAAGAAGGATATCGGCCAGTATGTTGAACGATGTAGGACTTGCCGGTTGGTAAAGGCCGAACATCAACAACCGTACGGCAGTATGCAGCCGCTTCCTATTCCGGAATGGAAGTGGGAGCACATTACAATGGATTTTGTTACAAAGCTGCCAAAGACTAAGCGACAGCATGATGCAGTTTGGGTGATAGTCGATAGATTAACTAAGTCGGCTCATTTTATACCAATTAGAGAAAGTTACTCACTTGAAAGATTGGCTCAAATTTACATGAACGAGATAGTTTCTAGGCATGGAGTGCCTAAGTCCATAGTATCGGACCGGGACAGCCGGTTTACTTCAAATTTTTGGTCGGCTTTGCAAGAAGGGTTAGGGACAAGGATTGCAATGAGTACAGCTTACCGCCCGCAAACTGATGGTCAGAGTGAGCGGACCATCTTAACGCTTGAAGACATGATGAGATCATGTGTGTTAGATCTCGGTGGCAATTGGGACGATCATCTGCCACTCATAGAATTTTCGTATAACAACAGTTACCACGCTACGATTAAGAAAGCTCCGTTCGAGGCTTTGTATGGAAGGAAATGTAGGACTCCTACATGTTGGAGAGAAACGGGTGAAACACCAATCGCTGGGCCGGCTTTGCTTCAAGAAACAAACGAGAAGATACAGTTGATTAGGCAGAACATGAAAGCGGCCCAGGATCGTCAGAAAAGTTACTATGATCGGAGGCACAAGCCGATCAATTTTGAAGTAAATGACTGGGTCTATTTGAAAGTATCACCCATGAGGGGTGTTACTCGTTTTGTTAAGAGGGGCAAATTGGCTCCGAGATTTGTCGGACCCTTTAAAATTGTTGAAAAAGTTGGAAATCAGTCATATCGATTAGAATTGCCTGAAGGGATGTCGGGCGTACATCCAGTATTTCACGTTGGGAATCTTCGAAAATCGTTTAACACTGGAAACGAGGATTGGGCTGACCATACTGAACTGCAAGTTGATGAAAGGCTCCGGTATGTAGAAGAGCCGGAGTGTGTACTGGATACTAAGTTGAAGAAATTAAGGAGCAAGGAGATAGAAATGGTGCTTATACGCTGGAAGCATCATAAAGGAGCAAATCATACATGGGAAGCTAAGTCGGAAATGTTAAGAAAGTATCCGAAGTTGTTTGAGTCCGAGTAACTTCGAGGACGAAGTTGAGCGTGGTGGAGCCCATGCTGTAACATCCTCGGACTTATTTTTGATGTATTTTGACTAATTAAGTGGAAAATTTATATTTAAAGTTAAAATTTAAGCAATTATTATGTATTTGGGTTATTTAGAAGTTTGTTGCTATTTTAAGAGAAATTTGAACACGGAATCATTTTATGGAGTATTATGAATATTAAAAGTTAATTATGATAATTCTAAGATTTAAATCAGTATTTTATGGAACCGGTTAAGTCGAGGGGAGAAATGTACAAAATGGTGAAAATTGGAATAAAAGAGCAAAAGGGCTTCATTTTCACCATCTCTCTCTCTCTCTAGACTCTCTCTCTAGAATTCTCTCTCTACATCTCTCTAAGATAAACCACAAACCGACCGTCGGATTTTCGAGAATTATACGTCATCAGAAAGATATCGAGGAGTACAACAACAATCTACAAACGGATTTCAGATTTCATACGAATTGAGGTAAGAATCGATCCTTTTTAAGTTATGGTTTCGGTTTTGAAGAACATGAATCTCGAATCTATCATTTTATGCATATTTAAGCTTGTTTTTGATTGAAATGTTGCTGGATTATGATACTATATGCATAGTAGAATCGAATATATGCATCATACATGATATAACACTGATTTTAGGCCTTAGAAATGAAGGATTTAAGTTGAAATGATGAACAGACTCGAATATGTCAAGAACAGAGTCGAAATGTAAGAACAGACTCGAGTTTGGTGCTAGATTCGAAGTTGTACTATTAGATTCTAAGGGAGGCCTCGAATCTGACATCAGATTCGAAGATGAACTCGAATCTGACATCAGATTCGAAGATGGATTCGAATCTGATGGGGGGGGGGTTCGAATCTGTCCTAAGGGTTCGAATCTGATGTGTAAAATTCGAGTTTAATGCCTAAAATTGAGAAATGTACTCTCTAAACTTGTATAATTAGAATGGAACTTATACACAACACATAAAATGGCAAGAATTATTCAAAGGTCAAGTTGTGAACTTGAAATGGATTTCAAACTTAGTTATGGGTTAAATTTGAATGTAGACCCGAAATGGGGGAAAACGTTGCAAAACTTACGAGACTTGATTTTTATGAATTAAACGGATAATGATATGAGGAATTTGTTGTAATTGATGTAACAGGTCCCTTGTGGTGTTGTTTAACCCACAGTGGGGTACTTGGTGGAATCCGGTTGAAAGCCCGAAGAGAAATAATAATTGGATAAGAGTTTTAATTACGCACCCACTGTGAGTACATATGATTTCGCATGTTTATATCTGCTTATTGTTTGCTTTTGCTTACTGAGACATGTTGCTTCATTATTCGTTTGGAATTCTACTAACTTGCGTAAATTTTTGGATGCACATTCCTATTTGATGCATGTCCGTTCGTTTGTTGTGCATCTATGATGGACCTGCGGGTCGCATCTGTTACTCCGATGTTACTGCTCTATAAGACGCTGGAGCTGATCCCTCCAGGTCCGTAGGCAGTATGTCATCCCCGGTGTTATGTTGGTCTCAGTAGTGTATTAAAAGACGAGTTGCGGGCTCGTAGAGCGACGGCTCTTGTGTGATCGTACTTTGTGTACGTGGAGAGTGCACGACGTGCGTCGTCGGTGCTACTCTTGTAGGCATCATAAGGATTTATAAATTGCGTAATCTGTGTATTCACTAAGCATTCGCTTACCCCTCAGTTGACTTTATTTTACAGGAAAGGGAAAGTCTGCGGCCGGACCTTCTAGTTAGGTCATTTGGAAGACTTGGGAGACTCATCACTATTTCATCGGTAATTTATGATATGAAACAATGTTGTAATATTCGGGATGATTGTAATAATTGTATGGGTGTGTAGACTTAGACCTGGTAACTTATAGCACTGTAGGGTGTTTAACACTGTTGCACTATCTCATTTACGTATATTAATGCTTCCGCACTTAAATTAGGTTTTCAGATCATTATGTATTGTATGTTGATGATTAATCCTGGGTGATTTGTGATTGGTGGTTGTTGTGGCAAGGGTGCCACACCGGAAGCTAATAGAATTAATTGAGGAAGTACAGGGGCTAAACTGCAATTAGTTGATAGTCAACAGGGCACCCCCTAAACCCTAATAGGGGGGCCGACCACCAATCCATCCCACATGGATTTGATCATCAAAAATTTGTAGGTTTCTAAAACCTATAAATAGGCAGCCCCTGCCTACTTCATTCCTCGCTCATTCGATTTTAAGTTCTCTAACGATCACAAGGGATACCAGTTTTGGGACTCTGAGATCTGAGCTTAGAAAAATTATAGTTATCTTTTCTTTTGTTCATTGGATGTGAACAACTAGAGGCGATCTTGCTTTAGACGCTTGTTGCTCGATTCAGAGGCTGTTCGTGAAATCGTTCTTCGTGGAGAAAATTATGAATTTTCTCAAGGTTAGTTTTTCTTATTCATATCTTTATTTTGAAAATTAGTTGCTTAGCTTGTTTGGTTAGATCCTTAAGGTTTTATATTCTTGCATAGTTAGGTTATTTAATTTTCCGCAAAGTTTTAATTTAACCTAGCAATGGTATAGGAAACCCAACAGTTTTGGTGCAACATTCACTGTATATTTCAAACAAGAAGCAATGATTTGCATCTTTTTAAAGACGAGGTAACAAGTCCATGAAGTTAACCTTTTGTACATAATAGATATGGTCTTGAAATTGATGGTCGGGAGCCAGATGACTGAAGGTCGGGACTGAATAATGTTAGATGGTAGTTGGAAGGTGGTAACACGGTTGGTTGGTGAATTTTGAAAGCTAACAACATGGTTTCGGAGGTAGCAGCCTGGTGTGGGGGTTGAACCATGCCGTAGGTTGAACAAGTAACAGTCGGATCGGAGTGGAAGTGGTCGGCCCAAATCGAAGGCCGAAGGTGAAAGGGCCGAAGGCCGGAGCAAGGAAGGTTGGTAAGACAATAACCAGAAGTCCGAAGGTGATGTCAAACAGGATGTGAGGAGATAATAGGTCGAAGGCTAGAAGTGTGTCAGATGGCCCTGGTGCGGAGGTCGGATGAGGCTAAACTTGGAACAGAGGACCACGAAGCCAGACGTCCATGAAACTGGAGGCCAAATGTCCTTTTTCCATAAGGTACTGGACTTGAAGCTGGAAGTAGGACGATTGGAATATGAAGCAAGGATCAGATAGCCAAACGCCAAACCAAGCAGGAGTGGAATATGATTGGTGTTTGCAAGGATGCCGAAGGCCGGAGGTGAGGTGGTCGGAGCTCATACCCTTTAGCACCACTCTTGTGTAGGCCGAAGGCTTGGTAGTAATTAATCACGTGATTACGAAGAAATCATGAATGAGATCTTAGTGCTACAATAATGTCATTTTATTGTATGTGTACTATCATTTTGAAACTATATACATTTAGTATATGTATCTTGATAAATTTTGAGTTGAATATTGCTAGAAGTCTTTCTTGATAGTCATACAAATACCAAATATTAAGACATGCCACATGAAGCAAATAATTGAGGTTGTTTTTTTAAAAGACATGTATAATGTAATTAAAGACAAACGATGTATTTAGAGTTTTGTAAAGTTTAAAGCAGTTGTATTAGTGAAAACTATGAATGTTTGCCCACCTCATATAGAGGTATGATCATACAAGCATGTGTGACAAACAAGACATTACTCGATGCATATTTTAAATAAAGCAAGTATTTTTGATAGAAATGAGATGGGAGGTCTTGTGACTCTATACTCGAAAACTTTCAATGGTCATAGACTTGGAATATGAAAATTGTAAAAGGCAGAATAGTAATCATGAAGTGAAGTGAAGTATATAACAAAATTTGAGTCGATAGGATGTCAAGGAGTTACATTGGACAATAGCGTTTAGAATGATACCAATGTCATTCACACATATAAGTAGCAGAAAATTCACCTCTTGCGTTTTGTAAATTTTTTTTATATATATATTCGTGCTAGAGAATATGTAAATGGTTCGTGTGAGAAAAAGTTTATCATGCCCAATAATCACACCCATAAATAATACCTAAGGTTAGGAAAGAAGTTGTAGAATAAATATGACGCCTGCACTCTCAATAATGCAAGGTCTCCAAAACTTTTATTATTTATAATCATACAAACAGGTTTATCACAGAAGCTCTCAAGACATGCGCAATGATGATGGTGAATACTGGTTATGATTGCCAAACTCCAACTTGATGGTCACAACCCAGAGGTGGAGGTCCAAAGGTGGGAAATCCAAATGCTAAAGCCTGAAGATGGGTAAGCTCGAGGCTCAAAGTGAGGAGGTAGGCCGAAGGCCATAGCAAAGAAAGGTCGAAGGCTTGAGGTGAGGAGGCTAAAGCTGAAGCCTATATATAGGCTCAAGGTTAGGGGTAAGGATGTCACAAACTGAAGCCTAGTAGGCCGAAGGTTGGAAGCTGGAGCATGTTACGGCTAAAGATTAATAAATATTGAAGTACTAGAGGCTAAAACCTATTGATGACTAAAGCATGCTAGAGGCTGAAGCTTACTAAAGGCTGAAGCACTAGAGGCTGAAGCCTGAAGGCTGAAGCATGCTTAAAGCAGAACTTGCCGAAGGCTGAAGCATGCTGAGGGCTGAAGCACTAGAGGCTGAAGCCTGAGGGCTAAAGCATGCTAGAGGTTGATGCTCATGGAAACATTAATTTAAAGGTTGTCATCACGATCACAAGAGTGTACAGATATGCTGAACAATAATAAATAAATTTTTTGGCTGCACTCAATGCTTCATAAAGTGAGCCTTGACTTTTTGAAAAATGGAAAAGTAGAACAACTTACTTTTACAGCTGTAATCTAAGAAGTAGCACCAGAAAAAGGTCTTTTACTTTATTATGCACTCAATGTCTCGTAAAGTGAGCCTTGACTTTTAATGTCTCGTAAGGTCTTTTGTTTTATTATGCATATATGTAGCATCAGCCACAATCAAGCTCTAAAACCCAGAAAAAGCTATAACCTTTTATGTGAAAGGTAAAGATAAAAGTGATGGAGACAATACTTTTTATGCCTCGAAAAAAGTGAATGTCTTTTCTTTATTTGTTTTATTCGCATGAGGAAGCAGTCAATGTCATTGTTTATCTTTTTATGCTAGAAATAATCCCTTTTGTAGATGTGAGACAAGAAAGAGAAAAGAGCAGGGCCATGAAAGGCTTGGTGGTGCCTTTACAGCTAGCAAAACACCAACAAAATATATTTCTTACCTGTTACAAAACTATGCAGAACTTTTCAAGACCATTTTCTTTTTGCTAAAAACATGTTTTTCCAACATTTTAACGAAATTAATTAATGTTTGAGCAGATGCAAACACATATTTTTAACAAATCTCCAGAATATTCATGGAGCTTGAGATATGATAGAGGAATGAAACTAAGATGATATTGAGTTTTCTTTTTGGATCACGTGAGAAG
Source organism: Centrapalus pauciflorus (assembly GCA_020465985.1). Lineage (NCBI taxonomy): Eukaryota > Viridiplantae > Streptophyta > Magnoliopsida > Asterales > Asteraceae > Centrapalus > Centrapalus pauciflorus. Next base: position 13,680 of record JAANYP010005115.1, read on the forward strand.
AATTGTTTCTTCAATCCAATTAAACACCATTATCCGAGTAGATACTCATGAAGATGAATACAATAACATAGATTTTGAAAGATAGAACCTGGAAACCCGGTAAACGAGCTTATAGAATACGTAAACTTGTTGTCACGGGTCCCACGGATGGCGCCATTTGTTTGTGCGTAGATCCGACGGATAGCTATTTGGATGAGAGGTGACCGTTCTCCTCGATTCCGAGCTTAGATCCACGGCTGAAACATGTAGATAATCATTAGAAGTGGACCCAGGGCGCGAGCCCTGAAATCCACCTCCGACGCTCAAGTCAATATATGTATCGTGTATGTATATATAAGAACAATAGAGAATATGGAGAGGGAGAGGATATATGGAGGAGGGCTTATGTTCATGCATTGATAATGGCTTCTGTTATGTTCAAAGAGGGGGGAGACAATAAGTAAAGGAGGAAAGAAGCAAGAAGTCTTGCTCCCCCTTTTATCAGATCTGCCCCTTTTCCTTAAGTCTCAGCCACATATATAGACAAATGGGATGGGCTTTAGGGTTTAACCAGGGTAAACAAATCTAAAGGAAGGCCTTAAATGAAAGGCCCAAAACCTTAAATATAGGGTACACCATCACCCAAATATTGAACACACAAACATAATCGATAAACAATAATAGTTCGAACACAAAAGATTTCAATCAAAATCAAACTCTGAAACCAAGATATGAAATACAAAATTGGAACTTAGATATGGTTCTAAAATGTCAATCGTCACCCAAATCTTGAAGACGAATATGCAAACTTGAAAAACCCTAACTTGACAAAATCGGAGAGAAGTAGATTTGGAACAAACCCACAAAATGTCAACACCCACATCACCCCACCACCTATAAAAAACCGAGAAGCAAACGGAGTCGTACCGACGGCGGTGTTTGGTCGCTCCGGTCGACGTCGCTGTTGACGGTATCTTCAAGTTCATGTTCTTCGTCCTCCTCATGTACTTCTAAACAAGTTTTGGTGAACTCATCGGTTAAGAGGCATAAGAAGAAGAGGACGCCGGCGGCGTCGGGAAAGAACTTCGGAAAGACAAGTTCTGGCGAGTCGCAGCCTCGACGTTGCAGCCATTGACTTGTTCAGAAAACCCCACAGTGGCGAGCCGGTCCAATAGGCGCCAAAACGTTGTGTAACGCATGTGGTGTCCGGTTTAAGTCTGGTCGACTATTACCAGAATACCGACCGGCTTGTAACCTGACTTTTTCCAATGAAGTTCACTCTAATAACCACCCAAAAGTCCTGGAAATGCGGCAGAAGAAGGAGGAACACTCCAATTCATGGCGTCGATGTGCCATGGGGCTTGTAGATCTCGGAATGTCTCTGTTGCTCGTCTGATGCACCTTGGTGGGGATCCCTATTCACTCTCATGGCCAAACCAATTCTTGCTCTTTCTTTTGCTTTCCACCACACTTAACCTAAATCGGAGAAAAATAACAAGAAGAAGAAGCAGTGAACGGTTTGGGAATAATCCCCTAGCTATTAGTATTGGATTTTGTTATTATCATTTAGTAAATTATTAGTATACTAGTTATTAACCACGTATTACGTGGATGTATTATAATTACAAATTTATTAAATATTTATACAAACATAAATTCAGGTCCGTCCCGTGAATTTTAGAGGCCATGTGCTATAAATTTAAAATGGGCCCCTAAACATGAAATTTTTAGAAGTATAAACATATTATTAACGAGGTAGTTTTAACCGCACGTTGTAGCGGGATCATACCTAAACAATAAATTTTGTCATTTTAAAAATACTTTGGACGAAAAAAATTTATATTGGGATATAGATAAAAATAATGCGACCATAACAATATATTCAAATTTTTATAAAATACAATATCGAATAGTATAACAAAAAAAACAAAACAGTTATATAATATATATAAAATAAATAAATGGTCAGGTACTCAGGTGCATCTCTGTCTACTTAAATTAAAATAGTTTATAAGATAATAAATTTTATATTGAAATGTAAAAAAAATAATGCAACCAAAATGATATATTTGAATTTTTATAAAACATAGTATATTAAAAGTTACTGTTAAAAAAACAAAAATAATATCTATTATTATATATAAAGTAATAAAGTAAATCAGTTGCTTATCTGTCAAATTAGATTGTCTGGTTGCGAGATTATTTGTTCATTGAATAGTATCATAATTTTCGTTAGAAAAAATATTTTGTATTGAAATATAGATAAAAATAATACGATCATAAAGATATATTTGAATTTTTATATAATAGGGTATCAAATGGTATAACATAAAAGTAAAACAGTCATATATTATATATAAACTAAAAAAACAGGTCAGCTGCATACCTGCCTGCTTAATGAAAATAGTTCCGACGTTAATAAATTTTATATTGAAATGTAGATAAAATCAATGCGATCATAATGATATATTGAAATTTTTATAAAATATAATACATCACAAAAACGTTATATATTATATACAAAGTAATAAAATAAATCAACTGCCTACCTGCCTGCTTAATAAAAATAGTTGCGACGGCAATAAATTTTATATCGAAATGTGGATAAAAACAATGCGATCATAACGGTATATTCAAATTTTTATAAATTATAATATATCAAAAGTTATTATAGAAAAACAAAAACGTTATATATTATATATAAAGTAATAAAATAATTTAGCTTCTTACCTATCTGCTTCAGCTGCCTGGCAGCTAGCTTCACTGTGAACGGTGAAATGAAGTTTGTAAATAGTTATATTAGCAATAAAAATAACGGTATATTTAAATATCCAAAAATAATTTATATATATATATATATATGTGTGTGTGTGTGTGTGTGTATATATATATATATATATATATATATATATATATATATATATATATATATATATCAAAATGTTTTCATTTAATTTATGGACATCTCCAAAAAATATGAGTTTGATGTTTTCATGTTGCACCAGAAGGAAACAATAAAGTATCGATAAGACCCTAATAAATTGGGGGCCCTGGCTATTGCCCACCTCAAAAACTGGCACTGCATAAATTACACATAAAAATGTTTATTTTGCTACAAAATATACAAAAATATTATTATTTTTATTAGTAACAATAATTATATGTTTTTCTATTAATTGAATAGTACTTACCGTGTCTCATCTTTTTAAAACTTTTTACTTTTATATTTCTATATAGAAATAAAAATTTTAAATTTTATTGTTACATAAAACACAATTTAGATACTTTATAAAACATTTTTTTTACAAATATTGCATTATTTTTAATTTTTAAGGTATAAATAGTCCTAGTTAGCTGAAATTAAGAGTTAAATATGAAAGTTATTAAAATCATTTAAAAAGATTATTATTATTATTATTATTATTTATAAACGTTAAATTAGGTAATATTTAATTATATTTTTTATTAATCTTTTATATAAATTGACAACTAAATAAGGAGAATTATATATGAAAATCTTTTAATATAAATAGATAACTAATGGATGAGAATTATATATGGAAATTGGGCGCGAAAAATAAATTTTGATTAACTAATAAAGCAACACATGTCGTTGAACATTTTCTTTTATTAATATATATATATATATATATAAACAGGTTCATCAGCGTACCTATAAGATTTCAGCGTACCCAGCGTACCCTAATGTGAATGATCATTCACATATTTTTTTTTTTGAATAGACATGTATAAGACAACATTATAAGACTTTTTTTCAAAAGAAGTAACATCATAAATCTTGTAAATGGTAAAAAAAGATCATGTGAATGGTCGTTTCACACCATGTGTGAAACGACCATTCACATGGATGACCATTCACATAAATATGCATTGAGCATTCACATAATTTTTAAGGACACAGAAAGTGTCAATATATGTGAAATTAATATATCATGCGTATAACATTAAATTAAACATAGTTATGAGAAAAAAATTTTAAAAAAAGTTTTTTAAGGTTGGTACCTTCGGGTGCACTTGATTTCGAGAGGTATCTTTTTGAACCTGAATCTATATATATATATATATATATATATATATATATATATATATATATATATATATATATATATATATATATATATATATATATATATATATAACAAAAACCCCAAATATTCTTTTTAATAATAATAATAATGGTAAATTACAATTTTCGTCCTTGTACTTAATTATATAATAATTATGGATACCGTCTTTTTCACGATAAAGTTATAATCACAGTATCTATAGTTGGTGTTTTGTTATGCTTTTTGGTCACTTTTTCTAATATTTTTTTATAAATGATGATTTTGCCCTTTCACTTTATTTCAATTTTGGTCCCTAATCAAAATATTTCCTTTATATTTCATTTTCTTAATGATTTATTATTCTTTTTATTTATTTAATGTATTGTCTTGTTATTACTATTAAATTTTAAAATGAAGAATAACTTATTTAATATATTTTATTTTCATTATTTATTTGACATTATTATTAATAGCATCATAATTATTTTATTATAGTTTAATTATTTATTAGTAATTGAAAATAACTTGTATATGACTAAATTTAATTTATTGTATCGTTGTTAATTATTATTAAAAATGTTGTTATTATTGTTCTTACATATTAATTTTTAAATATATATTGAACTATTTATATATTTAGTTTAAAAAAATGTATTTATTTATTTTATTACTTTTCATTTATAAAGTTTTAACTATTTATACTTTTTAATTTATTTATCTTTTGTCTCTACTTTATATTACTTTATACAAATACTTATAAATTTGATAAATTATAATTTTTTTTCCAAATTTATACATATATGTATTAGTTTATATATTTTAATTTTATTAATTTCTATTTTTATAAACTTTATATGTTCGATGTAATTTTAACTTTACGAAATATAGTATTTAACGTGTAATCCATTCTAATTAATTTATTTCATAAAGTTAATATCCATATAAATTGCAAATATTCAATGTATTAATCCATTAAACATAACAAAAACTATATACGAAGGTATATCAAAATTTAACAAAGCAATCTAATTTATACATATAATATGTCAAATTTTTATATTTAATTAAGTTTAACTTCGTGTTAAACGTAGGCACTTTGTATACATATAAAATTTTAGTTTACAAAAACTTATATATTTTGTCAAAACGTTATATGTATATATATACATATACATATATACATATGTGTGTGTGTCTGTGTATGTATGTATGTGTTCTAAAATAAATCAAAATATATTCACTTAACAAAATAAATAAATTAAAGATAAGTAGTTATTTATATGAGTAATATATAATAATGAAAAAGATAAATAAATTATATTATACAAATAATTATAATTTTAAAAAAGAAAAGTAATAATTTTTTCTAAAAATAAATGTATATATAGTTGAATAAATATTTGAACTTTATTGTAGTATTAATTATAATACAACTTAATAATATACAAATCCATACCTATATAAATTATTTTAATTAAAATTTTGTAATAATCAACAAAAAAGAACATATCAAATAAATAAATAACTAAATAAATAATAATAGTAAAAGACAACATATTAAAAAAAATAATAAGAAAGTAATTGATTAGGAACCAAAACTGAAAAAAAAAAAGTTAAAAGGACAAAATGATCATTTTTTTAAAAAATAACTGGTCAAAGGACTAAAAGCATAACAAAATGACAACCATATATACTGAAATCGTAATTTTGACGTGAAAATGATCATAACCATATAGTATATAACCATATAGTATATAACCACAGGGACGAAAATTGTAATTTACCCTTATATTTATTAGGGCAAAAGACCAAAAGTACCAACAACTTTTGTCATTTTTATCATTAATGGTAACATTATTTATTTTCTATCATTAATAACAATGGTTTTTATACTTTATATCGTTTATATTACAATTTTTTATTTTCCATCAATAATAATAATTGGTGACCTGCAAACCTGTTTAGCATGTCACCAACAACTTTTCAATTATAAGAATATTAATATCTTTTCATGTTTTTATCAATAATAGTAATATATCAATTAAAACCCATTTTTTAAAAAGTTTTCTAACATTTCAAAAACACAAAAATAAACCTAATTTATGTTTCAAAATTTGTTGTGAACTTTTATAATAAAATTTTACTTTTTATTTTTCTATTGTTATTAATTTATTTAATTATATTATTACTATATTTAGTAACGCTTTTTTTATTCATTAAATTTATTTATTTGTAATTATTATTTTTTTCAAACCTTATAATTTTTTTGATATATATTCTGAATATTTACGGTTAGATAATATCTGATTATTTATTCACAATCATATATAATATGAATGAAAAATACTACGAATAATTTCAATTTTCACTTTTTCAAATGAAAAAATACGAACCACCTTTTTCTTAGTTTTTCCGAATTATATAAAACGAACAATTTCAGTTTTAGTTTATCAATCTAAATGGATCATAGTTTTTTTTATTTAAAAAACGAAAAATCAAAATGAGTGTCAAGTACTTTTAATTTAGAACAATTAATAACCACAATTATTCATAATTTTTTCATTCCTAGAAAAACTAAAAAATGAATGGGTCGAATACTTTTTCATTTGTAGTATTTTTCATTTGGAATTTAAAAATTACAAATTGTTCAGATTTTTAATAAATTTCCGAATGACAAAAATTACGACTCATACATCTTTTAGATTTTTTTTTTTACAAAAAACTATAAACTATTATGATTTTTCATTTTTTTCTAACAACATATTTATTTTCGTGTTTTTAACAACGAAAAAACTATGAATTATTTTAGTTTACAGTTTTTCTGATTGAAAATATTGCAACCCATTTTTGATTTATAATTTTTTTAAATAAAAAATACAACCCATTTAGACTAAAAAATTAAAAATCACAATGATTCATATTTTTTTGTTTGGAAAAACAAAAAAATATTATGGTTCGTATTTTTTATTTGAAATTAAAAACCACAAATTATTCAATTTTTTAATTTTTTCAAATGAAAATTACTACGATCCATTCAAGTCTTTAGCTTTCTTAAATGAGAAAAACTACGACCTATTCATATTTTAGATTTTTTTGAACAAATAATATTATGAACAACTCTGGTTTTTTTTATTTTTGATAACGAAAAATTGCAATCCATTCATATTTAGTTTTTAACAATAAAAGAAACTATAAATAATTGCAGTTGATAGTTTTTCTGAATGAAAAATATTTTAACCCATTTTGATTTTTAGTTTTTTAAATAAATAAACTACAATCCATTTAAAACGAAAAAAACTAAAACTAAAAACGGTTCATATCATTTTGTTTGTAAAAACTAAAAAGAAAATGGTTTATAGTTTTTTGTGTTTGGAGAAAGTTTAAATTGAAATGATTCATACTATTTTTTCGTTCATATTATATATAATCATGGATAAATAATCAAATATTATCTAATCGTAAATAAAACTCAAAATATATATTAAAAATTTATAAGATCATGAAAAATAAAATATAAATAAGTAAATTTAATGAAATTAAAAAAAATAGTCACTGGAGAGATAATAATAATGTAATTAAATAAACTTTAAATACATAAATAATAAATGAAATTAAAAACTAAATTTTATTATAAAATTTCACAACAAAATATGAAACATAAATTGGGTTTATTTTTGGTGTTTATGAAATCTTATAAAAACTTAAAAAATAAATAAAGTTGGGTTTAATTTGATATGTTACTGATATTGATAAAATATGAAGATATGTTATTAATTTTAATATTTGAAAAGTTGTTGGTGACCTGCTAAAACAGGTTTACAGGTCACCAATTACTATTATTGATAGAAAAATAAAAAATTGTTATATAAACGATAAAAAGTATAATAGTCAATGTTATTAATGATAGTAAATAAATAAGGTCATTATTAATGATAAAAATGACAAAAGTGGTTACTATTTTTAGTCATTTGTCCTATTTATTAAAAGGGAAAATTTACAAGAATGATAACATAAAATACTAATTTTGACTAAATGTATTGTGAAATTTTTTATACCGAAAAAAGGTCATGAAATTATATCTTAATTGATTACCAATATTATTGTCAAATTGAAATTTGCAATCATTTTTCTATATAAAAAATTTCACGATAAATATGTAACACTCTCCCTTCCCGCACAAATGCCACGTCATTACAATATTGTAAGTGGCGATAACGCATAGGATCCATGAAACACGTGTCATAGGATAATACAAATCACTGATATTTGAAACTTTTATACAAACATATCACAAATCCGACACGGATGATTAACCCAACTAAACTAGCATACACAGCCATGTTGTCACTATCACATATAGCACTAATCTAGCTATTACAACGCAAACACAAAAATCCTCCAGTCCCTATCCAGCAACCACAGCTACCGATCCCTTCTCTGATTCCCTGAACATGGTAGACTCGAATACGTAAGCTCGAAAGCTCGTGAGTACGCGAGGGCTAGACTCTGCCGCATAAACACGTAACACACATACACATAGCACCTACACACAAAGCAATCTCTATCCCGATCCCTGGCAATCAACATCACTAAACAGATATGAACACATAACATGAGATCCACAGCCCTGCACATAATCACTGTGGGTCGCGACCCAATAACCCAAACCCGATACCTCATTTTCACAACTAATATCCACTTAACCCGATTAAATCCACGAACTCAAATATATAACTAATCCACTAATTTAATCATCCGGCGCCACGTATATCTCATTCCCGACACGTATGAATCCACTACTCGGGACTTTATTGGACCAACAAAAGATGATTAAATTAATAATCCACTAAAATAATACACGCAATTACTCAGAAAACGGGATGTCACAAATCCATCCCTCTTAAAGAGATTCCGCCCCCGGAATCTATCTCAGACTCATTCGCAAGCACATGTCCCCACGTTAAATCCCCGAAAATATCAACTCGCAGATCTTGATATGATTGTCAATAACTCTGTTGAATTCGCATTTGAACTCTGCATGTCACAATCATCACTAGTACGCGTCATTTTAGGAGCCACATTTTAAAATCCACTATTACTCAGTTAATTCCTCTACTCGTAGAGTCTTCCCGTGGCGTCATCTCATAAGCCACTTAGTTCACACATATAATCTCAAATCATCAGTTTTCACTTTCTCATCCCATCCACGTATAGCTCTATATGGTCCATCCACTAGCACAGTAGATATTCAATCCACTTATAATGACACATAAAGACATCTCCCTCGAATCGCTAAATGCAAGCTCATATACACGGGTAAACACACAAAAAAATCAAATTCACCCCCAATATGATAATCCACTATTAGTAGGATCAATCCACTTAACACAACATAATTCCCTGGCACGATAGCCCCACACCTCTGTCACTATCCCCACATCCATACACAAACAGAGCAGTTGCACTCAACAGAATACACATAAAATACCACAATCATCACAAACATATATTAACGGCCCGCCCCACAATCACACACACACTCGAGACAAGTTCAGATTTACGTACCCGAAACAACATCAGTAGCATCCCATGCTTCCTTGGTAGTCGCAAAAAATATTCGACCCCGCACCCTGGTATCATGACGGCTGGATGATGACGGCTCCGCCCTGGCCCCGCTAGAACTGGCCCCCTGCACTGCTGGTCTTGGCTCCGGACAATCCCTTACCCTGTGCCCCGGACTCCCACAACGGAAGCACAACGGCTCAGGAACAGTACACGTGGTGGCAGCATGCCCCCGCTGGCCGCACCGATAGCATCTAGGCGCACACGGTCCACTGTGGCGCCGATAAAACCTCGAAAACTCTCGGTCTCCCCCAGAACTATCAGCCCTGCTATCCCTATCTGAGAACCTCTGTCCCCCGCTACTCTGTCCCGGTCCACTATATCGCGAATCTCGTCTCTGACTCTGACTATCTGACCGCTGACTCCGCTCCGGTCCACTCGACCTCCGATCTCCACCCCTGTCTCTGTCTCTGTCCCTATCTCTATCTCAGTCTCATTTGTCTCTCGAACTCTGGCCCAAACGTCGCTCATGATCTATCTGCCGCTCCCTGGAATCATCTCTAAAATGCCTCCGGTCTCTCGAGGACCGCTAATGAGTCCTCGCACGCCGGCGCTGAGAAGACGGCTCCTCTCTCTGCTTGGATATCTCCCGCTCCCTTATGCGGGCCATCTCTAACGCTCTGGCAAATGTAGGAGTCTCGTGCAGCCCAACAAACTCCCTGATGTCTGCTCGCAACCCATCGATAAACATATCGGCCTTCCGCTGCTCCGTGTCGGTATGCTGAGTAGCAAACTAGGAGTACTCATTGAACCGGTCCACATACTGTTGCACCGTCATCTCGCCCTGTTGTAGATGAAGGAATCGTCGCTCCATCTCCCGCCTCTCATCCCTGGGAATGTACTGCAGCTCAAACACTGCCCAGAACTGATCCCACGTCATCGCATAAGCCGCAGAAGAAGTCATCGCTAACTCGAAACACTGCCTCTATTTCCCTTTCCCAACCCATAGCAACTCCGGGCTCACAACTGCCCCTGAACTCGGGTGAGGCTCATGTCATAAAGTCCTTAAAGGACCCACCCCTATGTGTAGACAGAGAAGCACCAGTTCCAAACTCTGCCTATAAAATGCTGTCAAAACCTCTAACAGCTCTGATCTGCGAATGTACTCGTCGCCCGCCGGCTTACCGCACTGAATCCCTCGCCCTGATCTACCATATCAAATTTGCACAAACCGAAACAATTAAGAATAACAGACAAGTCACCCAGCGTTATACACTAAGCTAGGTCAGTTAATTCCACTAATATCACTCTCAAGAAGGACCCCCTGAGGATCTGAACAAGGTTTAAGTTAAACATCCACTAATGATACTCAGACTTCAAACCACAAGCTCTGATACCATCATGTAACACCCTCCCTTCCCGCACAAATGTCACGTCATTACAATATCGTAAGTGGCGATAGCGCATAGGATCCGTGAAACACGTGTCATAGGATAATACAAATCATTGATATTTAAAACTTTTATACAAACATATCACAAATCCGACACGGACGATTAACCCAACTAAACTAGAATACACAGTCAGGCTGTCACTATCACATACAACACTAATCTAGCTATTACACTGCAAACACAAAAATCCTCCAGTCCCGATCCAGCAACCACAACTACCGATCCCTTCTCTGATTTCCTGAACATGGTAGACTCGAATACGTAAGCTCGGAAGCTCGTGAGTATGCGAGGGCTAGACTCTGCTCGCATAAACACATAACACACATACACATATCACCTACACACAAAGCAATCTCTATCCCGGTCCCTGGAAATCAACACCACTACACAGGTATGAACACATAGCATGAGATCCACATCCCTGCACACAATCACTGTGGGGACCCTTCCCCGGCTAACGATCGTGCGCACCAGTGGTTAGCTAAAACCCTGGTGCACGGGCGCGAACTGGCTACAGGCCCTGCCGTGTATACACACGCTATAGACTGTTAGGGTAGTCAACCCGCGCGATCACCTATCGCGAATCATCGTCAGTATGGAACTTATCACGGACCCCTGGACTGGATCTCATCTCATGCACATATAACACGTATATAAGAGTAGAATCATACCTGCCGCTCGCGTCCCTGTCTCCTTCACAGCACACAATACACATACACGATACTAGCTACACAGCTATGACCCATAAAACGATCGTGCGATTTGGAAAAGACTCGAGTATTCACCTGATTTATCCGCTGATACCGAAATCTCTGACTCGGCTCAGCTCGCTGGCTTTTCCCTGAAATCACACGGATCCCAAACTGTTAACGCAAACCCATGAACACAGATACACACTGACCCATAACTACATCGGACCCAAAAATAACCCCAAACGAACCCAAGGAGCAACCCCAGCAGATCCCCAAACCCGAAACAAAACTCGACCCAAACCCACCGATCGCGCCCGCGCTCCCCTCCATCGCGGTCGTGCCCGCACTGGTCGTGTCGCGATTGCGCTTGCTGGATCGCGACCGCGCTCTGGTGCGACAATCCTTACTCTGTCCGTCTTCCATGGCGGCCCAGGGGGTAAAACCTCTTTTCAACTCGATTTTCAGCAACAAAATGCATAAAAACTCGCATATAACTAAAGCCTACCGGTTAAACATCCTAACCCAACGAATTCAACATATATGAAACTCGAAATTAAGCTCACTCTACGACAACCATTACCTTGAACTCCAGAACACAAAGGAGAGGGACGAATTCAGCAATCAAGTTAAATTCTTGATGTTCCCTTCTTCTTGAAATCTCAGCACACGCACACACTACACACTTTTCACACACACACTTAACGCACTTTCTATTTCTGGAAAGGAAATAAAGGAACTCAATGAATCCATATATATATTTCCATTTTTAGACGGGTCCGGACCCAATAACCCGAACCCGATACCTCATTTTCACTATTAATATCCACTTAACCCGATTAAATCCACGAATTCAAATATATAATTAATCTACTAAATTTATTATCCGGTGTCACGTATAACTCATCCCCGACACGTATGAATCCACTACTCGGGACTCTATTGGACCAACATAATATGATTAAATTAAAAATTCCACTAAAATAATTCCACGCAATTCCTCAGAATACGGGATGTTACAAAATATAACGTCAAAACGTGCAATTTATGTTACATTTCTTGAAAAATTAACATTACCAAAATACCACCTTTATATATAAGATAGAAAACAATATGATAAAATTAGGTCATCCTCACTACTAAATTAAGAATTAAAAATAAAAAAACAAATACTTATATGTATTCTTTTCAATAATAATTGTAATATAGTTAAATACAAAATAAAATTACAAATAAATATTTTTTTAATTACCCTTAATACCCATAATATTTTTTATACAAAATATAAAAAACAAAATACATATTTAAATATAATTTTTTAATTACCCTTAATAACAAAAGATAATACTATTTTCGTACTTTTTTAAGAAAATATATATATATATATTTTTGTATGTAATTGACGTTTTGTGTAGCTTTATATTAAACATTTTCTTTATAAAATATCTACGTAATACGTGAGTTAATAACTAGTTAATATAATAAAATAAAATAAAAGATGTAAATATGGATGAATGGATATCGGTTTGGTAATACCTTAAATACCTATCCCATTTGGTTATATCGTTATATTATATATACATACAATTTTCAAATCTTCTAGGCTAATGAATATTTGCCACATGTTGTTGATGGTTTTTTTTAATTTAAAATTTTCATAACACAACCTTATATTTGTGTTATCTTTTATTTTGATAAACTTTTATTTAGTCCTCTTTTAACATCAGGGCCGTTCTTATCGTTTCCGGGGCCCGGGGCAGAGATTTATAAAGGACCCCCCTAAACATATACATACATACATATATATACACACACACATATACATACATATATATATATATATATATATATATATATATATATATATATATATATATATATATATATCAGACTATCTATCAAGGGTGCACAAATGGCATTTAGGAGATATTAAATGTATGAAAATTATTTTTGAATTTAAATGTTTTTAAGATAATTAATAGCTAAATTTGGTATGAAAATCACCATTAACTTCTTTCCTAAAATCACTCCCTCTTTCTCTCTATCTCTCTCTCTCCTCTCTCTTAGCCCCCTCTTGATTTTGGAAGAGATGAACGATATGCATGATTTATGTTTGTATGAACGATTCATGTTTGTATTTTGATGCATTTTGATTTTGGAAGAGATGAACGATATGCATTATTTATTTTTGGAAGAGATGAACGATATGCATGTATTTGATATATTTTGAATTTGTATTCTTTTTGTTAATTTTGGAAGTGTAATAATTAAACAAGGATTGCATAATTCCTGTTTTACCCCTCCGCGAATTTCATTATGTGCACTTGATGCATAAAACTTTCTATTTAATTACCCTTTTGTCATTTGATCTAACCCACACATTTTTTTCATCCAAGGGCCAGTGGAGGTTCTTTTGTGCATCGATGCACAAAAGTTCTCAATGGAACCTATATATATATATATATATATATATATATATATATATATATATATATATATATATATATATATATATATATATATATATTCAAAGAAGAAAAAAATTCAATTAAAGAACTTACGACTTGATAATCTTGACTTTGTTGCACCGTGACCAATCTCAAGTCTTTAAAAACTTCTCAACATGTCATCACAAAATAGAAATTTATAAAAATTTGGATCTTCGAACATTTTTAGATGCAAAATCATTGATAAGTGTATCAAGATCGATAATATCTAACATATTTTTCTCTATACATAATGTGGTCAAACCATTCACAACATTTCTTGTGACATAGTTGATCTCAAATAATTTTTTAATAATTTCAATTTTGAGAAACTTCTTTCGGCCGAAGCTATAGTGGCGGGTGTAGTTAACAATATACGATATGCGATACTAACATTTGGATAGCCGCAACTTTAATAAACTCTAAAATTTCAACCGCTGGCGTCAAAGTGTTTGGCAAAGTGATTTGTAAAACTTTTAGTTCCGAAAAAAATGCATCTAAATCCACATTAGACACATTATTACAAGAAAATGTATTTGCAAAGTTATCACAATGTTTTCTTAATTCATCATCATCCAATGATTTCAATTTCTTTGAGTCATATAAAAATCCAAATACGCTTTTAAATGTTTTTTAGTTCAAATCTATCATGTAACGATCTAATTGTCATATCTACAACAATCAAAAAGTACCAACTCTAAAGGACTCTTCTTGCGATTGGATCCGATCTTCGTTATTAGTTTCATCAAATTGTTTCTTTCTAATAACATGACGTCGTGCCGGAAATGTAGGTTCGATATCCATATCACAAGCAATTGTTTTAGCAATATTCATACTAAAGATAAACCCGACATTTCTATATTTTTCGAAATATGTTACTATACATTCTATGTGATCAGGGTCGTCCCGTAAATTTTGGTGTCCATGTACGATAATTACATAGTAGGATTTTAAAATTTATATGAAAATTATTAGTTATTAGTAGTCTAGCAATTGCTATATACATAAAAAAACATTTAAAACAATGATATTAACACATGTTCATATAACTTTAACAAAATAATTAATTTCAAAACTATATTTATCTGAAAGGGTATTGCTATACGCTTATTTTTATAAATCATACGTCATCACACTCACATATTTTTTGCTAATGACGTGAGACACAATAATCAAACTTAAGCAGAATTTAGCTTTTCACAATTTTTTCCGATTACCGATCAATGATTAGGCTCTATCAAACTTGGGGCCTTGAGCGGTCGCACTTACTGCACACCCTTTTGGCCGACCCTGTATGTGATTAATGGTATCATCAATGCATATAGATTTAGATTGTAATTATTTACTCACTGAATTAATAGCAAATAAAATATCATACCAAATAATCATACCAAGTAAAAATTTAAAGTTGTTTAGAGCACTAAGTAAACTTTCTCCTTCACTTTTTAATTTTGCATCATCACATCATTTGCATAATTCTAACAAAGCCAACTTTATTTGTGGGGTTTGAAATCTAATGGCTTTAACACTAATTATTCTACTTTCCCAACGAGTATTAGATAAAGATTTCACACTTAATTTTGGAACACTATCAATCAAAATTTTCCATCTTTAAGGTGAACTAGAAAATAACCCATATATACGTTGAATAATTCCAAAAAATGAAATACTTTAACACAAGAATGTGTCATGTCACTAAGAGTAAGATTAAGACTATGACAAACACATGACATATATAAGGCTCTCGGATTTATTTCTAACAAACGTTTTTGAAATGGGTTAACGACTAAAAGTCATAAATTTCATATAATTTTGAAATTTTTTTTCAAAGAACAATTTTTTAAGTACACCATTTTATAAATTTTTATTTTTAAGAAAAATTATTTTCCATCTTAGTTTTTTACAATAGGTCCATTTAACTGTTCAGCCCATTTGGCCTGTTGGGTCAAAATTGCCACCCCTGGTTGCAGCCGGTTCGAACTTCTTGGTAGTAATTTCATTTTCTTCCAAACATAATGTGATGTCTGCATGTTTTGTTTTCCAAAAACATGTATCCTGTATAAAGCAATTTTATTAAAATCTTGTATTGTTCATTTGAATAATAAAGTCTTTTTCATACAATTAAATATAACATAATAGTTTCAAAAGATAACTCCAAACATATGTATAATTAAAATCATAATTTTAAATGTGTAAACTTTTTTTGTAATAATAAATGTTAAAAGAGGATTAAACAAAATTTTATTAAAATAAAGACGTTAAATCTATAATCTATAAATACTAATAAAAAATAACTATACTCTTCTCTTGTGAAGTTACGTGTCATCACCATGAACCGACACGTGACATTTATATGTTTTAAAAATAATAAAGAAATTTAATTTAATTCTATCCAAATCTAATATAATCTATTTTAAAATTCAAATCAAATCAAACAAAATCTAATGCTTTACTAAATTATTAATTATAATATAATATAATAAAAGTTTTTAAAAAAATATATAAGAAAATAATTACTATTCATGTAATTTTGTTTAAAAAATAATATTTATATCTTTACCTATTTAATTTATATATTTTATATATATTAAAAATATTTGCGTAATACGCGAGTAATAAACTAGCAAAATATAACACAAAGATAATTCTGCAATATGAAAAGTTTAAAAAAAACAACCAATCATGGTTGGCCATGTGTCAAACCTGGTGACACACGCGTTTCGCTGCGGGAAGATAAAGTTTTATATTTTCATATAATTTGCAAGTCTTTTGATTTAGCTATGCACAAACAGATACATATATTAGTTATATTTTACTTATATAACATTTCGGTACCATATTTATACCGAACCGGTACCATATAAATTTAATTGGTTCGGTTCGGTTCTTCCATATCTCTTATTTCGGTTTTGGTACCGGTTCGGTCCGGTCCGGGTACCAAGCTCCCCTACTATTATGTTATGTTTAATTGTATGAAAAAGACTTTAATATTCAAATTCACAATACAAAATTCTAATGAAATTGTTTTATAATTAAAATGTAACTATTTAATATTTGGTTTTTTTATTAAATATGATCATGTGTAACCTTGAACATTACTATTATTACAATATTTTTTTACACACTTAAATTATGATTTTTATACTTATGTTTGGAATTGTATTTTTAAAACTTTTATGTTATGTTCAATTGTATAAAAAGATTGTATTATTCAAATGCACAATACAAAATTCTAATGAATTTGTTTTATAATTAAATTGTAACTATTTAATCTTTAGATTTTTTGTATTACTTATGATCATGTATAACATTAAACATTATTATTATAATGTTGACAAAACCATATTGATGTATTAGAGACATCACTGTTATAAATTTATTTGATTTGATCGTAAAACCAACATATTAAATTGACGATTAAAGTTAATCAATGTCAAAATTTCAAATTATGGTTATGAATATTTAATTAATTAGTTTTGGTTCCGACCCAATTTAATAAGGCATTGTTTGTAATTTTAGCATTGTAAGATCAACAAAACCAATGATAAGAACCAAGTAACAATATCATTTGTCTTGCTTCTTCAATCTATATTAGCTTTCCAATTTCACTATTCGATCATGGTTCAGTTGTGTTTCGTTATTTGAATTGTTTGAAAAGTATTTTATTTCATTTGTTTTTATATTTATCTTTGTAATTAATATTTTAGACCCCACAGCAACGCGCGAGTGTTGATAACTCGTTTATATTAAGTATTAACTACCATTTTGACCATCCAACTATCAAATTTGTCTCATTTAACCACTAAACTATTTTTTTTCCTGATTTAACCACTAAACTTTTGTTTAATGTTCTATTCTCGAAAAAATAAATAAAACTAATGGCTAGATCGATACAATATATGATAGTTTAGTGGTCATATCGGGACAATTTAGTGATTAAATCAGTAAAAGAAAGTTTAGTGGCTAAATATGTATAAAAAAATAGTTTTGTGGCTAAATCAAGACAAAAAATAGTTTAATGATTACATCGAAAAAATTCTAAAAATTGGATGGTTAAAATGACACTTGACACTTAACATGGTTTCAAGGTTTAGATACTCGATGCATTGTCAGCGTCTCAAGATCTGATCTGATGTTTATTTTCACTTGTATTGACGGTTAAAAAAATTTATAAATCAACCATCCTTGTTATATCAAATAACCAAACTTGTGAACTTTGTTGGCCTTGGTTCATTTTCATGGCTTACTTGATTCGTATGTGTTTATTGGCACTCATGACAACTAGGGCCGGTCCTGAGGTTTTTAATGCCCTGGGCGAATCAATAAAAAATTGTCCTATCTAAAAACTTAAACAAATAACATACTAAAATTTAGAGGTTTGGAACCTAGTCAACCTAGACAACAATCCTTACACCACTTTTTATTAAAAAAATGTTACAACTTGGATACATAGAGATTAAATAACAAATACAACATATATTATTGAAAAAAATTTATCAAAGACGATGTATTTCTTAATTTGGTTCTACTGAGACTAGCAAATAAAATAGCCACATTTACTTTCAGATATCTTAAAAGATGTTATGAACAACAAAAATACTACAAATAACAACAAAGCTTGATAAAACAAATAGATAGGCTTTTCACAAGTAACATTCATCACAAAAACAGAGCTATATAAAAGAAATTCAGAGACATTTAGCAAACAAGCAAAATCAACACAAAAAGATATCTAAACAAGCAAAATCAACAAAAAAATCTACACAAAAACAGAGTTATGTCCTTCCTTCCTTTCATTTTGCATAAAATTAGAGATCGAAAAAGATTAATACCTCTTGCTGTTGTTGCAAAATAGTGAAACAAACTGAAGCACCATGCCGCCCTTGTCGATTACAATACTCCAAGCCACCCTTGACGATTGCAATACTCCAAGCCGCCTTGACTCTGTCGATTGCAATACTCTTGTGACTCTGTCGATTGCAATACTCTTGTGATTGTCGATTGAAATACTTCACGCTTGTGTGACTGCTACACAATATCAGATCGAAGCGACGAAGCAACAAAGATGAAATACGAATACAATTTTTGAGATCGATGAAGTGTTAGAATGGGATCGATGAAAAGACAGAAGAAATAATCAGATTGTTTGAATGAAAAGACAGAAGAAATAATCAGATTGTTTGAATACAGATTTGAGATCGATGAAGTGTTAGTCGGCTGCCTCTTCCGCTTCCGCTTACTTCATTAGAATGGGTTGATCCTCGTTGAAAAGACGAGTTTGAAACTCTTTGAAAACTGAAAAGACGAAAATATTGATTGCTGATTGCAATCGATCCTTGATTCCTCCAACAGTCCCACCATCATTTACAATTCCCAGAGCACGACACTTCATCTTCAAAGAAAAGGAGCAGAGCATCTTTTGCGCCTAAACCTAGCTATAGCATAAACGCAATTTTTTTATGCCCCATACACAATTCATGCCCTGGGCCGAAGCCCACTCCGCCCACCCCCCCCCCCCTCCTCTGGGCCGGGCCTGATGACAACATTCCATAATATGCAACGTCATTTAAAAAGATTTTAGTTTTGCGTTATGATGTAGATTATTAGATTATTACGTTACAATTACATAAATAATTGGTTTAAAGTGTTTGAATTGCATTCATTAATAAGTGATTATTTGCATTTAGAATTAAGCTCACCACATTTTTTCATAAGTTAAACAATGTAGATTATCTGTTTAATAAGTGGTTATTTGGTTATTTTACAAGTAAAACCATAAATCAAAACACTTTAAAAGCTTGTTATTTGATAATTATAATAACAAAAATAGGAACTAAATCATACACTAAATTTCCGACAACACTTTTTGTTGCAACTATTATCTAATTATTAGTTTTTAAAACGCTACAGCTATTATTCTTCTTAAACTCGGTATCATTCTTTACATTCATGATTATGACTAATCGGGGAGTACTTGGTAATATTGGTAACTTAAATGCAATTAGCTAATTCATTGTGTCATGTGTTTCTAAGGGAAATTTTGGTGGTCGCCATAATATAAATTTTGAAAGTTATGTCTAGGCATTGGTATTGTGATCACAATAATTACTAGTTGATTAATGTGCTATTTGTATTTTTTAAAATGTTATAATAGAATATCTTGTTTCATGTCTTTAAAAGGAAAGCTGGTACAAAAAGGTCTTATGCATTGTTTAGTCAGGTGTGTTCGGAGTTAATTTTTGTTTAAAACAAGGGATTTCCCAATACATATTCAAATCAAATGTTTTTTTTTAAACTCACTAAAACTCACCGGAAAACTCATTTGAACCTCATCGGAAAATAAAATTCATATAAAATGTAGATGATTATCACAAAAATAATCGGTTTCAACAATAAACGGAAGCAACTCTATACAAGAAACACTTTCAGAATTTCATGTAGAAATTTCAAACTGAATTCATGTAGAAACACTGTAAATCGAAATGATATTAGAACCCCTAAAACTTATCTTCAAAATCTGATGGTTGTTGTCTTCAAGAAAATCTGTATTCATAATCTTTGAAACCTTCAACATACCTCTAATATATGGCGGTTGTCATGTAGAAATTTCAAGTTAAAATCATGTAGAAATTCCATCATCTTTAAGAAATAGTGTAGTAAGTCTATCCTCTTCAATATTGAAAGAACTCGTGTAGAAATTCCAACTCGTCAGATCTTCATCTTCAAGAACTGAGATCTTAGAAACCTTTAATGCTAGTCTTGTCTTTGATCGGAGAGAGAAAGAGAGATCGAGAGGGAAAAAAGATATACAAGAGATAATCACAAGTGAGGTGGAAGCGACGATAGGGTTTCACTAGCAGGGCTGGGGCATGCATGCATGCATGCATGTTTTTTTTTTTTTTGTGTATTTAACTTTTGTCTGTAACTTTAAAGATGAATATAAGATATTAAAAGCTAGAAAATCTTTTCCAAAACAAACAAACTTCCATCGTATTTGCTTCCCGGTTGTAGATATATATGACGAAAAAGTGTGTAAAGATAAAAATAAACAAGCCTTAAAAGTCCCCGAATTGTGAGTATCCAGGCAAGGACAAAACACTTGGGTTTTTCTTTGGTTATAACATGAGATTGCATTGTGGGTGAATGCTCTGTTTGATTATCTTGTGTGATTGATATATTATTGTACATGAATAATTGTATAATTTAGAACTCACAATGGGATGATTCGTAAGGGAAGAGTTAAGGTCGTTTTTAACCATCAAACTTTTAGATTTATCTTATTTAGTCACTGAATTAATTATACATACAAATATGGTTCGAGAGAGTATCACCCAGTATGCAGCGCATTAGAAGGTACCACCTTTAAAAAACTTTTTTAATACTATTTTTTCATAAACATGTTTTAATTAATATTATGAAGATCATATGTAAATTTCACATACACTCACATCTCCTAACTCCTAAAAAATGATGTGAACACACACTTATATAATTTTGGATATATGTGAACGTGCATTTATGTGATGTGTGTTTTCATGCACTTAGAGTGTTCTGATTTGCGTGAAATTTGCATATGAT
Organism: Centrapalus pauciflorus; assembly: GCA_020465985.1. Taxonomy (NCBI): domain Eukaryota; kingdom Viridiplantae; phylum Streptophyta; class Magnoliopsida; order Asterales; family Asteraceae; genus Centrapalus; species Centrapalus pauciflorus. The sequence goes on from JAANYP010005115.1 coordinate 35,495, forward strand.
CTTCATAATGTTAATTAAAACATGTTCATGAAAATAATTTTCAAAAAAATTACTTTTAAGGGTGGTACCTTCTGATGCGCTGCATAATGGGCGGTACTCACTTGAACCTAAATCTATACATACATATATATATATATATATATATATATATATATATATATATATATATAGGGAGGTTCACTGGAAAACCACCATGCACCGGAAAATTTGTGAAAACCGCTCTGCACCACCACAAATGCATGAAATTCCCCACGTGATGCATCAAAATCCCGTGTGATGCATCAAATTTCCCGCGTGATACATCAAAATCCCATGTGATGCATCACCTTATTTACGATCATGCCACCGCGTTTTTAATGAAATGCACCAAATCGGACGGTAGGCGTAGGTTTCCATAGTTTTCAAGTGCATAGTGGTTTTCCATTGAACTCACCCCTATATATATATATATAATTATTTATTTAGCCATGAGTGTTATATTTTGGAAAGTTGATTAAAAATAATGGCTAAATGTGTATAAAATATGATAGTTTAGTAACCAAATGTGTATATACTATGATAGTTTTGTGTCAAATGGTACAATTTTCAATGGTTAAACAAGTACAAAAATAGTTTAGTGGCTAAATATGTATTAAACAAAGTTTAGTGGTTACATGTATATAAAATATGACAGTATGGATTGACAACATTAGATATTAAAAAAATACAGCTAGAAATGTAAAAATTAAGCCATGAAACAAAGTCTAAATAAGTTGTGGCGTTTGACAACAAAAATAAGTTGACGGAACTATAAAACCAAGCTAAAAAGTGTGTTTCACATAAGCTGCCAAAAAGCATTAATATTGCCGTAAAAATGATATAAAACATGCTTTAAAAAGCTATAATTCAAACACGATATGTTACCTCTTGTAGACGATTAAACAAAATGAGATAAATTGTTTCTTCCCTACCATGTTGGCCTGTTGGGCATACATAGAAAATCAAAAAGGTATTTAACTACGACTTAAATACTCAAAATCATCACATGGCTTGAAGACAAATGCGTCATTGGTAGCCCATTGCTCTTCTAGGAATTAGTTTCGGTATCCTCACAAGAACATTTGAATTGGTTGTGGATGACATAAGATGTTCATTAGGATGTTGAGCATGATGGTCATGTGAGGATGATGTCAATGGTACTCGGGAAGCATGAACAGATTCTCCATTACTCGACTATGTCATAAGATAGAAACGTGTAAGTATTATATACATCAAGTATTAGCAACAATTAATGTAAAGGTGTGAGTACTATACACTTACTTCAACGAAAACATTAATTGTAGCAGGATGTGAGGATGATGCTAATGGTACTCTTGAAGCATGAGCAAATACTATGTTACTTGACTATAAGATTAGATACATAAATATAAGTATGATATACATAAAGTATCAAGTATTAGCAACAATTAATGTAATAGTTATAGGCATTATTAAACATCGTCTTCCTAAACCATTCCGGGACATAATCTTCAGGTGGTTTGTTAATGTATAACAAGGCTTCAATAGCATGTTGACATGACAAACCTCCAAGTTGCCACAATCTACTACTACATGTCATGTTCCCTTCTTTGACACTAAAAGAGTTCGTTCCATTTTTTACCTCAAACTCATCACCATCTGTTGGAATAACTTGTCATAATGATTATAATTCATAGCTGTAAAATAATGATACATTGTACTTCCGTCATTTGTTCTAATCAACTCTTGATAACAGGGCATATATCACTAGACCAATTCCCAACCATTTCCCTTATTCGAGTCATTCTTTCCATCATTTTCACCCTAATAGATTCCAACATTATAACAATGGACCTCCTTCTTGCATCTTATATTATTGAGTTAAAACATTCACTAATACCATTTTCCATAGCATCACATCCTCTCTTCCAGTTTGAAAGAAAGCCCTTGACCATCAGGGGCGGATCCAGAAATTCTTGTTATGAGTGTCACTTTTTTAGAGCAAGTTCAATACTTAGATTTTTTGAAATATTTTTTAAGATGGATCGGGTCACTGAAATGGATTGACGCATAAAATTAACAAATAACAAGATTTTTCTAATTAAAAAAGTACATAGTACAATACCGTTAAAACTTTCAATTCATAAATTTGGCTTTTTATGCTTTTTATGATAAAAATTCAGTAATATTTCAATAAATTTGAGTAATAAAAACAACAAATATAAATTAAATATGTATATTATAATTTCATAAATGTTTTGTAGGTGTCACTAAAAAAAATCTCAGGTGTCACTCGAGTTTTCGATACATACGTAACTCATTATTTTGAAAATTTATCGGTGTCGCGTGACACCCGTAATTGTGAACTAGGTCCGCCCATGTTGACCATGTTGATGGATCCTTTTCCATTAAGTAGTTGTATGCTTCAACATTAATTTTTTTGATGTCTTCCATAACTTATTCAAACTTTGCCGGATACATGACTTTTGAGGTTGCCCAAAATAGGTTTCTAAATTGAATAGTACTGAACTAATTCCTAAAGTTAGCATATATATATATATATATATATATATATATATATATATATATATATATATATATATATATATATATATATATATATATATATATATATATATATATAGACACACACACACACACCTAGCACATTGTCGATGCTCGACATATGGCATTATGTCTTTACACTTATACTTTTTCAGCATTACAGCTTGTAACTCCTTTAGTTTGATGTGTGGATTTTTCTTAATTCTTGTAGCAAGATGTGTTGCAATCCACATGTAGTTCACTAATGATCCAAAGTCAAACTTTCTACAACACCTATGCACGATAAATAGTGATTTAACTTGAAAAGCTGACTTGTCTCTCATCCAAGTAGCCCATAATCTAAATGGACATTGATAACCAACAACTTTATCTTTCTTGTCGCACATTGCCAACGATTTTTCATGGTCATTATAGGGGTATGTGGTTTGAAATCCATTAGCTAAGGCGTAACAGATGATGCACTCTTTAAGTTGACTATAGGTTTTGATAACACACATCCTCCATTGAATGTTAGGATTATGTATATGAAGGTCCCGAGAGGTTTCCCAAGTATATAGCCTTAAGCTGTACAGGGGGGGTGAATACAGCAATTTAAAAACTACACACTATTTTCTCAATGTTTGTATGTATTATCAATAAATGATAATTACAAACAAGCTTGACTGCGGAAAGGTTTAAGCTGAGATAACAGATACAACAGTATATTAACTAGTCTAAGACAGACTTAAACTAGTTACAATGAATACACTCACTAAGAATCATTCACTGTGTTTACAAGACTTAGAAGGACAGCTTGAATAAGAACAGCTTAAGCACAAAGCACTGTTTTATTCAAGCAAACTTGCATGCATGAAAAGACACACTCAAATGCACGTTCTGATTTCACACTCTTGGCTCAGCACTTAGCTTTTTTTTGCTCTATATATTTCAATCCTAGGAAGTTTCCTTTTATACTCACTCAGATGATCTAAGTGAAGCTTCTTCATTGGACGAAAAGAAAAAGGTGAAGTCTTGTTGAAAAGACAACATATACTTTTCTGCACATTCTGAAAAGCAGACTTGTCTTCATGTGGGCAACACTTTTGTCTTTTCACTTTGTCTACTGTTGCATAAGCTTTAACTAAATAAGGAATGTCAACTTTGTGTCTTTCTTCCTTTGTTAAGACCTATTTTGATATAAGAAAAAGGTGTGTCACCCTTTTTCAAATATCCTTTTGTCTTCATGTGACAGAACAGCTTGGGCAGGCTGAGCAGTTCTGTTTTCCACTTTGTCTTCGACTTTGTAAACTGATCTTGTAGCAAAAAACAATACATGAGGACTTGGAAACATATTCCATAAAGTGTTTTAACCTGTTCACAAAGAACAGGTTCTGTTCACAAAGAACAGAACACTTGTAAACTGCCCAAGCTGCTCACCAGTGTAGAGCAGCGTAGACAGTTTATGTCCAGCGTGTTCAGCAGACTGAACAGCATGGACAAACTGCCTTTGTTGCAACACATGCAACACATAGAACAGCTTTAACTGATATTGCAAATCACTTTACAGGTTTCATTAAGGCATAAACAGACCTCAAATTATACCTTTCAAGTGCATCAACAGGTTTGATTAAGAATCTCCCCCTTAAATGCAGAACAGGTTTGACTGAGGCCTTTTTGTGCCTAACAGTATAGGATACTAAATACCTTCCTTTGTCAAGTAATCACCCTCATGATCAGAAAATGTCACATTCTCAACCAACTCACCCTTTTCTAAAGACCCACTAACATCATTTAAAACAACTTCATGTTCAGTTTCCATGTCGAGGGCTATTGCAGTATCATCTAACTAATATGCGGACGAAACATTGTTTCAATTGTTATTACAGTGTCATCTATTCCAAGTCTTTTCTTTCTCAATTCACAATCTTCATCATTATCACATGATAAGTGGTCTAAAGATGCGGTTTCATCATCGTCGTCATCTAGACTAAAACATTGATCATAATCACTTACTCTCATCATCACTTAACATTTCATTAGATAGTCCAGTTTCCATCCTGTTAGTACGTTCAAAAAATTAAATAGAAATTGTTATTTATTCTAGTTTTCATGTAATTAGCACCAAATATTGAAATATAAAATAGAAGAACATTGATCATCGATATCAATACATGGTTTGATATTATTTCTAATCATTAGTTTATCATTTCAAGACCAAATGCAAGAAACCATTACCACTTCCACTTAATTCCATATATGAGAAAACAAACCAAAAAAAACATGCCCATTAACTTCATTGATTATAAATGACTTCATGTGGATTATTAAAATAGATTAAGATCATAGTTTTGTGATTGATCATGGACGACTAATGACAACTACAAAACCCTGAACAAACCCAACCTTAATAAATAAAACTTACCTTTGTGATTGATCAAGAGAAAGCTTTCTTGATTGATTTGATTGAGTGGGTTCTTCTAATCGATTGATTTGGAACGTTCGCTCATGGGAAGAGCGACCGTTCTTCTTTGTCTCGCTTCCCGCTGGATAATAAATTAAGAATGATTAAATTTTAAACCCTTTTTTAATTAGGTTAATCCATAAAATAATGAGATGGTTAGATGACGTGGCAACTATATCATATAAATTAATTTAATCATCAGGTAACTAGTTGTTTAGCTGGTTGCTATTAGCTATAAAAAAAGTTAGTTACTAAAACTTAGACAAATGAGTGAATTTCTTACCATTTGATGTCATTTTTCCTATTTTAAATGAGGTATTCTATAACGAGAAATACCCAACAAAATTAATTTTATTAAAAAGGTGGAATATCAAAAATTTTATAAATATCAAATGCATCTTTTACATTTAACTTTTCTCGTCAACTCTTCCAAATGAGAAAGAAAAGATTATTCAAAATCTTTTTATGTTTACAACAAGCTTATTTAATTGGTTATAGTTTTTATACACTCTTGCGTAAATGACAAATGAGTCTTAAACATTTGTTAATGTTCTTATCTTTTAAATGGCAATAGTTTTAAACATTTGAGGGAAGTCAACATTTGCTCTTTAAGAAAAAAAAAAATTTTGGTTACTTTTAAGACTTGCACAAAAGTTATTTGGGATTTATTAGATTTTTTGAAAGATTAAGTTGGGTTTTCAATTTGATTTTGATACATACAAAACGAATACAAAAGAAAAAGAGTAAATTACTCTATTGATCCTTTAAGTTTACTTATTATGACTGGTTTAGTTTTTTAACTTTTAAAATTACTTTGCTAATATTTTAAATGGGACTTCTGAACACCAATGGTCCTTTATTCATACGGAAAATGTTAAATATCCTAACATTCTCTAAACATCCGTTTGGATAAAGGACCATTGGTATTCAAAATTTCTATTTAAAAGATTGTCGGAGTAATTTTAAAAGTTAAAAGACTGAACCAGTCATTATAGGTTAACTTAAAGGATCAACGGAGTAATATACTCAAAGAAAAATGGCAAAAGTTGTTGACCTGGTGAATACAAAAGACGTACATATGATTTTCTAAAACATATACTTCGTTTTGAAGAGATTTTAAAAATTTGATTAAATCGAAAACAACCTGTTCACCTCCGTCTTTATTGAACATACTTTTTAATGGTGACAAATTCCTTACCGTAAACATAATTAAATGATTGTAAAATTTGTCATTTAAAAGAATATGTTAAGAGTTCTGATCGGATTTTTTAATTATATATTTGGTTAAAAACATATTAATTATTTACTTAATTAATTTAACATATATATAAGGTAAATCAACTTAAAACAGGATTGCAAGTTGAAATCTATTTAACATCAACATTTCAAACTCAATCATAATATTATATTTATTTATTTTTCATATGTTTTGAATGAAATACTTTATGTACGATAAAGTAAAATGTTAATTAATTAATGAAAACCAATCTATTTAACAGTAACATTTCAAACTCAAATTTTTTTTTTTTTTTGGTAATTTTAAAAAATAACAAGTAAAAAAATATGATAAAATATTTTTACGGTATGAATTATTTAATTAATTTTTATTTAACAATTAAATTTATATTAGTTTTTTATTACTTTATAGTAGGCCTTGGCCTGCTCATATTTTATCAATTTCTATTTATCTATATCATTTTAATTTGTTAAAAATAAAATATCAAATAGCAATTGGGCCGATGGTGTATTCCTCTCGTTTAAATGTTTAATTTATAGTTGGGTCTCGAAGAGAGGATGTTTAGCTTATTTTCTTAGCATGATGCTGTACTAACTGATAATTGCCTTAACATGATGCTTAAAGAAAGATCATGTGGGTCCCAATAAGGTTGTCCATAATATCCAATCTTTCACAGAAATTGGTTAAATAAATTGTAGTAATTATTATTTTTTTAAAACGATAAAACTAATACACACAGGATCACATCAATATCATATAAGACCACTGTTTTGGGTCCAACTGGTTTTGAAACGGCCTTATGTAATGTAACAACCTTTGGCTTGGGTGACTTTGGAAATGTCTTAGGCCCTTTGGCGACATATTTAAATTATATATATATATATATATATATATATATATATATATATATATATATATATATATATATATATATATATATATATATATATATATATATATAGAATCAGGTTCATCAGCGTACCTATAAGATTCCAGCGTACCCAGCGTACCCTAATGTGAATGATCATTCACATATATTTTTTTTGAATAGACATGTATAATACAACATTATAAGATTTTTTTTCAAAAGAAGTAACATCATAAATCTTGTGAATGGTAAAAAAAGATCATGTGAATGGTCATTCACACCATTCACATTGTGTGAAATGACCATTCACATGGATGACCATTCACATAAAAATGCATTGAGCATTCACATAATTTTTAAGGACACAGAAAGTGTGAATGTATGTGAAATTCATATATCATATGTATAACGTTCGAATCTGTACAGAATGCTTGAATTCCATATGGGTTTTTCAATATTTGAGTTGCATATGGGTTTTTCAATATTTGAGTTGCTGAACTAACATTCGAATCTGTACAGAATGCTTGAATTCGATTATGATGAACATGAGTTCGGAAAATCAAACGAGAGTATAAGATACTTACATTTTATCAATGTAAATCACCAAATGGATTTCCCCCGGGGATGCGACGAAACGATAGTGTAGGGTTTGGAGCGGACTTCTGGGGTTGAAGGCGAGAAGAAATGGAGATGGAAGTTTGGAAGGAGCAGTAACAACAGAAGGTGAGAAAGTTTAGGGATTATAGAATCTTTTTTATTCCAATTTAAATTTTTTCATCCCAATATTACCCCTCTAATTAAAACGACATGGTATTAATTTGACCAGAATTTTTGGTATTAAATAATCATTTTAATGCAAAAATGATTGGCTGTGAGTGGTACCCTGGTACCCCAGTCTAACTTGGTACCCCACTGATCTTGAATCTATATATATATATATATATATATATATATATATATATATATATATATATATATATATATATATATATATATATATAGATAGATTTGGGTTCAAATGAGTACCACTAGTTTTGCGGAGTACCGGAGGTACCTCGCTTAAAATTATTTTTTTTTGAATTTTTTTTCATAATTATGTTTAAATTAATAATATAAGACTACTTGCAAAAAATCACACATAAACACACACTATAACTATGTGAAACGTGCAAGTTCACATGAACTGCACTGTTGTGAACGTATGTTCACAGCTAAGCATGTTCACATGAATTTTTCCACGTTCACATGACTTTTAAGAGGCTACGAAGTGTGAATGCGTGTAATTCTTTTACAAATATGCTTATATTATTTGTATCTAAATGAATATGAAAAAATTTTTTAAAAAAAAAACTTTTTTTCGGAGCATGTTCACATCTTAAACCCGTGTGTTCACAGGTACTCACGGTACTCTGCATTTTTTAGGTACTCACACGAACCTTATATATATATATATATATATATATATATATATATATATATATATATATATATATATATATATATTGCCGACGGAGCAGAGAGAAATCTACTCACGTGGCGTTCTATTATTGGTAGTAATTCTGATTTTTAATGTTGATTTGGCAAGATGTGATTGGCTAAAATTCAAAAAATTAAGGCTTCTAATTTGGCGCAATATGATTAGTTAAAATTCAGAAAATTAAGACTGTTGATTTGACGCAATATCATTGGTTAAAATTCAGAAAATAATGGGATATAAGAATAATACTGAGTCAAACAAATTAGATTTAATCAGCTGAAAATGCTACCTAACTAGGATAAGATTCAGAATTGCAACACGCACTCATGAAACATAATTCAAACATGAGTTATCCATTGATTTAACAAAGACTCGGAAAAAGGGGGAATAATACTGAAACAAAATACATTCTCTAGATACAGATTTATCAAAATTAAGAAACCTACTAAAAAAACTGGATAACATCATTACTTTGTAAAATTATTGTATAACAACTGCTGGAAACTGCTAAAATATTAAAACAAGACTCAAAATTCCAATTAATAAGACTTCTAAGAAAAAAAATGATAACATCAATACTTAATAAAATAATTAAACATACAAGCTGCTACAAAATGCGAAAATATAATATAATATAGCTGCTGGAAATATAGCCCATAAAACAAATTATGAAGGCGAGTTTATGATCATCTAAATTGATGTTTAACAAAATATGCTAGAAAAATGGTGACGTGGAGATAAGCTGCAAGACCAAAGAAATAAAAGATAATGAAAACTTTTAAAATTCAAATTTAAAACAAATAAAACCGATTGAGAATTATGTGGGATGATTGCCTACAAATTAAAAATAATTTGGTAATCGTTTTACATTTGAATCAAGCAAATTCTGTATACCAAGAACATCATACAAAGGTAAACAATCTTTATTTATTTTTCTGTCAAAAAATACATGTATAAATCTGTTTCAAATGTGCTAACGAATATCTATCCTTTTTTATACGAATGATTTCATGAATCTGTATCGCGTAGCATTGCTAATTGAATGTTTCAAACCATTTATAGGGAAGAAACAATGTTGCTTTAAAACATGAAGCACGAAATCAACCAGGTAATGATAATGTAGCATAAGACTTATGATTCTAACTTGCGCATTTTTTTATAATCTTTGAATCCGTTTGTCAAGTTATGTTTTCAAGAATTTCGTTCCAATATATTTTGTTTTCTTATTGCAGGAGATGAAATACGCAGATGTTGAAAATAATGAAAGCTCTACTAATGCTCTAAATGGTAAGAAAATAATCAAATTAAGCTTCATCTTAAATCTACTTTACTTGAAAAGACAATCATGAAGAAATCCATGTTTTATAATGTTTTTCATAATAGAATTACTTATATTTACCTACATATCAATGAAGAAAAAAAGTAACTATTGATTAAGCATGGGTTTCAACTCCATCTAGAAAGAGAATCAATGATTTCAAGATCTGTTTCAACAAAGTAGTAAAAAAAGATCTTTTTTCTTGGCATCTAAAGATAATCAGAACATTATGAAATTCAAAAACTATCAATTTGTCCAGATGAAGACTCAAATATGCTATCTAGATGATAGACCAACTATTGTATCACATGTTTAGATCGAGTTTTTGGCTGCAAATGGGAGGAGGAAACTTTGGCTATTTGATGAAGTCGTCTCAAATTCATACCTTATCCGGTATGTCTTTCATCATTTCTTTGTAGATTTCAATGAATTTTTATTTAGTGTGTTTCACTATATAGATATATGAAATGGGCAATAATATTAATGATGTTAATTAGTAAGTACAAGCATAGTTATTTATTGGCGTGAGAGTGTGAGACCCAATAAATTTCATTTTATTATTGTTTGTGATGATTCTTGTGGTTTGGTGTTGATGTTGGTCTTAATACGGAGGTTTGTATTTCATTATACATCTTATTTTTGTTATCTTATTGTCATAAAAATGTTATACAATAGCTATGTCATTCATGAAAGAATTAACATTTTGATTTGGGGGTCAAATTAAATGATTATTTGGATGGTGTCGTGTTAAATAAATGACAAGAAAATCGCTTTCATTCCACACTACGACAAGTTTGGATCAAGCAATTGATCGTTTTTGGTGCAAAGTATTGATTTCTGCTCGTGGAAATTGTAACCCAGCTTTCAAACCAAAAGCATAAGGTAAGGAATTTAGATGGATAAAGAAAATTTACTATGTTTTTACATCGTTTGATAAAGTTTGGTTTGAATGAACCCATGACTTTTTTGTTGTCAAAGAAAGTAAGTTCACGGGTTGCTTATAGGTCAAACCATTATTTCTTGTCATATTAATAGAAAATGCTTGAGTACGTGAATGTCAGTTTGGGATAATAATCATAATATTAATCCATTGATGATGGTGGTTTCATTTAAACATTATTTGTATCTTAAGGTTGAAATGTGTTGGAATGGACTAAAAAATTGATTTTCTTAAGTAGAAATACTTAGAAAAATTTTTATTCCACCACTAATCTACTAAATCATGCTCCAACTATTTCTGGCAAAATATCAAATTGTTCTAATATACGCAATTGTTATTTCAATCATGGAAACAACTATTTGTAAAGTGGAATGCTAAGTTTCATGTAATCGAAAAAAAATATATCTGACCACATACACAACACATAAACCCAAATAACCTCACATGGAAGAAAAAAATTAAAAGAATACCAGATAAAGGATTTAAGCAAATGATTTTAAAACAGAGTCAAGGTATCTAGGAATTGATTTGTTGCAAGTGTTGCATATGCGAAATCTGAAGCAAATCAAAAGTAAAAACGAGATAAAAATAATACCTGATTGGGTTTTGTGCGGCGGTGACGATTCTGGTTCTAGTGGCGGCGCTGCACCAGGGACGCCCGCAACGACCCTATTCAGCGGTGGTGGTTGTGTGGTGGTGGCAGCCGGGAGGGAGAAAGATAGGGTTTGGTTGCGGTAGCTGATTGCAGATATGAGTGTGTGAGCGTCGAGAGATGAGTACGCGAGGTGAGTGTCGACTGTCGAGGGAGAGAGGCGGAGCAGTGAGGAGAGTGGTGGTCAGGCGGCGGCGGGTAGGGCGGCGGCTAGGGTTTGGCCGTCGACGAACAACATAGAGGAAGAGCAAGCGAGTAAGAGCAAACAGTAGTGAGACGAAGTTGGTGGTTGCGGGAGTCGCCGACGGAGAGAGCTAGCGATGGTGGTTGTCGTCGGTCGATGAGGACAGAGAGAGGGGAGTGTGCGTATGTTTGGTGTGTGTGAGTGTGTTTGTGAGGCTAAGAAAGAGGAGAAAGAATAAAAGTGGATCCGACCCGTTACCCTAAATCTTTTTTAATTAGCATACGCTTAATCTTAAATTTTATTGGATGTATATAAAAATTTCCTAAAATCATACATAGCATAATAAATTAAAATGTAAGATAATACTTGCATAAAAAATACAAAATCAAATTAGCAAATAATAATTGTTAAGAAATTAACATAACTAGGTTGTTTAACCCGCGCGTTGCAGCGTGATCATAAATTGTGTTTTTATAAATATGTTACTTTAAAATAATAATAATAACATTAAATACCGATCATGATTTTTACCCGAAGATCACCCTCTTCTTTTTATCTAAGTTTATAAATGGTAAGAATGTGATTGATCAACCAACTAAATAATAAAAAATTAATCATTTTAAAAATAGTTGAGGCGAAAAACAATTTTATTTTTGAATGTAAAAAAAAAAGAATGCAATCATAATTATATATTTGTCATTTTGTATGATATAATATATCAAACGTTATAACACATGAACAAAACGATAAAATAAAATAATTGGTTAGCTGCATACATACCTGCAGTTGTGACGATAACATATTTTATATTAGAATGTAGATTAAAATGATGTGATCATAATAATATATTCCAATTTTAATTAAATATAAATATCAAAGGTTATCACAGGAAAACAAAAATGTTATATATCATATATAAAGTAATAAAAAAAATTTCGTTTACTTGCTTGTCACCTAACTTAACTATTCGGTGAATGAAAGAGTGCGATCGATTAAGCAATTAAATAATAAAATTTTTGTCATTTTAAAATAGCCTTAGATGATATACAATTTTATTTTAAAACGTAGATAAAAAGCGATCATAATGATATATTTTGATTTTTATAAAAAGTAATACATCGTACATTTTAATTAAAAAACAAAACAATTATATGTATATATATAATAAAATATTTATACAGCTGCATGCCTGCCTGTTTAATGAAAATGGTTCCGACGATGATAAATTTTATATCAGAATGTAGACAAAAATAATGCGATCATAATGATATATTCAAATTTTTATAAAGTTATCACTGAAAAACAAAAATGTTATATAATATATATAAAGTAATAAAATAAATCAGTTGCTTCTCTATCTGCTTAACTGTTCATTGAACAATAACATCATGTTTGTCCATAGTTATATTGATAATTTTGAAAATACAAACATAAATAATCAATTCAATACATTATATAATAAAAATTGAGTTGATAATATTATTAATAAAAATTTGTAACTTTATATCATAATATTTATCAAAATTAAATACATGAATAAAATATTTATAATTGATGTTGAATTAAAACTATTACCCAAATGTACATAAAAATAAACTGACATCCAATAATATATATTTATTGTGTCATTATTTAATTGTAAAGATAAAAGTTATGCGATTGAACATACCCGAGCAACGCACGTGTATTCAACTAGTTATAAATATTCATAAAAATGTATAAAATAATTATAAACGATTTCACTTTATTTTAATTGGGTTAAATATTTATTTGATTAGTTAGATTAGATTAACATAGAATTAATTGGATTTGATTTGATTTGAAATGAATTTAGATTAGATTTTTGGTAATTAATATGTGGCAAAAGGAAGTTTCGACATGTGGCAAATTAAATGAGAAGTCGACACGTGACACTTTAGTTATTCTTTTAATAGTATATATAGAATATAGATATAGATATTTGTTTACTTTGTAATGGAATCTCATTTAGAAATTATTTTACATTTGAGTGACTTCTTAATAATTATATTAAAAAGTAAACACACAACCCCTAAATTATTCTATGGGTAAAGGGATTTAGGTAGAGGCAGTGACGGACCCAAAAATTTTTTTTATGGGGGTCGGAATTTAATTGTTTCAAGAATGTAAGTGCTTGTGACTTCAATTAATATTTTTTTTAATTTCAAACTTTTGGGTCTATTTTTAAAAAAAAAAAATCTTAACTTTTAAATAATAGTCTAATCTATATCAAGTATTCAAGTAGTCCAACTAATAAACTAAATAACTAATAATTTCATAAATCATTATAATTTATAAATGCCTAAAAACAAATTTATAGGTTATAAAAGTTATACATGACACTTAAGTATGAGCCGCTGAGTGAGAAAGTGAGAAGTGAGATTGTGAGAAGACAGAAGTGTCTGGCAGCGGCGAGTCGGGCGTCGGCTACAGGCACGGGTTGCAGCGGCCTGCAACAGGTACACACTCACTCATACACACAGCGGCGACAGTTTTTTTTTCTCTTGTCTTCTTCGTTTGAGCGGCTGCGAGCCTACGACACACTCACACACACACATCTGCTTCTAGTCTTCTACCCTTACATGTATTCGTCTAGGCTGGGCAATTAGGCGCTGACCACCCAAGCCCCAAACGATCAAACAGCAAGTCAGCAACCCTAATCCAAGGAGCCCAAACTAAATATTCAAGTTTTTGGCCCAAAACCAAATACAAGTTTTTGTCTTTAATTATTTGTTAAATAGGTAATCAACTATTACGTATACGTATATTTTTTTAAATTTTGTATCATATTTTTTTATATAAATTTTTTAAAACTTATCAAAAGTATAGAGCTCGGACTTCAAAAATAATATTGGGGTCGGAAATTTTTTAACCATATATGTAACACGTAAAAAAAATTATCGGGGTCGTTTGACCCCCATTAATATATGCTCGGTCCGCCCCTGGGTAGGGGTGTTCATATAAATTCGAATCCGAGCATCCGAAATGAATCTGAAAATTTGATCCCAAACTATCCGGAATTTCGGATTCGTATAGTAAATATCAAATTTTCAGATATTCAAATATCCGAAAATCCAAAAAAAGATTTTAATATTTTATATATATTTAGTATTGATTATTTACATAATATTTAATGTTTATTATTATTCTAATGTATATTTTTTTAGTTTTATTTTGATTTTGTTGTTTTATTAACTAATAGTTTATATATGTTAATTATTTTAATATTTTTTATTCGTTTTGAGTAAAATAATTTTGGATACATTTAGTTTGTGACATATTTATCTTTAATATGTATTTAAATATACGAATTTGTATTTTTAGATATTTAAATATTTTATTTATATTTAAAAAAACAAAAAAAATATGAATTTTCGAATTCAGATTCAGATAGCAAAATTTACCATCCGAAATTTCAGATTCTCGTTTTGGACACCCCTAGATTCAGGGAATGGTCTACCTTTATGTTCCTGTATGGCTGTATCACTAAACACATCAATATCATATCAGTTTATTCTCGTTATTTATTCCATTTTTGTGTACATTGATTTCGACACTTCTATGGTTCTATATGGGACTAAACACAAAAAGGAGATACCTTCAAGGGGAACGGTGTACTCTGCATTAGTGTTGCTACTTGGGGATCTTTTTGTGTCGTCGGTACAATGTGTTGTATCCACTTCGTTTAACGTTATATTATGCCAACTGCTTACAACGTTTGGCATGAGATAATGTTAGAAACCTTCATTTGAAAAACTTTATGTTTTATAAAGCATGTGTAAAAAAAATTATTACTTAAAAAGTTTTAGTTTATTAAAAGGCCAATTACTAAAAATGAAAAAACTTTATGCATGCTTAGCATTTATAACAATATTATTTATTTTTTTTATCATTAATAGTATCACATTTTATATCTTTTTATCATTTGTAGCAAAACTTAAAAAGTTATTGTTATAAATGATAGAAAAAATACAAATATTAATACTATCAATGATACAAAATACAGAGGTTGATGTCATTCATATAAAAAATATAAAAGTTGATACTATTAATGATAAAGGAAATAAATAATGACCTCGTAAATGATATAAAAATAAAAAAAAGTTATTATTTTTAGTAATTGATCCTTTATTAAAAGTTCACAACATTTGTCAAAAAAACTTGTATGATATTCATTCAAAGGCTAAAAAAATTATATATAATATTTTATTAAAAAAATTATAATAATATTTATTATTTATTTAAGTTTTAGCTATCAAACAGTTCAGACTGTTATTTATCCATGTAATATGTAATACATTTGTGTTTAAAAATATATGAAATATAAGATTAATAGAGTTTATTTAATTTTAATTAATCAGCTAATTAAATTTGATTTAAATTGATTTGATTTACATTATTAGATTTAAAATTTAAAATAAAGTTTGTAAATAAAATTGCCAAAGTAGAGGGCCATACGTCGTAAATAAAAAACGCAACACGTAGTCACGTAATATAACAGCCACTTATTTTTATATATTTATATATTATAGATAGATTATGTAGATTGAATATAGATATAGATTTATAAGTTGCAATTTATGGATAAAATAAAAAAAATATTAATTATTAGAAACGAGATAACGATAATTTACGATATTATAAATATACTTAATTTGAAGGTTTTCTCAGGTAGTTCAAGCGGATAAATAAACGATGACTTACTTTATAAATTTATATATAATATATCATTTTGTTTTATTATGATAACTTTTAATATAATGTGTATTATAAAAATTCGAATATATCATTATGATCATATTATTTTTATCTATACCATCTGATATAAACTTAATTACTGTCAGTACTATTTTCGTTAAACAGACAGGTATGCAGCTAACCAATTATTTTATTTTATATAATAATATATAACTGTTATGTTTTTTGTTATAACATTTAATATTATATATTAAGGTTATTATCGAAAAAACCATCCGAACTTTTATAATTTTTTCGGTTTAACCACTTAATTTTTTTTTCCAACTGATCAAAACATTAACCTTTTCATTTTTTATTGGTTTTGGTGACGTGACAATTACGTGACGTTTTTTCATTGTAAAACCCACTCGAACTTCCAAGATTTTTTTGGTTTGACCACCATCTTCTTAAACCAAAGATTAGAACTCCGAGAACTGATAATTCAATGAAATCAAACATATCTTTTCATATTTCTATCAATAACAATAACAGTAATATATCAAATTAAAATCAATTTATTTTTTATTTTTAAGTTTTTGAAGATTTTTATAAACACAAAAAATAAATCCAATTTAAGTTTCAAAATTGCTTATAAAATTTTATAATAAAATTTTAGTTTCTATTTTTCTATTTTTATTTATTTTTTAAAAATTTATTTAATTATATTATTACTATCGTTAGTGATTACTATTTAATTTATACAATTTATTTTTTTACGATCCTTTAAAACATTCAAACCCTAACAAAGAACAAGAAAAATAAATCAAAATCAAATGGATTTCAACATGTGAAAATTGAATAAAAAAATACCAATTTAAACATTACTTGATAGGAATCTTATTTGAAACTATAATCAGTTAACATAATTGTCAGCAAACTTGATGAACACTACAAAACGTTAGAGGATCAAAATGATTAAAATCTGTTTGGATTAACACAATGGAAATGAAAAATTGATAAAGTAGAAGAGGATGATAATGAATAAGCAGAAGAGATCAATGAATCATCGTTGGTGATAAAAGCAATATGATGATGAAAAAAAGAAACAGTTTTTTTGAAATTAATGTTTATTTTAATCATTTGATGTTATGAGCAATATAATAATAGAATTTACAAAAATTTGAACATCAATTAAATTAGAGATTAAATCAAGAAAAACTAATAGAGTGGTTAAATAAAAATAATTATGAAAGTTCGAATGATTTTTCTGATAATAACTCTAATTCATAACAACAATTGACCGGTCAAACAGATTAGCGGTCAAAAATGAATGGCTAAACCAATAAATTGAAAGTATATTGATTAAACTAATAGAAAGTAAAAAGTGTAGTGATTTGATCGGTTGAGAAAAAAAGTGAATGGTTAAACCGAAATGTTAGGCACAAAAAGGCCTCAGTCAAACCTGTTCTACATCTGAGGGGGAGATTTATAATCAAACCTGTTGATGCATTTGAAGGTTGAATTTAAGACCTGTTATATGTCTTATTGAAACCTGAAAATGATTTGCAATATCAGTCTAAAGCTGTTCTATATGTTGCATGTGTTGCAACTTAGACAGTTTGTCCAAGCTGCTCTGTCTGCTGAACAGGCTGGACATAAACTGTCTACGCTGCTCTACACTGTTGAGCAGCTTGGGCATTTTTAAAGTGTTCTGTTCTTTGTGAACAGGCTAAACACTTTAAGGAATATGTTTCCAAGTCATCATGTATTGTTTTTGACTACAAGATCAGTTTACAAAGTCGAAGACAAAGTGGAAAACAGAACTGCTCAGCCTGCCCAAGCTGTTCTGTAACATGAAGACAAAAGGTTATTTGAAAAAGGGTGACAGACCTTTTTCTTATATCAAAATAGACCTTTACAAGGAAGAAAGACGCAAAGTTGACATTCCTAAATTAGTTAAAGGCAATGCAACAGTAGACAAAGTAAAAAGACAAAAGTTCTGCACATGTGAAGACAAGTCCGCTTTTCAGAAAAGTGCAGAAAAGGTTATGTTGTCTTTTCAACAAGACTTCTCCTTTTTCATTCCGTCCAATGAAGATGTTTCTCTTAGATCCTCTAAGTGAGTATAAAAGGAAGCTTCTAAGGTCAGAAAGAAGTGTGAAGAAAGCTAAGTGCTGAAACCCAAGAGTGAACGTGCAAGTGTGATTTTCATGCATGCAAACCTTCTGTGTAAACCAGCATCTGTGTGTATAAGCTGTTTTACATAAGTCGTTCCTTTAAGTCTTGTAAACACAGTGAGTGCTTCTTAGTGAGTGTATTCATTGTATACTAGTTTGAGTCTGTCTTAGACTAGTAAGCATACTGTTGTATCTGTCATCTCAGCTTGAACTATTCCGCATTCAAGCTTGTTTGTAATTAACAAATTGTTGATAATACATACAAACATTGAGAAAAGAGTGTCTAGTTTTTTAAATTGCTGTATTCACCCCCCTCTACAGCTTATAACTATATACTTTGGGAACCTCTCGGGACCTACACGAAAAAATCATAAAAATTCGGATGGTTTTTTCGATATTTTATCTATATTTTGATGTAATTTTTTTTCAACCGGAAACCACGGTGTTGGTCACTAAAACGTTGTAGTCGGCAACTCAGGATGATGAGTAAACAACTAATTCATTTTATTATTATTTTATATATAGTTTAAAACATCTTTGATTGTTTATAATAACTGTTGACGTATTATGTTTTATATAAATTCGAATATATTATTATGATCGCATTATTTCTATCTCAATCTGATATAAAATTTATTAGCATCGAAATTATTTTCATCAAGCAAGTATGTATACAACTGACCTATTTTTTTTATTTCACATATAATATATGAATGTTTTGTTTTTCTGTCATAACATTTGATATAATAATTCGAATATATCATTATCATGATTGTATTGCTTTTATTTTTCTGTTATAATATTTGATAAAAATTCGAATATATTATTATGATTATATTACTTTTATCATCTATCTATACTATTAAAAGAGCAGGGGCGGATCCAGGATTTTTGGTCATCGGTGTCACTTTTTTAAAGTAAGTTTAATAGTTATGTTTTCTAAATATTTTCTAGATGGACCGGGTAACTGAAACGGGTTGTCAACACAAAATTAACAAATAACAAGATTTTTATAATTACAAAAGTACATTGTTAATACCAATTCTCAACTGTCACAATTGCAACCGACAAAACCAATATTAACTTCAACTCGTAATTGATAAAGCAAAGGATACGAAAAATACTTCATAATTTCCACCATTTATCTAGCAAGCTCGTAGACTTCATTCAAGTTAGAAAATATTGGATCGACTTTCACATTATCAATATAGTATTCAAGTTGATGTAGTAGATTAACATTCTCATCATAATTAAAATCATTCGGATACATCTCCGCCAACATTAATAACTTTGTGCATCAAAGTCTCGAAAAGAATCACACGGTTAGAGATTTTTCAACATATTTAAGTACCTCCATAATCGATGAAACGATGATATCGATTAGGAATTTTTCGACCAATTAGACCGGTGTCTTCAACAATGTTTGGGCTAGTTTTTTTTTGGGTTTTTTTTAATCTTTTGTGTTGGTTCTTGAATTTTGTCTATTATCCTTTTTATTTTTATTGGACTTCTGTTTTTCTTTTAAGTTATTGTGATTAAACTCAGTAATATTTTAATAAGTTTGGGTAATGAAATCAACAAATATAAATTAGATTTGTATATAATACTTTTATAAATTTTTTGTAGGTGTCACTCAAAAAAACCTAGGTGTCACTCGACTTTTTGATACATACGTAACTCAGTATTTTAAAATTTTATAGGTGTCGAGTGACACCCATCACAAAGAATTGCATCCGCCCCTGTAAAAGAGTAACTAAATGCCACATGACATGCTCTCAATTAATTTGCCACATGTCGCTCTCTCCTTTTGCCACGTCATTTACTGATTTTATTTTTAAATTTTAAAACAAATCATATCTATGTAATCTAATTAATTTAATAACTAACTAACTAAAATTAAGCAAACTTTATTTTTTATATAATTATTATATTATACATATATATAAATATCAATTTTTAAAATTAACGAATATAATACATAGGTATTAACATAGTATTTCAATATAACTTTTTCTCCAAGAGTGATCCCTTGCGACGTACGAGTTAAAGTGTTTGATAAAAAAATTTATAGTTATAATTTTTCTGTTATGATATTAGTTGAGAACCCTTGCGATGTACGATTTAAACAACCGCGCCAAAAACGTTGAGTGAAACAAGAAAACTCCGATTCTTCTCCATATATGCACGTTTCCTCCCGTTTTCAAAACCCAATAACCCATCTGTTTCGTTTGAATTTAAACCCTCTCTAACTCTCCTCCTAAAACCACGCGCCGCCACACAGAAGCAGCCATAGCCATGGAGGCGTCGATAACCGTCATCGATGACAATGACGATACTCACACCTACTACGACGTCACACTCTTCGACAACACAATCTCCACCTTAGTCACCGACACACCGTCGTACGTCGACTCTTGGATCTCACACATCGAACGCGTCCACCGCCGCCGTCTCCACAACCTCATCGTCGGTCTCGACGTTGAATGGCGGCCTAACATGAACCGAAACTTCCGAAACCCCGTCGCTACACTCCAACTGTGTGTAGGACGCCAGTGTTTGATTTTCCAGATCCTCCATTCCTATTCGATCCCTTGGTCACTCATAAATTTCCTCGGTGATCCTTCGTACACGTTCGTCGGCGTCAAAATCGATGGAGACGCGCAGAAGCTTATGGAGGATTATGATCTGGTGGTTGAAAGAACGGCGGATCTGACAGATTTGGCGGCGGAGGCGTACGGTGAGAGGTGGTTATTGAATGCAGGATTGAAGACGTTAGCGAATAGAGTTTTAGGGATGGAAGTCGACAAGCCGAAGAGGATTGCGATGAGTAGATGGGATAATCAGTGGTTGAATCCGGCACAAGTCTACCTTTGATGCTTTTTTGAGTTTTGAAATGGGTAGGGTCTTGATTTCTGGACATCTCTGATCTTCTTTCAGGTGATTAAAAGTAGGGTTGATCTTTAGTGTTTCTTCATGTTTGATGTTTAATGTGTCAAGCATTTTAGGAATCTTGGTGATTGCATGTTTGAATATATAGTCTGACTGATCTGATTTTCGCCAAGAAAAAGATTAGGGTTTCTTCATGTTACATTTGCCTGTATAATGTGTCAAATATTTTAGGGTTGTTGGTGGTTAGTTTCATGTTTGATTAGTTGGTTTAATATGTGAAATGAAATGTTTACATGCATGTAATGGATTTGGAATTTGTGTTTATATTTGAAGTCTTTTTAGGTAATGCATGTTATTATTACTTTGGTTGTTCTTCTATGATCCTTGTTTATTTTCATGGTTCAAAATAGTAAAATAGGCAAATAGCAAGCTGAGTTTTCTTCTTTTTTTTTTTTTTTCATTTATAACAATCTCTTAAATTTTGTCTCAAATAATGAATCAACTCGCCTAACCGTGTTTCTTTTCACGGTTTTTACGATGGAAGAATTGCCCAAAATAGCAATCAACTTTTTTTATTTACATCAATTTCGTAAATTTTGTCTTAAATAATGGAATCAACTCTTGGAGTAACCTGATTGTAACATTTAACCGGTAAACAAAAATAGGTTGTTATTTCAAACAATATATTAAATCGTAAAAAATAATACTTAGTGCCACAATATATAAGAAAAAAAATTAAAAGTATGTTGTTATTTCAAACAATAAACCATATGTATAACTTTTTTTACTGGTTAACTTTGTTGTTTACTGGTTAAATGTTATAATCAAGAGAATGAACAAAGAGTTAGTTCCTTTATTTGAGGTAAATTTGCGAGATTGCTATAATAGGAAAAAAAAAGTGATAAGTTGCTTCTTATTTTGAGAATTATCCCTTTTCATAAGAATAAATTGTTAAACCGAAATTTTTGATATCGTTTTTGATCTGGTTTCTATAATGTCTGTTGGTTTTAGGATTGTGGTTCCCTTACTAATCGTGAATATTTGTTATTAATAATAAATATATTTGAGGTCTTTACATATCTAGTTCAATACATGTGAGTTGATTGAGAGATAAATTTTTAATTAAAAAAATATGTATTAGAATGAAGTCTATAAAAAAATTAATTATTATTTACGATAAATCAAAATCCTTCATATTCTCATTAAGCAATATGCAAACACGTATTTTGAAAGTATTACTTACATTATCGTCTAAAATAATAGTTACATATTTGTGCGTTGCTCAGGTGATTTTTTTTAAAGTTAATATAGTTTTGTTCGACAATCATGCACTAAAAATATATATTTTTGTTAGAGGAAATTACAAAAATAGTCCATGCTGGTTGTTGAAAATTACGAAAATTTTTCATCAACTTTCAAAATTACATAAACAGTCCTTTAAAACATTGTTTACTTACAAAAATGATTCCTTGTCCGTTAAACTTAACTCTCTATCTGTTAAAGATTATGAACCGACCATTTTACCATCAGTTATGCTTTTCATCCCTCATAATTTTTGTTTCATTTTAATTATAATCAGACCTAGATAAGTTATCATTACTATCGTTATCTTAAAAATATATACACATATTGCATTTGAATTCTAGAGAGAGAAACTAATACAGGAAGAGAACTTTTAAGAGAGAGGTCTCACAAGTGCGATGGAGAGAGAGAGAGAGAGAGAGAGAGAGAGAGAGAGAGAGAGAGAGAGAGAGAGAGAGAGAGAGAGAGAGAGAGATTTCAGCCGAGAGAGATGGATGGAGATCCCAACTATGATTGACAGAGAGAGCAACATATAGCAAGAAAAATAAGGAGAAAGATGGGGAAATCAGAGGGGGAAATGGAGGTTGCCACCGGCCAAAAGCCTGAAATGATCTAAACCACGAACTGAAGAGCATGATATAAAACGATGAACACAAGTATGAAACGATCTAAACCACGAAGGTCGGGTATTTCCTCCAAGTGTGTGTTTTCCTCTTCATATTTGGAAGCACTATTTATTAAAGACAAATCTAGCCCTACCATTTCGTCAAGGGTTCTTTGGTTATTGATCCATTGTCACTATAGATGGAGAGTAGGCATCGGAAGGGATAGCAAATAACATCCAGAACAAAGGGAAATCAGAGTGAAACAAAAGGAAATCAGAATAAATCTAATGGCTAATCGATTTCATCATATCTAAATGATTCTTTATTTGGACTAGGTATCAAGCTTGTTCGATTCCGATTTATTCATCATGTTCTTTTTTTAGGTTCGATTAGGGTTTCTAGACTTTGTTCTAGTTTGATTTTGTTTAGGGTTCTTGGGTACCAATCAATGACAATCATGATCTAGGTTATAAAGATGAAATATAATTAATTCATTATCATCATTGTTATTTGATTTTCAAAAAGAAAAAGCCAAATGGAAGTTAAGTTTTAAGAAGAGGCAAAAAGAAAAACCATCTGGAAATCAATTTTCAAGTATGAAACATCTAAAAAGTGATTTTTTTTTTTGAAAGGCTAGTTAGTTGTTAGTATTACACCCAAAGTTAAATTAGAATCACCAATGTCAGAGATTGAACCCATGACCTCTCCTAGAGGCAAGCCTCCCCACCTTTGGTGGTGGCCACCAGGGCAAGCCCTGATGGTTAACATCTAAAAAGTGATTGATGTGTGGTTTTTTTATGTTTTCAGGTTTTGTTAAAATTTTGAAAGCTGATCGAAATTTTGAACAACATGTTCCTTTGATAACAACTACTTTAAAGTTACTAAACAATGGTGCATTTAGTTTATGAAAATTTCAAAAAGTTTCATCTCACTTTTCAATGAAAATGAAAACTTGTTTACTTAACAACAATTTAATAAATTTTCATTTCACTTTTCAAAATACCACTTTTCATATTCTCTCTCTTACTATTCTATTACCTACCCTATATTTTTTATAATACTCTCTTTCTCTCTCTTACTTTTCTATTACCTAACCTATTTTTCTTATTTTATAATCACCCATCTTAATTTTCTTAAAACAAAAACTTCATCATGTAAACAAGTTTTCATTTTTCATAGAAACCCTTGTTTTTTTTTTCTAAAAACTATAACTTGAAAACTAAAATTGAAAACCAACTAGTTTTCGTGAACTAAACGCAAGAACAAAGAATATGTCTCGTAAGATCAACATTTTCTTAGTTTTGGTGGGTTTTATTCAATTTCATTATATTTGTATTTGGGTTAGGATCTCTTTATTGATCATTCTTATTGATTTGTTAGTATTTTATTTTGATCTCGAAGATTTTTTTATATGTTCAAAAACAAGTAAAAAGAATACAAAAAAAGATAGATGTACATGTGTGTGTATACAAGTATGTATGTATATATGTAAATTGTGTGTGAATTCAACATACAAATTTTAATGGCTTCATCATTCATCTTCATCCAAAATAATACCATAATTGTCATAGAAAGGAAAACATATTTGTTCAGTAAATTTAAAGGAGTTGTTATTAAAGGAACATGTTGTTCAAAATTTCGATCAGCTTCAAAATTTTAACAAAACCCGGAAACATTTAAAAAAAACACACATCAATCACTTTTTAGATGTTTCATACTTGAAAATTGATTTCCAGATGGTTTTTCTTTTTGCCTATTCTTAAATCAACTTCCATATGGCTTTTTCTTTTTGTAAATCAAATAACAATGATGATAATGAATTGATTATATTTCATCTTTATAACCTAGATCATGATTGTCATTGATTGGTACCCAAGAACCCTAAACAAAATCAAACTTGAACAAAGTCTAGAAACACTAATCGAACCTGAAAAAAGAACATGATGAATAAATTGGAATTGAACAAGCTTCAGACCTAGTCCAAATAAAGAATTATTTAGATATGATGAAATTGATTAGCCATCAGATTTATTTATGATTTCCTTTGGTTTCACTTTGATTTCCTTGTGTTGAGGATGTTATTTGCTTCCCTTCCGATGCCTACTCTCCATTTATAGTGACAGTGGTTCAATAACCAAAGAACCCTTGACGAAATGGTGCATGGCGCCAGATTTATCTTTAATAAATAGTGCTTCCAGATTTGAAGAGGAAAACACAGACTTAGAGGACATACCTGACCTTTGTGGTTTAGATCATTTCATACTTGTGTTCATCGTTTCATATCATGTTCTTCAAAGATAACCGTTGTTCGTAATTTAGATCATTTCAGACTTTTGGCCAGTGGCAACCTCCATTTCCCCCTATGATTTCCCCACCTTTCTCCTTATTTTTCTTGCTATATGTTGCTCTCTCTGTCAATCACAGTTAGGATCTCCATCCATCTCTCTCTCGGCTGAAATCTCTCCCCCTCCATCACACCTGTGATATCTCTCTTAAAAATTCTCTTCCTATATTAGTTTCTCTCTCTAGAAT
Organism: Centrapalus pauciflorus; assembly: GCA_020465985.1. Classification (NCBI taxonomy): domain Eukaryota; kingdom Viridiplantae; phylum Streptophyta; class Magnoliopsida; order Asterales; family Asteraceae; genus Centrapalus; species Centrapalus pauciflorus. The sequence continues at coordinate 61,373 of JAANYP010005115.1, forward strand.
TCAAATGCAATATGTGTATTTATTTTTAAGATAACGATAATAATGATAAATTTATCTAATTCTAATTATAATTAAAATGAAACAAAAATTACGAGGGATGAAAAGCGTAACTAATTGGAAAGGGGGTAAAGTAGTCATTTCATAATCTTTAACAGATAGAGAGTTAAGTTTAATGGACAAGGAACCATTTTTGCAAGTAAACAATGTTTTAAATGACTGTTTATGCAATTTTGAAAGTTGAGGGACCATTTACGTAAATTTTAACAAACCACATGGACTATTTTTGTAATTTACTCTGATAAAAATATATATTTTTATTGCATGATTGTTGAACAAAACTATACTAATTTAGAAATAAATCACCTGAGCAACGCACAAGTATGTAACGACGATAATATAAGTAATACTTTCCAAATACCTGTTTTTTTTTTTTGCATATTGCTTGTTGATAATATGAAGGATTTTGATTTTATCGTAAATATATAATAATTAGTTTTTTTATAGACTTCATTCTAATACATATTTTTCTAATTAAAATTAGGGGGCGTTTGGTTCGAAGATTTTTTTCCTTGGAATTTGCATTTTGTCAAAGGATTTGCATTATGCATCATTTGCATTTGTCAGGATTTTATCAAAGAATCTACATTATCTTTTAGTAAAAATTTGTTAATCTGAAAAATGCAAGGAGACTGGGATTTAAAATCCTAGGGGGGAGGCTGAGTTTTTAAATAACAAATAAGGAAGAGATTTTAGAAATCCTGGGATTTCAGATCCTTACTGAAATCTGCAAACCAAACACAGGATTTTAAATGCAAATGCAAATCCCAGGGAATCCCAGGAAATCCGCGAACCAAACGTCCCCTTAGTCTCTCAATCAACTCACATGTATTGAACTAGATATGTATCGACCTCAAATTTAATTATGTATAATAATTAATATTCGCGATTAGTATAAATAATTTTTCTTCGTAAATGTATAGTTTTCTTATAAAATATATTTTTACTGTGTCATTATTTAATTAAAAATATTAATTTCGTTCCGACGCTTCAACTAGTTAGTGATGTACAAAAGTGAACCACAATCCTAAAACCAACAGACCTTATAGAAACCAGATCAGATTTAACTGAAAAACGATATCAAACATTTCGGTTTAACAATTTATTCTTATAAAAAAGGATAATTGCTCAAAATAGGAAGCAATTTATCACTTTTTTTTTTCCTATTATAGCAATCTCGCAAATTTTACCTCAAATAAAAGAACCAACTCTTTGTTCATTCTCTCGATTATAACATTTAACCGGTAAACAACAATAATTTAACCAGTAAAAAGGGTTACACATATGATTTATTGTTTGAAATAACAACATACTTTTAATTTTTTCTTAATGTGGCACTAAGTTTTATTTTTTACGATTTAATATATTGTTTGAAATAACAACCTACTTGTTGTTTACCGGCTAAATGTTATAGTCATGCTACTCCAAAAGTTGATTCCATTATTTGAGACAAAATTTACGAGATTGCTAATTTAAAAAAAAGTTTCTTGCTATTTTACCATTTTGAGCAAATTTTCCTTTGTAAAAACCATGAAAAGAAACTTGGATCATAGAAGAAGAACCAAAGTAAAACAACATGCATTACCTGAAAAGACTTTAAATATAAACACAAATTCCAAATCTATTACATGCATGTAAACATTTCACATATTAAACCAACTAATCAAACATGAAATTGATCACCAACAACCCTAAAATATTTGACACATTAAATAGGCAAATCTAACATGAAGAAACCCTAATCTTCTTCTTGGCGTAAAGTAAATCAGTCAGACTATTCAAACATGCAATCACCAAGAACCCTTAAATGTTTGACACATTAAACATCAAACATGAAGAAAAACTAAAGAAAACCCTACTTTTAATCACCTGAAATACGATCAGAGATGTCCAGAAATCAAAACCCTACCGATTTCAAAACTCAAAAAAGCATCAATGGCAGCATACTGAACTTGTGCCTGAGTATTATCCCATCTACTCATCGCAATCCTCTTCGGCTTGTCGACTTCCATCCCTAAAACTCTACTCGCTAACGTCTTCAATCCTGCATGTAATAACCACCTCTCACCGTACGCCTCCGCCGCCAAATCCGTCAGATCCGCCGTCCTTTCAACCAACAGATCACAATCCTCCATAAGCTTCTGCGCGTCTCCATCCATTTTTTGACGCCGACGAACATGTACGAAGGATCACCGAGGAAATTTTTGAGTGACCAAGGGATTGAAGGGGAATGGAGGGTCTGAAAATCAAACACTGGCGTCCTACACACAGTTGGAGTGTAGCGACGGGGTTTCGGAAGTTTCGGTTCAGGTTAGGCCGCCATTCAACGTCAAGACCGACTATGAGGTTGTGGAGACGGCGGCGGTTGACGCGTTCTATGCGTGAGATCCAAGAGTCGACGTACGACGGTGTGTCGGTGACTAAGGTGGAGATTGTGTCGTCGAAGAGTGTGACGTTGTAGTAGGTGTGACTATCATCATCGTCATCGATGACAGTTATCGACGCCTCCATGGTTATGACAGTTCGGAAAAAAAATATATCATAATGATATATTCGAATATTTATCATATATTATAACTAAAAACAAAAGTAATACAATCATAATAATATATTCGAATTTTTTATCAAAGGTTATGATAGAAAAACAAAACAGTCATATAGTATATGTAAAATAAAAAAAACAGGTCAGCTGTTTACCTCTCTGCTTAATGAGAATAATTTCGATGCTAATAGATTTTATATCAGATTGAAAATAGAAATAATGTGATTATAATGATATATTCGAATTTATACAAAACGTAATACATTAAAAGTTAGTATAAAAAATCAAATATGTTTTATACTGTATATAAAGTAATAATATAACTTAGTTGTTTACTCATTATACAGAGTTGCTGACTACAACATTTTATTGACCAGCACCGTGGTTTCCAGTTGAAAAAAAAATTTATATCGGAATATAAATAAAATAATGTGATAATCGTGATATATTCAAAATTTTATAAAATATAATATCAAATGTTATAACAGAAAAACATAACAATTATATATTATATATAAAATAAAATAATTGGTTAACTGTATACTTGTCTGTTTAACAAAAATAGTACTGAGTAATTAACTTTATATCAGAATGTAGATAAAAATAATATGATAATAATGATATATTTGAATTTTAATAAAACACATTATATCAAAAGCTATCATAACAAAATAAAGGGCAAATTATCAAGAAATGTAATATAAAATTTCAAAATTGACAATAAAGGTAATGTAAAATTTATTAGGCCGAAAAAGATTTTGTATATACCTTTATTAAATTTTTAATTTTATGCTCCTTTTTTTTGGTAAAAGAATAATATATGATTATTTTTCTTGCCCTAAAATTTGAATTTCATATTATTTCTTGGCCAAAATAGAATTTTACATTACCTTTTTCGGCAAAAAAATTTTTTACATACCTTTATTTTAAAATTTTATATATACCTTTATTATGAACAGCTACATATTTTTTTAAACACAAATGTATTACATATTTATATGAATAAATAAACTAGTCTGAACTGATTTATAGCTAAAACTTAAATGAATAAGAAATATTATTACAAGTCTTTTAATAAAATATTATATATTTAACTGATTCGACCTTGAATAAATATCATAAAATTTTTTTTTAACAAATATTTTAATCTTTTAATAAAGGGATCAATATTACTAAAAATAATAACTATCTTTTGATTTTTTTTTATCATTTATAGCAACATTACTTTTTTTTATTAATAGCATCAACTTTTGTATTTTTATACGAATAATATCACTTATATATTTTGTATCCTTAATAGTATTAACTTTTGTATTCTTTTATCATTTATGGCAACAATTTTTTTAAGCTTTGCCACATGATAAAAAAATATAAAATGTGATGTTATCAATCTACTCTATTATAAGAGTAACTAGATGCCACATGACACCTAGATAGAGTGCCACTTGGCTTAACAAGGACTTGCCACGTGTACATCACAATTTTCTATTTAGTTTGTTTTTAGAATTTGTTTTTTTCAATCTATAAATACTAATAAAAGAGTAACTATACTCATTTCATGTGAAGTCGCATGTCATCACCACGAATCGACACGTGACATTTATAATTTTTAAAGATAATAAAGAAATTCAAATTATATATATCCAAATCTAATATAATCTACTTTTAAATTCAAATCAATTCAAACAAAATCTAATAATCTACTAACTTATTAATTATAGTATAATATAATAAAAGATTCAAAAAATATTAAAAAAATTACTATTCATATATATTTAGAAATATATATAAGTAATAGGTCATTTTGAATAATAATATCACCCTATATACTTTTGTTTAAAAAAATAATATTTATATCTTTACATTTTAATTTATTATATTCTATATGTATTAAAAATATCCGCGTAATACGCGGGTTAATAAACTAGTTAATAATAAAAAAATAAATAATGTTGCTCTAAATTCTAAAAACGCATAAAAATTGTTTCATTTTCAGCAATTGGCCTTCTATAAACTAAAAGCTTTTTAAGAAATAATTTTTTTTACAGATGCTTTATAAAACATAAAGTTTTTCAAATGAAGGTTTCTAGACGCTTTTAAGATAAACAATTTTAGATATTTAAAATGAAAAAAAACAAATTGTTTTTTATATTTTTGCGGTTTAGTCCCTCCGTATAATTTTTTACCAATAAAATCCTTAATTATATATATTTGTTTGTGAATTTTGGAAATTTTCTTCATTTTTTCAAAAAAGTCCTCAAGATTGTGGACTTTTCGGAGAAAAATAGTGAAAACATGTTGGTTTTTTGTTGAAAAAATCAGGGTTGATTCTGAAAAAAAAAAAACAAAACTTTTCCGAAAACCGGATTAAAAACAATAACTTGAGAACTTTCTTAGGAAAAAGTAACACAGAGGGACTACATCACAAAAAACATGAAAACATGTTTGTTTTTTCATATTAATCCCTTTTAAAAACAAAAAAAAAAAAATTTAAAACAAATATTTTTTAAACAATTTTTTTAATATACATAAAAAATTTATTTCAAGAATAAACAATAAAATTTTTTTTTATTATTCGCCTAATGAATATCAACAAGTGTATTATCTCATGCCAAATTTTGTAACTAATTGGCATAATATAACGTTAAACGAAGTGGATACAACACATTGTACCGATGGCACAAAAAGATCCTCAAGTAGCAACACTAATGCAGGGTACACCGTCCCTCTTGACGGTATCTCCTTTTTGTGTTTAGTTCCATATAGAAAGAACTATAGAAGTGTTGAAATCAATGTACATAAATATGGAATAAACAACGAGAAAAAAACTGATATGATATTGATGTGTTTAGTGATACAGAAACATAAACGTAGACCGTCCCCTGAATCTAGGGGTGTCCAAAACCGGAAATACGAAATTTCGGATAGTGATTTTTGCTATTCGAATCTGAATCCGAAATTCATATTTTTTGTTTTTTTAAATATAAATAAAATATTTAAATATCTAAAATACAAATTCATATATCTAAATACATGTTAAAAATAAATATGTCACAAACTAAATATATCCAGAACTATTTTACTAAAAACGACTAAAAAATATTAAAATAACTATTAGTTAATAAATCTACAAAATCAATATAAAACTAAAAAAGTATACATTAGAATAATAATAAACAGTCAATATTGTGTAATTAATCAATACTAAAGATATATTAAATTTTAAAATCTTTTTTTGGATTTACGGATATTTGAATATATGAAAATTTGGAATATTTACTATCCGAATCCAAAATTTCGGATAGTTTCGGATCGGATTTTCAGATTCATTTCGGACACTCGGATTCGAATTTTTATGAACACCCCTACCTGAATCCCTTCACCCATAAAAAAACTTAGGGGTTGTTTGTTTACTTTTTAATGAAATCATTAAGAATTTATTCAAAGGTAAAATGACTTCTTAATAATTGCATTAAAAAGTAAACAAACATGGTCTTGTATGATATTGATGTAATACTATGTTTGTATTAATTTTATCGTTTAAAAATATAATAAATAACTACAATTTTCTTAACCAATTTCTCTGAAAGATTGGATATTATGGACAACCTTAATCTGAGTTCATATTGGACCAACATGATCTTTCTTTAAGGCTGAAGGGAGTACTCCCATTTCCCAAATCCATCTTTCTGTACACCTCAGCGTCACATCAGTTTTTCTAACTCCACCTTTCCTACCTTTCTAACTTGGAAATACCCAACTTTCTAAAGCTTTCCATCTTTCTTAATTTTTTTAAAATAAATTCATATTAATTAATAAAACAATTAAAGATAAAATACTTAATTTTATAAATATTGAAAACTATTACATAACTAAAATTAAAAACTACAGAATTAAAAATATGAATGTAAAATAAGAAACTGAAATTATAAACGTAAAATACGAAACTAAAATATAAATAAAACAATTATGTAACACCCACAATTCTCACACAAATGCCACGTCAATACAATACACAGGTGGCAATATCGCAATCATCTAATAAGTACACATGTCACAGGATTAGCGGAAAACACCGTTAATTAAAACTTTAACACAGGAGTCATACATCGTCTCATAACTGACACTGATACATAAACACAACTGGATTATCTGATTAACATCAACTATCGATAGCTAACACATGGCTGATCAAATACAAAATACAGATAAAAGTTCTGAACTCTAATCATCAAAATACAGTCAGCATACACAACTCTAAACTGTCCCGATCTCTACTTCGGCTGCTGCGACTGTGGCTGCGACCCCACGGTATGACTGCCTGAGACACACATAGGACTCGAAAACATAAGCTGGACAGCTCGTGAGTACGCGAGGGTTAGACACTGCAGGTAACCACATATAGCATACACAGCACATATATCTCAACACACATATGCAACTCTATGCATAACACATATCTTTGCTCAAAAGGGGACCACGTTCCCCAGCTAACAGGCCGCACACAGCAGCGGTTAGCCACTCAATAGGCACAGGAGCGACCTGACATATCACTGCCGTATATATACAGCCTCATATCTCGTGACTGGTTAGGGACAGTCAGCCTGCGCGATCACATATCGCGGACACCTGCAATTCAAACACATATAGCACGTATAGGGTAGAATGAATCATACCTGCGCGCTAAGCTCGGTCTCATACACAACATATCACAACACATATTCACGACTCATAAAAGTTTACGCGCGCTTTATAAAAGACTCGAGTACTCACCGATTACCCGAAACTTGATTGGAGATCCGAAACTCTCAATGCGGCTCAGCACGCGATCGGCTAGAACCTGTAAACGCCACGGATCTCATATATTAACACAAATCTCAATGACCGAATAACTCAATCCAACACAATTATCACAATTAAACTAAACCCGAAACACATCCCCGAACAGATAACCGATTCCCGAAACTCTTTTACGAGATTCCTATCGAGACCCAAAATTCCAGATAATTCAACCCGACACTATTCCGAAGGAATTCAAACCAATAACGGCCCAAGACTCCCCCATAAGCCTCAAGTCGAATTTCTTCTGCAGGCTAAGGCTCGCGCCGCTAAGCCCCTGCACTCGCGCCGCGCCCATGCCCTTCTGCGCGTCGCGCCGCGACCAGGCACCTGTTCTCAACCTTGCTCTTCGAACTCCATAGTTGAACCAGAGGGACTTCAACCCTCTCCACACGATTTTAGCTCAAAAACACATATACAAACACTACACAACAGCCCCCTTTTACTTATAAACCAACCCATACAATTCTCACAACATATAACACAATTTAGATCCTCAATTTGAAACCTCTTACCTTAATTACCACAAGAACACAAGAAGATGGTGAAGATGATCAAGGTACAACACTTGATTCACTCCTTGGCTTCCTTTTCTGGCTTCAATTCTCAGCTGAATCTCCAAGAAAATACACACACACACTCTAAGTTTAGATAAGGGAAGAATGAAGGAGATAAGGTCACAGACCTTCATATATATCCGGTTTCTCAATTAAACAAACCCCGAACCCGATAAATCCGAACCCGATATCACTTTTTCGCAATTAATATCAAATTGACCCAATTAAATCCACGATCTCAATGATTATAATAATCCACTAATTATTAGCTCGGGGACACGTATCACTCAATCTTGACACGTTAATTCCACGAAACGGGATTTAATTGGAACACGCAATAATTATTAAAATAATGAGCCAGTAAATTAAATCCACGTACCAGGCTCAAATCCGGGATGTTACAAATCCTCTCCTCTTAAAAAGATTCCGTCCCGGAATCTAGCTCGGACTCGGGAATAGCTGCGGATATCGGCTCCTCATCTCGGCCTCGGGCTCCCAGGTAGCACTAGTACCCTTATGATTCCTCCACTGAACGAGTACTAGCGCGATCTCTTTATTCCGCAATCTCTTCACCTTTCGATCGGTAATCGCCTCAGGCTGCTCAACATACCTCAAATGAGAATCCACGGTGATCTCAGATAACGACACAAATTGATCATCTTTGGCCAGACACTTTCTCAGGTGGCTCACATGAAATGTATCGTGGACTCCGGCCAGCTCGGGAGGCAGTCTCAATCTATAAGCCTGATCTCGGACTCTGGCGATGATCTCAAACGGACCGATGTATCGCGGACTCAGCTTACCTCGATGTCTGAATCTAATAACTCCTTTCCACGGCGATACTTTCAGCATCACACGGTCCCCGACACTGAACTCAAGCTCAGTCAGACGACGGTCGGCATAACTCTTCTGTCGGCTCTGTGCTACTCTCATATGCTCGCGAATAACTGCCACTTTATCGCTCGTCTCCTGCAGTAACTCGGGCCCACTGATAGGTCGCTCGCCGACCTCTCCCCAACACACCGGGGTTAGGCACTTACGCCCATACAGTGCCTCGAATGGAGCCATCTTGATGGAGGAATGGTAGCTGTTATTGTACGCAAACTCGACTAATGGCAAGTGAACGTCCCAACTACCACTAAAATCGATCGCACAAGCTCGGAGCATATCCTCGAGAGTCTGATTCGTCCGCTCTGTCTGCCCGTCTGTCTGAGGTCTGTACGCTGTACTCAACTGAACTCTCGTCCCCAACTCGCGCTGAAAGCTCTGCCAGAACCTCGAAGTAAACCGCGCATCTCTATCGGACGTAATCGACATCGGAACGCCGTGCCTCGAAACTATCTCACTGATGTATAACCGAGCCAACTGATCCATAGTGATGGTGCCTCTCACCGCCAAGAAATGAGCACTCTTAGTCAACCGATCCACAATCACCCAGATCATATCCTTGCCTCGAACGGTGCGTGGAAGTCTAACGATGAAGTCCATCGTGATGTGATACCACTTCCACTCAGGGATCTCTAAAGGCTGCAAATGCCCGTGAGGCTTCTGATGCTCGACTTTCACACGCAGACAGGTCATACATTCTTCGACATATCGACCCACGTCTCGCTTCATCCCTGGCCACCAATAGAACTCACGCAGATCTCTATACATTTTGGTACTCCCGGGGTGGATAGACGATCTCGAACGATGCGACCCATCTAGAATCAGCTGTCGCAGATTACCGACTCTCGGAACCCAAACCTGATCATGAAACGCCCACAGACCTTTGCTATCTCTGTTCAATACCTCAAGGTGCCCTGCAAGACGCTCTCTTTTCACATTCTCGGCCCGCAGACCCTCTAACTGAGCATGCCTCAGACTCTCCACAAGAGTCGAGGTAACCTCGAGCCTCGCTGCTCGGGAAACCACGGTCTGGCCGCACGCCTTGCGGCTCAACGCATCGGCCACCACATTGGCCCTACCCGGATGATACTGAATCTCGCAGTCGTAATCTTTCAACAACTCAAGGCTACGCCGCTGTCTCATATTTAGCTCCTTCTGACTGAACAGGTACTGAAGACTCTTATGATCCGTATACACTACAAACCGCGAACCGTACAGATAATGACGCCATATCTTCAGAGCGAACACTATCGCATCTAACTCGAGGTCATGCACGGTATGATTCTCCTCATAGGTCTTCAGCTGTCGTGACGCATACGCTATCACTTTGCCTCGCTGCATCAGAACACAACCCAAACCGGTACCTGCACATCACAGTAGACCACGAAATCCTCTGTACCCTCGGGCAATACTAACACCGGAGCCTGACACAACCGGGACTTCAGCTCTCTGAATGCCGACTCCTGCTCGTCGGACCACACGAAAGGAACGGACTGCCGTGTCAATCTCGTCAACGGCCTGGCAATCCTCGAGAAGTCCTGAATGAAGCGGCGGTAATACCCGGCTAGTCCCAAAAAGCTACGAACCTCAGGCACGGTCTTCGGCGGCTCCCAACATAGATCTACACACCCTGTTCATCAAATCCATGAATGCCGCGGGTGCGTTAGTCAGTCCGAAAGGCATGACTAGAAACTCATAGTGGCCGTATCTCGTCCGGAACGCAGTCTTTGGCACGTCCTCATCTCTGACTCTCAGCTGATGATACCCTGATCTCAAATCGATCTTCGAAAAGAAGCTCGAACCCTGTAGCTGATCGAACAGATCGTCAATGCGTGGAAGCGGATAACGGTTCTTCACCGTCACTTTATTCAACTCTCGATAGTCAATACACATCCGCATAGAACCGTCCTTCTTCTTCACAAATAGCACGGGAGCTCCCCACGGGGACGAACTCGGACGGATAAATCCACGATCTAGCAACTCCTGAAGCTGCGACATCATCTCTCTCATCTCAGTAGGTGCCAGCCTATAAGGCGTCTTCGCAATAGGCACCGCTCCAGGGATAAGGTCGATACGGAACTCGACCTGACGATCTGGCGGTAACCCAGGCAACTCCTCTGGGAATACCTCAGGGAACTCTCGAACTACGGGTATATCCGCTAGAGTCTTCTTCTCTAATCTGGCGTCAACAACATAAGCCAGGAAGGTCTCACATCCCTTCGCAACATACCTCTGAGCTCGAGCCATAGACACAATGCCGATCTCACCTTGGCGCCTCTCGCCATACACAATCACCGTCTCACTGTCTGAAATGGGTATCCGGATCATTTTCTTCGCACACAGAATATCGGCCTGTCTGGCTGTCATCCAGTCCATACCCACTATCACGTCGAAACTGCTGATCTCTATCGGCAGTAGATCGATCGAAAACCGGTGAGCATCTATCTCAAGGACACAATCTCTGAATACTCGACTCACTAAAGCTGTACTACCGTCTACCTCTCAACAACCAACGACACAGATAAAACAGTAGGAGGCACAGAAAAATAGGCACAAAATACTACAGATACATACGAGCGATCCGCTCCAGAATCAAATAAAACACGAGCACTAAGCCCGTTCAGGACGTACGTACCAGATACCACATCGGTAGACTCGCGGGCCTCCTCTGCTGTAGCCTGAAATACTCTACCCCTGCCTCTGGGTGCTGACTCACGGCGGCTCGAAGTCGACGGCTCTGCTCTGGCACCGCTGGTACTCGCTCCCTGTACCGCAGGCGGTGCATCTGGACAATCTCTCACAATATGACCTGGCCTCCCACAGCGGAAGCACAGGGAATCCCTCGAAGTACATGTGAATGATGTGTGACCATACTGACCACAACGGTAACAACGGGGCTGCTCTGACGTACACGGACCGGAATGGCGACGACGACACCTCGGACAGTCTCTCTCTCCAGCTGAACTGTCTGCCCGGCTCCCTGACGGCTGGGACCCCTGTCCCACGCTGCTCTGACTCTGACTCGGAGCACTATATCGGGAAGTCTGCCCCTGACTCTGACTGGCCGTCCCTGATCCCTGATACTGCCCAGACCTCCGGGATCTACGATCTCTGCCTCTGTCTCTATCTCTGCGGAATCCCGAACCCTGCCCTTGAACCTGCTGCTGCTCAGGCTGTCTCTCTCTCTGAAAATCCTGGGGCTCTCGATAGTAACTCTGGGACTGCTCAGACGTCCCTGTCCTCTGTCTCTGGGATGGGGGCTGACCCCTCTGTCTCTCGATCTCTCTCTCTCTGACACGGGCCAACTCCAAGGCTCTCGCAAACGTCGGGGTATCATGAAGCCCAACAAACTCCCGAATGTCCGATCTCAAGCCGTCAATAAAGGCATCAGCCTTACGAACCTCTGAATCCACGTGCTGAGGTGCAAACTGGGCATACTCATTAAAACGATCTACATACTGCTGGACTGACATGCTGCCCTGCTGAAGATGTAGAAAACGGCGCTCCATTTCCCGGCGCTCGTCGCGGGGAATATACTGTAACTCAAAGATGGCGCGGAACTGATCCCACGTCATAGCATAAGCTGCTGCAGTAGTCATGGATGACTCAATGGACTTCCACCACTGTGAAGCCCCTCCCTTCAGCTGATAAGCCGCATAGCCGACCATATCACGAGGGTCGACATGGGCAACTCGAAATGCCGCCTCTATCTCTCTCTCCCAAGCCATAGCCGCACCCGGCTCACCACCGCCTCGGAACTGAGGTGGGGCTCCTGCCATAAAGTCCTTAAAGGACCCACCTCGCACAGAAGAAGAAGATGCCCCAACCACCGTCTCAGCACTAGTCACTGGCGGCGGATCAGCTCTCTGTCGCTGCTGGTCTCTCTCTCTGTCCCTCTCTCTGTAGAACTCAGTCAACACTGATAACATCTCTGACCGGCGGACATACTCGTCTCCCGCTGGTCTCTCTGGCCCTGAACCCTCACCATGATCTGCCATAGCTACCTGCACATATCACAAAGGTAAGATAACAGATCGATCACCCAGCGTTATACAATAAGCTAGGTCAGTTAATTCCGCTAAACTCAGTCTCAGGGAAAAATCCCACGGATCTGAACACGGTAAGAGCTCAAGCATCTACTGATACTCAATACTGAAACCACAAGCTCTGATACCAAGCTGTAACACCCACAATTCTCACACAAATGCCACGTCAATACAATACACAGGTGGCAATATCGCAATCATCTAATAAGTACACATGTCACAGGATTAGCAGACTACACCGTTAATTAAAACTTTAACACAGGAGTCATACATCGTCTCATAACTGACACTGATACATAAACACAACTGGATTATCTGATTAACATCAACTATCGATAGCTAACACATGGCTGATCAAATACAAAATATAGATAACAGTTCTGAACTCTAATCATCAAAATACAGTCAACATACACAACTCTAAACTGTCCCGATCTCTACTTCGGCTGTTGCGACTGTGGCTGCGACCCCACGGTATGACTGCCTGAGACACACATAGGACTCGAAAACATAAGCTGGACAGCTCGTGAGTACGCGAGGGTTAGACACTGCAAGTAACCACATATAGCATACACAGCACATATATCTCAACACACATATGCAACTCTATGCATAACACATATCTTTGCTCAAAAGGGGACCACGTTCCCCAGCTAACAGGCCGCACACAGCAGCGGTTAGCCACTCAATAGGCACAAGAGCGACCTGGCATATCACTGCCGTATATATACAGCCTCATATCTCGTGACTGGTTAGAGACAGTCAGCCTGCGCGATCACATATCGCGGACACCTGCAATTCAAACACATATAGCACGTATAGGGTAGAATGAATCATACCTGCGCGCTAAGCTCGGTCTCATACACAACATATCACAACACATATTCACGACTCATAAAAGTTTACGCGCGCTTTATAAAAGACTCGAGTACTCACCGATTACCCGAAACTTGATTGGAGATCCGAAACTCTCAATGCGGCTCAGCACGCGATCGGCTAGAACCTGTAAACGCCACGGATCTCATATATTAACACAAATCTCAATGACCGAATAACTCAATCCAACACAATTATCACAATTAAACTAAACCCGAAACACATCCCCGAACAGATAACCGATTCCCGAAACTCTTTTACGAGATTCCTATCGAGACCCAAAATTCCAGATAATTCAACCCGACACTATTCCGAAGGAATTCAAACCAATAACGGCCCAAGACTCCCCCATAAGCCTTAAGTCGAATTTCTTCTGCAGGCTAAGGCTCGCGCCGCTAAGCCCCTGCACTCGCGCCGCGCCCATGCCCTTCTGCGCGTCGCGCCGCGACCAGGCGCCTGTTCTCAACCTTGCTCTTCGAACTCCATAGTTGAACCAGAGGGACTTCAACCCTCTCCACACGATTTTAGCTCAAAAACACATATACAAACACTACACAACAGCCCCCTTTAACTTATAAACCAACCCATACAATTCTCACAACATATAACACAATTTAGATCCTCAATTTGAAGCCTCTTACCTTAATTACCACAAGAACACAAGAAGATGGTGAAGATGATCAAATGTACAGCACTTGATTCACTCCTTGGCTTCCTTTTCTGGCTTCAATTCTCAGCTGAATCTCCAAGAAAATACACACACACACTCTAAGTTTAGATAAGGGAAGAATGAAGGAGATAAGGTCACAGACCTTCATATATATCCGGTTTCTCAATTAAACAAACCCCGAACCCGATAAATCCGAACCCGATATCACTTTTTTCGCAATTAATATCAAATTGACCCAATTAAATCCACGATCTCAATGATTATAATAATCCACTAATTATTAGCTCGGGGACACGTATCACTCAATCTTGACACGTTAATTCCACGAAACGGGATTTAATTGGAACACGCAATAATTATTAAAATAATGAGCCAGTAAATTAAATCCACGTACCAGGCTCAAATCCGGGATGTTACAAATTAAAACTAAAATATTTAAAATACGAAACTGAAATTATAAATGAAACAACAATTACGAACGTAAAATACGAAACTGTACAAATGAAATAGAGAAATAGAAATAGAAAAATAGAATATGATAAAAGATGAGTAGGCCAAGGCCTAATGTAAAGTAATAAAAAACTAATGTAAATTTAATTGTTAAATAAAAATTAATTATACATTTAAACTGTAAATATATTTTATCATATTTTTATACTAGTTATATTTTAAAATTACCCAAAAAAAAAATTGAGTTTGAAATGTTAATGTTAATAGATCGGTTTTCATTACTTATATAACATATTAGTTGTTACATAAAGTATATCACTCAAAACATAAGAAAATAAGGATACAAGATTAAGATTGAGTTTGAAATGTTGACTTTAGTACCATTAGTTTTGCGGAGTATCGGAGGTACCTTGTAATATTTTTTTAAAGTTTTTTTTTCATAATCATGTTTAACTTAATAATACAAGACCACTTGTAAAAAATCACATATAAACACCCACTAGATAGTGGCGTAGCCAGGATTCTAGTCTTGGGGGTGCCAAATAAGTAATTATAAATCAATTGGTTTTGAAAAACCTAAAAATGTAACAAAATAAAGATTGTTACAATTTTTTTTAGAAAACCTTAAATTCATTTAAAATAATGTTATAAAACGTTTGGCTCGCGGATTTCTTGAGATTCACTGTGATTTACATTTAAAACTTACATTTAAAATCATTCAACAGAATGCAAATCTCAGAAAAAAATCTGTGAATTAAACGCACCATTAATCTGCAATATGTATCAATCTGTAAAAAGAAAAAGAAAATATACATTATATATATATATATACACGTTATATATATATAAAGAAAGAGGAGGTGGGGAGGGGGGCCATGGCCCACCTTCTTGCCAAGGTGGCTACGCCACTGCCACTAGAACTATGTAAGATGTGCATGTTCACATGAACTGCATTATTGTGAACATACTTTTTTTCATGTTCACATGACCTTTAAGATGCTTCACAGAATTTTTTTCATGTTCACATGACTTTTAAGATGATAAAAAATATGAATGTATGTAATTTTTTACAAATAGCATTATATTATTTGTATCCAAATGAATATGAAAAATAAAAAAAAAACATTTTTCGAAGCATGTTCACATCCAAAACCCGTGTGTTCACATGTACTCACAATTTTCAATATATATATATATATATATATATATATATATATATATATATGTATATGTATATGTATATGTATATGTATATGTATATGTATATGTTAAATCAATCATGTAAATAGTTAATATGTTTTTAACCAGATATATAATTAAAAAATCTAATCAGAACTCAACATATTCTTTTAAATGACAAATTTTACAATCATTTAATTATGTTTACAAGAAGAAAAAAAAAATGCTTTGCCACCATTAAAAAGTATGTTTAATCAAGACGGGAGTGGACATGTTGTTTTCGATTTTAAACAAATTTTTAAAATTTCTTCAAAATGAAGTATATGTTTTACAAAATCATATGTACGTCTTTCGTACTCACCAGGTCAACAACTTTTGCCATTTTTCTTTTGTATTCGTTTTGTATGTAACAAAATCAGATTGAAAACCCAACTTAATCTTTCAAAAAATCTAATAAAACCCAAATAACTTTTATAAAAGCTTCTTTACATCATACCATGCATATATGAACCTCTTTACATGTTTTGTGCAAGTCTTAAAAGTAACAAATAAATAAATAAATAAAAATAAAAAGAGCAAATATTGACTTCCCTCAAATGTATAAAACTCAGTTGTCGTTTATGCAAGAGTGTATAAAATTATGACCAATAAGCTTGTTGTAAAAATATGCAAGTTAGTAAATCAACAAGAAAGTATGTTGGAAGTTTACCCCGATGTTTTTAACTTTTATCCAATTTAGTACAACACACTAATTCATGGTGAGATTTTCTTTGATGACTTCGAAACATAAAAGATTTTAATTCATCTTTTCTTTCTCATTTGGAAGAGTTGACAAGAAAAGTTAAATGTAAAAGATGCATTTGGTATTTATAAAATTTTTGATATTCCAACTTTTAATAAAATAGAGTTTTTTTTTTTGGGTATTTCTTGTCATAGAATATCTCATTTAAAATAGGAAAAATGACATCAAATGGTAAGAAATTCACTCATTTGTCTAAGTTTTAGCAACTAACTCTTTTTTTTATAGCTAACAGCAACCACCTAAACAACCGGTTACCTGATGATTAAAGTTAATTTATATGATATAATTGCCACGTCGTCTAACCATCTCATTATTCTATGGATTAACCTAATTAGAAAGGGTTTAAAATTTAATCGTTCTTAATTTATTATTCAGCGGGAAGCGAGACAGAGAAGAACGAGAAGAACAGTCGCTCTTCCCATGAGTGAACGTACCAGATCAATGAATCAGAAGAATACACTCAATCAAATCAATCAAGAAAGCTTTCTCTTGATCAATCACAAAGGTAAGTTTTATTTATTGAAGTTGGGCTTACTTAGGGTTTTGAAGTTGTCATCAGTATTGTTAATCGATACTAATAATCTACAAGTTAATTATAATCAATGAAGCTAATGGACATGTTTTTTTTTTTTTTTTTTTTTTTTTCCCTCATATATGGAATTAAGTGGTATGAAACCACATATCCACGTTTACATGGCGGTAGCACTTGAGTGAAAGTGGTAATGGTTTCTTGCATTGGTCTTGAAATGATAAACTAGGAGTGTCAATTTTGACCAACGGGCCAAACAATTAAGTTGAACTATTGTAAAAAACTAAGATAGAACATAAGTTTTTAAAATTGAAAATTTATAAAATGGTGTATTAAAAAAATTATTTTTTGAAATTTTTTTTAAAATTATGTACAAGTTATGACATTTGGTCGTCAACCCGTTTGACCCATTGTCACCCCTATGATAAACTAATTATTAGAAATAATATCAAACCATCGATGATCAATGTTCTTTTTTATATTATTTCGATATATGGTGCTAATTACATGAAAACTAGAATAACATAGGTACATTTTTTAGGCTATAATATGATTTTGATTTTCATGATCCTTGTTCTTCTAGTCACTTTGGGGTTTTAATTTTCATAACATTTACTAATTATTTTTTGAACGTACTAGCAAGATGGAAACAAAACTATCTAATGAAATGTTAAGTGATGATGAGAGTAAGTAACTATGATCAATATTTTAGTCTACATGACGATGATGATGAAACCGCATAGACCACTTATCATGTGATGATAATAAAGTGTGCGAGTTGAGAAAACAAGACTTGGAACAGATGACATTGTAATAACAAATGAAACAATGTTTTGTCCGCATATTAGTATAAATGATAATGAGATCACCCCCAACATGGAAACTGAACATGAAACTGTTTTAAATGATGTTAGTGGGTCTTTAGAAAAGGGTGAGTTGGTTGAGAATGTAACAAATTCTGAGCATAAGGGTGATTACTTAACAAAGGAAGGTATTTAGTATCCTATACATAATCCTAACATTCATTGGAGGATGTATGTTATCAAAACCCTAGTCAACTTAAAGACTGCATCGTCTGTTACGCCTTAGCTAACAGATATCAAACCACATTCCCCCATAATGACCATGCAAAATCGTTGGCAATATGCGACAAGAAAGATAAAGTTGTTGGTTATCGATGTCCATTTTAATATTTTAATTATAAAGCAATTTTATTATAATCTTGTATTGTCCATTTGAATAATAAAGTTTTTTTTTTCATACAATTAAATATAACATTATAGTTTCTACAGATAACTCCAAACATATGTATAATTAAAATCATAATTTTAAATGTGTAAAATTTTTTTGTCATAATAAATGTTAAAAGAGGATTAAACAAAAATTTATTAAAATAAAGGCGTTAAATAAAATATAACACAAAGATAATTGTGCAATATGAAAAGTTTTAAAAAAAACAACCAATCATGGTTGGCCATGTGTCAAACCTGGTGATACACACGCTTCGCTGCGGGAAGATAAAGTTTTAAATTTTCATATAATTTGCAAGTCTTTTGATTTAGCAGATATATATGCACAAACAGATACATATATTATTTATATTTTACTTATAAAGCATTTCGGCAACATATTTATATTGAATCGGTACCATATAAATTTTATTAGTTCGGTATTCGATTCTTCCACATCTCTTAATTCGGTTTTGGTACCGGTTCGGTCCGGTCCGGGTACCGAGCTCACCCCTGCTATTATGTTATGTTTAATTGTATAAAAAAGACTTTAATATTCAAATTCACAATACAAAATTCTAATTAAATTGTTTTATAATTAAAATGTAACTATTTAATATTTAGTTTTTTTTTATTAAATATGATCATGTGTAACAATAAACATTACTATTATTACAACATTTTTTACACACTTAAATTATGATTTTTATACTTATGTTTGGAATTTTATTTTAAAACTATTATGTTATGTTTAATTATATAAAAAGACTTTATTATTCAAATACACAATACAAAATTCTAATGAATTTGTTTTATAATTAAAATGTAACTATTTAATATTTAGATTTTTTTTATTAAATATGATCATGTATAACATTAAACATTACTATTATAATGTTGACAAAACCATAATCGATGTATAGACATCACCGTTATAAATATATTTGATTTGATCGTAAAACCAACATATTAAATTGACGATTAAAGCTAATTAATGTCAAAATTTCAGATTATGGTTATTGTTAGATATTTAATTTCGATCATGTGGACTTATTTTGTAATAATTATTTACTTAGTATTTAGTCTTGTATTTAGTTTCCTTGTAATTTGTTTCCATGTAAAAGTCTAGGGGCCAAAGGTGACATTGTCTCATAGTTAATTAAATGAAGCTATGTATAGCTCCTAGGGTTTCATTTTGTAAACACGGTTGAATATTGAATACAAAGCAGCCGCCATTTTCACATTTACTCTCAACATTCCATTTGTCTTTTCTTCATCATTTCTCAATTATTGAGCTTGTTTCTTCTTGGGATTTGAAGAATCATTAAGGTGCTGAAATATATCGGGAATACATCATTACAATTGGTATCAGAGCTCAAAAGGTAGATTTCAACTTGCATTCTTACGGATTCTGCTGGGTTTCTTCATGTTCATCGAGTTCTTCTTCATTCCATCGGTTAGATTCATTTAATTTTATGTTTTTCTGCGTTTTTTCAGTTATTCTTGTCCTATAATCACCACAATATCATCCTATACTGATTTCAATCTTATTAAGTTCCATCTTTCCATCCAAATTGTGAAGACCACTCCTTACGGGGCAGTCCTCAGAGTCTAGGTCCCACATTAAGCAATATGATATCAACCATAACTAAGATAGAGTAATTAAGTTGCGGAATTTCAAATTACAGGTACAAACATATTATGATTAAGTTTAGTACATATTACAGTTTTCAAATTAAACTTATAAAGGGTACCATCTAATCTAATACATTACATCATACAATCATATCAAGTCTACCCAAAACCACCACAATTGTCATCTTCCAATTAGTACCGAAAAGTTTGTTGAGTAGTGGTCTGTGAAAGCTTCAAAACTTTGATCTTGAATGACCTAAGAACTAGGTCCAACAGACTTCCCTTTATCTTTTCCTGTTAAAATGTAAAGTAGCAACTGTAAGCAATGCTTAGTGAGATTATAGATTTTCAGATTTCACACATTATCAAGCGGATCATAGGTCTAGCGTGATATATCTTGACTGCCGCTACAGCCACTCATGATTGGGACATAGTAGTCATAGAGTCGGATGATGTTCAAGCCACGCTCACGCTTAAATCGTGGGGATCAGCCACATACTGGGCTAGCTACCAGTAAATCAACATGGCGGAACATCGGAGGGTCATTACCAAGTTCAATAGAACTAGTGAAATAGCATGGTCTAGAACAATAGACCGACAAGGCTAATCAAGCTGAATCAATATGTCAAATGTCTGAGCAATAATGAAAGCTTAAGTCATCAAAGTCATGATAGCAATAAATCTCATAGCAGTATCTGAAATGAACTGTAATGCAATGTCATGTGAAATGATAATCAAATAGCTATCATGATACACTGGGCATCACCGAACCATAATGAGCACAGGTCTCAATTCAGCTGATCTTATATGAATGTCAAGTAATCTATCATCAACAATATGTCTCAACCGGAAATCTCGCATGAAATGCTGAATATCTATAACTCACTGGTCTGGGGTCTTTATCAAGCAGATTTATAATCCACCACCTGAGTTATCTTAGGATTTTATCTTTATTCAGAGCTCTGGCTTTTCTTTTCAAATCTTTTACCCGCTTTCAATATCTTTAAATCTTTTAAATCTATGTTCAGAAATTTACTGAACCTGTCCAGAATCATATCAATTCATATCATTAGCTTTTAGCTTTTAAAATCTCTATTTAATTTAATTCTGATAACTGACAACTCATCCATCATTCTTTTATTCATATTCTTTGTTTCATTAAATTCTTAGAATATATATATATATATATATATATATATATATATATATATATATATATATATATAATGTATCATGTTGCTTAAATTTATAAATCTTTCATCATTATTTATGGATATTAAATTATAAAATATCATTAATTTATAATATAAAGTACTCAAAATAAAACATTTGGATTCGGATCCACCGGGTTCGGATCAGCCGGATTCGGACCGAGCTGAACCGAAATGGATGATCCGAAATAGCATCATCCGAAGTGGGCAATCAAATTCGGACCAAGCAGGGTCCGAAACAGTCATCCGAACTAGGACATAGGGACCGAAGTGCTGCATCCGAATTAGGCTCACCCAGAATCATAATGATCCGAAATTGATATTATCCGAATTGTGCCACTCATCCGAATTCGGTTGAAACCGAATTCGGATCCTTATCTTCATAATTTTTCCCAGAAAATGTTCTTGGTGTTCTTGGTCATATTCATACGGATTTTACATAAAAATTCACTAAAACCCATTTTATTAACATGCAACTTATTATAATGTTATATTATCATTGATGGGTTGATTTACATAATTTTCCCTATAAAAAACACACTAATTTGATCAAGATCATCCAAAATATGCTATTTTTGTCAATAACATAATTTCATTCAAAATTTCCAATTTCTTATTTATTTGAATGATCTAACCCAAAATCTTTGTTTCTATAACTTCAAACTACTTAAATACATAATTATCTATCACAAATTTACACATGCAACATAAATTTCATGTTTTAAATTTTAAGTTTCGGTTTTTAACAAAACCGAACCAAACCATAATATTTCAAAAATTAAAGGGATTTTTACCTTGGATTTTTTGTAACTTCTTGTTGTTTGATGCTTATAACCTTTTTCTTGAATTAAATCTTCAATCACTTTCACAATTTATGGATTTCTTGGCTATTTTCTTAATGTATCTGGTTGTAGAGAGAGAAAGAAGAGAGAGAGTGATTTTTGTGTTAATGATCATTAATATCACAATTCGGGGTTTTTATATATTCATTTTGATAATTTGTAAATTAACCCACTAAACTTTTATATTTTACATATCTTTTAATTTAATCGTCTTTAATTATTTATAACATAAATATAATTTAATTAAATATTTCATAACTTAATTAAATTACAAAACATATAATGTAATAAAATTTACATTATTTGGATCAAATACAGGAATTAATGTCCAGATAAAAGCTGGGTTGTTACAGAATGGGCTCCACCACGCACAAACTTCGTCCTCGAAGTTAGCTATGTTCGAACAGACTGGGATATGTAGCTTTCATGACATCTCTTGATTCCCAAGATTGATGCGAACCTTTGTGGTGTTTCCACTGGACGAGCACCATCTGTATATCTTTATTTCTAAGCTTTTTGGTCTTCGAGTCCAGAATACATTCCGCCTCTTCAACCACTCGAAGCTTTTCATCAATTTGCAGATTAACATGTGGTATCTGCACTTCTCTTTCATCTTCTAGGCTCTTTCTCAAGTGACTAACATGGAATACAGGATGTATTCCTGCTAAGTCAGATGGTAATTCAAGACGATAAGATTGATTTCCTATATTTTCCACAATCTTGAATGGACCGATGAATCTTGGAGCTAGCTTGTTTCGCTTTATGAATCTTACCACATTCTTCATTGGGGATACTTTCAGCATCACCCAATCGTTAACCGCAAAGCTAATAGATCTATGTCGATTATCATAATATGACTTCTGCCTGCTTTGAGCTTCAAGGATGTTTCTTCTAACAAGCTGAATCTTTTCATGAGTCAACTGTAGAAGGGCAGGACCCGCTATTGGCGATTCACCTGTTTCGCGCCAACAGGTGGGAGTTCTGCACTTTCGTCCGTATAGAGCTTCAAAAGGAGCCATCTTAATCGTGGAATGATAACTGTTGTTATACGAGAATTCGACCAAAGGTAAATGGTCATCCCAATTACCACCCAGATCAAGAACGCAGGCACGGAGCATATATTCGAGAGTTAAGATAGTGCGTTCACTTTGTCCATCTGCATTAGGGTGATAAGCAGTACTCATTGAGATTCGAGTACCCATCCCGTCTTGCAGCGCTTTCCAAAATCTTGAAGTGAAACGACTATCACGATCAGAAACGATAGATTTCGGCACACCATGACGAAAAATGACCTCGGTGATGTACATCTGTGCCAATCTATCAAGAGAATACGTTTTTTCATCGGTATGAAATGAGCTGACTTTGTTAATCGATCCACGACTACCCAGATGGAGTCGTGCTGTCTCTTGGTTTTAGGCAGTTTCATGACAAAATCCATGGTTATATGCTCCCACTTCCATTCAGGAACTGGCAGTGGTTGCATATCCCCGAAGGGTTTCTGATGTTCTGCCTTAACCATCTGACAGACTCTGCAGCTTTCAACATATTGACCGATGTCCTTTTTCATTCCTGGCCACCAGTAGTCAGCTTTTAGATCAAAGTACATCTTTGAGCTGCCAGGATGAATAGATAACCTGGACTGATGAGCTTCGGATAGAAGAGTGTTGTTAATAGAACCATACTTAGGAATCCAGATTCGGTTTCCCTTGAGACATTGAAGTCCCAAATGATTCACTGATAAGAACTGGAGTTGCCCTTTTAGATTTTCAGAACAGAGATTCTCTTCTTTCAACGCTTCAAGTTGGGCAGATGTGATGTTCTCGATAAGATCGGAAGAGAATACAACAGGAGTTAAGGCATAGCAACACTTTTCTGGATATGTCTTTCTACTCAAAGCATCCGCGACCACATTGGCTTTGCCGGGATGATACAGGATCTCGCAATCATAATCCTTGATAAGCTCCAAGGACCGTCGCTGTTTCATGTTCAGATCCTTTTGAGTAAATAGATGTTTGAGACTTTTATGGTCAGTATACAGCTGACACTTAGTCCCGTAAAGATAGTGCCGCCAGATTTTCAGTGCAAAGGTAACAGCAGCCAACTCAAGATCATGAGTTGGTGCACTTTTCTCGTAGTCTTTCAATTGCCTTGAAGCGTAGGCAATGACTTTTCCCCTTTGCATGAGGACACATCCTAAGCCAGTACCAGATGCGTCGCTATATACAACGAAATCATCATTGCCTTCTGGTAAGGCTAGGATCGGCGCTTGAATAAGTTTCTGTTTCAGAGTTTCGAATGCCTCTTGCTGTTTATACGCCCATACGAAAGGTGTATTCTTTCGTGTTATAAGTGGTACAACAATCCTCGAGAAGTCCTTAATGAATCGCCGGTAGTAACCAACCAATCTAAGGAAACTTCGTATTTCAGAGGCATTGCAAGACGTTTGCCATTTCTGAACGGCCTCGACTTTAGAAGGATCGACTGAAATACCTTCTCCAGATACAACATGGCCAAGGAATTGTATCTATAAAAGTAATCAAAGTAAAATTTCAAGTTTTTATTTGAACAAAGAATGCTTAGGAATGACTCAAGACAATATAAAATTATACCTGTCTGAGCCAGAACTCGCATTTCGAAAATTTTTCATAGAGTCTTTCTTTTCTCAATAACTCTAGCAGTTGACGCAGATGATTAACATGATCAGCCTCCATTTTGGAGTAAATCAGGATATCGTCTATAAATACGATAACTGACTTATCCAGCATTGGCCTGCACACACGATTCATGAGATCCATGAACGCCGCTGGTGCATTTGTCAGACCGAAAGGCATTACGAGAAATTCGTAATGACCGTATCTTGTTCGGAAGGCTGTCTTTGGAATATCCTCATCTTTAACTTTCAATTGATGATACCCAGAACGAAGATCGATTTTGGAGAAGTAGCTTGCTCCTTGTAGCTGATCAAATAGATCATCAATCCTGGGCAGAGGATATTTATTCTTGATAGTGACTTTGTTCAACTCCCGATAATCGATGCACATACGGAGAGTTTCGTCTTTCTTCTTTACAAATAAGACTGGTGCACCCCACGGAGATGAACTAGGTCAAATAAATCCCTTTTCTAACAGTTGTTGCAATTGTTTAGACATTTCCTGCATTTCTGCAGGCGCAAGTCTGTAGGGAGCTTTAGCAATGGGAGCCGCACCAGGAACTAAGTCAATGCCAAATTCGACTTGACGTTCCGGTGGCACTCCAGAAATATTATCAGGGAATATGTCTGGGAACTCATAGACGATTGGGATATCGGAAATGGATTTCTTATTATCTTCAGAGACAGATTCAGATGAAACATAACACAGATAGGCCTCGTGACCCTTAGATAAATATTTGTGAGCTTTTTCAACGGATATAAAACAGTGAGCACCTTTTCGTTTCTCGCCTTTGATTTCTAACACTCGGCCGTCTGAAGACTTGATCCTGATGATTCGACGGTTGCAGACTATCGTAGCCTCGTTATTCATTAGCCAGTCCATGCCGATGATGACATCAAATTCTTTCAACGGAATCGAAATAAGATCGAGATTGAATACAATGTTATCAACGAGTAGAGTGCAGTTACGGTATACGGAATCAGACATAACATAGTTATTACTGGCTGTCTCAATATTAATCACGACAGGAAGCTTGGATGGTGATTTAGATAATCTCGTGCAAAAGAAGTCGATACGAAAGAACGACTAGCACCGGAATCAAATAATACACGAGCAGGGATTGAGTTAAGCATGAACGTACCGGTAACCACATCAGGGGTTTCCTTTGCTTCCTCGGCTGTTATCTGAAATGCTCGAGTCCTTGCAGTCGGAGTTGCAGCTGAGCTTTTCATTGTAGATCCTCCAGCTGACGATTGTGACTGACCTCATTGCCCACTACGACACTGATACATGAAGTGTCCTCTTTTTCCACATTTCGCACACCCAAGTCCTCGCTGAGGACACTCTTCACTGCTATGGCCAATTCTGCTGCATGCAAAGCATGTGACGTCATCCAGATTACACAATCCCATATGTGATTTTTTGCATCTCTTGCTGAATCGTGGTTCGTTCGTTAAAGAATAAGCTTGAGCTCTCTGAGGTACGTTATATTCTTGAGATTGCTGGGGTTGCGATTTGTTGGACTTGAAGAATCTACCGAATCTCTGTTTCTTTGGGGGAGATGGACACGTCAGTTTAGCTGGTGGAGCATAAAGTTGATCGCCGTACTCTAGATATCCTCTCTCAGTCTGCCTTGCTGCTTCAACCATTTCCAAGTAAGATTTATACTTCATTGCGCTCATTGGATATCGGTATCTCGGGTTAAGCCCTCCGCGGAATCGGTTCATCTTTCTTTCTTCAGTGGCTACTTGATATGATGAATAACCACAGAGCCGCGAGAATTCGTGCTCGTACTCGTCAACAGATTTGGTTCCTTGAGTCAGCTGCATCAATTGAACTTCCATCTTGTCTCATTGATCAACATGGCAATACTTCGCATTGAACATATCTAGGAATTGATTCCATTCTAGAGTCTGAATAACTTTCTCGCCATAAATACTCCTCTGGGTTTTCCACCAGGCACGGGCAGCACTAATAAACAATGCTGAAGCATAACTCACTTTCTTGGATTCTAAACAGTCAGAGATTCTAAAGATCTCTTCAGTATGGCTGATCCAATCCATCGCCTGAATTGGATTGACTGTACCCTCAAAGTTCAGGGCACCGCTGGCTTTGAAATCTTTAAACTTACAGCCTTTCGGCTGTTCAATTTGGGTTTCAGGGTTCGAGTTATCAGAATCAGATTCATTATTCTGGACTTGTTTTTCTTTTCGCTTATTCTTTTTATCATCACGTCTCTTAGCTTCGGCCTCATCTCTGGCCTGAAACTGTTCTTGCATAATCTTATTTTGTTGTTCAGAATGTTAATAATTGTTGCATCATTTCAAACATCTGTTGGGGAGTCATGTTGTTGGGAATATCACCTGATCCTGACATCTTTACTGAAAATTAAAATCATTTAACTATCTGTTTATAGACTTAGATCTATGTACCCTTTTTCCCATCCTAACAGTCTGTACATCCTATCTCAGTTCAAACCACCTAAATGATTGATACATATGTATTGCTTCAGTTTGAGACCAAGTATTACTCACGTAATACTTGATTCACTCAAACTATGGGCTCTGATACCATCCTGTGAAGACCACTCCTTACGGGGCAGTCCTCAGAGTCTAGTCCCACATTAAGCAATACGATATCAACCATAACTAAGATAGAGTAATTAAGTTGCGGAATTTCAAATTACAGGTACAAACATATTAAGATTAAGTTTAATACATATTACAGTTTTCAAATTAAACTTATAAAGGGTACCATCTAATCTAATACATTACATCATACAATCATATCAAGTCTACCCTAAACCACCACAATTGTCATCTTTAAATCAGTACCGAAAAGTTTGTTGAGTAGTGGTCTGTGAAAGCTTCAAAACTTGGATCTTGAATGACCTAAGAACTAGGTCCAACAGACTTCCCTTTATCTTTTCCTGTAAAAATGTAAAGTAGCAACTGTAAGCAATGCTTAGTGAGATTATAGATTTTCAGATTTCACACATTATCAAGCGGATCATAGGTCTAGCGTGATATATCTTGACTGCCGCTACAGCCACTCATGATTGGGACATAGTAGTCATAGAGTCGGATGATGTTCAAGCCACGCTCACGCTTAAATCGTGGGGATCAGCCACATACTGGGCTAGCTATCAGTAAATCAACATGGCGGAACATCGGAGGGTCATTACCAAGTTCAATAGAATTGGTGAAATAGCATGGTCTAGAACAATAGACCGACAAGGCTAATCAAGCTGAATCAATATGTCAAATGTCTGAGCAATAATGAAAGCTTAAGTCATCAAAGTCATGATAGCAATAAATCTCATAGCAGTATCTGAAATGAACTGTAATACAACGTCATGTGAAATGATAATCAAATAGCTATCATGATACACTGGGCATCACCGAACCATAGTGAGCACAGGTCTCAATTCAGCTGATCTTATATGAATGTCAAGTAATCTATCATCAACAATATGTCTCAACCGGAAATCTCGCATGAAATGCTGAATATCTATAACTCACTGGTCTGGGGTCTTTATCAAGCAGATTTATAATCCACCACCCGAGTTATCTCAGGATTTTATCTTTATTCAGAGCTCTGGTTTTTCTTTTCAAATCTTTGACCCGCTTTCAATATCTTTAAATCTTTTAAATCTATATTTAGAAATTTACTGAACCTGTCCAGAATCATATCAATTCATATCATTAGCTTTTAGCTTTTAAAATCTCTATTTAATCTGATTCTGATAACTGACAACTCATCTATCATTCTTTTGTTCATATTCTTTGTTTCATTAAATTCTTAGAATATATATATATATATATATATATATATATATATATATATATATATATATATATATATATATATAAAATAAATATATATAATGTATCATGTTGCTTAAAGTCATAAATCTTTCATCATTATTTATGGATATTAAATTATAAAATATCATTAATTTATAATTAAAAGTACTCAAAATAAAACATTTGGATTCGGATCCACCGTGTTCGGATCAGCCGGATTCGGACCAAGCTGAACCGAAATGGATGATCCGAAATAGCATCATCCGAAGTGGGCAATCAAATTCGGACCAAGCAGGGTCCGAAACAGTCATCCGAATTAGGACATAGGGACCGAAGTGCTGCATCCGAATTAGGCTCACCCAGAATCATAATGATCCGAAATTGATATTATCCGAATTGTGCCACTCATCCGAATTCGGTTGAAACCGAATTCGGATCCTTATCTTCATAATTTTTCCCAGAAATTGTTCTTGGTGTTCTTGGTCATATTCATACGGATTTTACATAAAAATTCACTAAAACCCATTTTATTAACATGCAACTTATTATAATGTTATATTATCATTGATGGGTTGATTTACATAATTTTCCCTATCAAAAACACACTAATTTGATCAAGATCATCCAAAATATGCTATTTTTGTCAAGAACATAATTTCATTCAAAATTTCCGATTTCTTATTTATTTGAATGATCTAACCCAAAATCTTTGTTTCTATAACTTCAAACTACTTAAATACATAATTATCTATCACAAATTTACACATGCAACATAAATTTCATGTTTTAAATTTTAAGTTTCGGTTTTTAACAAAACCGAACCAAACCATAATATTTCAAAAATTAAAGGGATTTTTACCTTTGATTTTTTGTAACTTCTTGTTGTTTGATGCTTGTAACCTTTTTCTTGAATTAAATCTTCAATCACTTTCACAATTTATGGATTTCTTGATGTATCTGGTTGTAGAGAGAGAAAGAAGAGAGAGAGAGTGATTTTTGTGTTAATGATCATTAATATCACAATTCGGGGTTTTTATATATTCATTTTGATAATTTGTAAATTAACCCACTAAACTTTTATATTTTACATATCTTTTAATTTAATCCTCTTTAATTATTTATAACATAAATATAATTTAATTAAATATTTCATAACTTAATTAAATTACAAAACATATAATGTAATAAAATTTACATTATTTGGATCAAATACAGGAATTAATGTCCAGATAAAAGCTGGGTTGTTACACAAATCATCAAGAATCGGTTGTTTTGAAAAGTATAAAAAAATACTGGTTTTAGTGGGTTTTTGCTTATTTTTTACTGATTTTTAAGTGTTTTGGTATATTTTAAATCATCAAAAGTGTTTAAAATAGTTTCCCAGTCACTTAGAAACATTTTTAGGCCTTAATTCTGCTAAAATCGAAGTCTGCACTGTTCTATTCTTTGAATATCTATTAAAACCTGCTGTAATTCGGACCACCACTGTAGCATTTCGGACCATCTAAGTTCCAAATTCGGACCATCTTCGGACCATAGTCAACCCTAGTTCGGACCTCATTTCAGTCCACTTCGGACCAGCCTTAGGTGTATTTCGGACCACCCTGTGCCTATTTAGGACCCTAATTCGGTCCCATCCGAACTTCGGACCATCCGAAGTTCAGATCAAGCATTCCCATTTTTCTATTTTGGACTTGTGCTTTAAATTTTAAATTCTCACTTCGGACCATATCCATTTCGGACCAACCGAATCCGGACCATCCGAATTTCGGTCCCCTTCCTGGACAATTCCCTAAGTGCCTGTCCGAATTGCTCACTGTTCACCCGAACTTGGACAATCCGAATTCGTTCCATACACCCACCCGAACCAAACACTGTTCATCCGAAGTACCCTCCGAATTCGGTTCCTCCATCAATCCGAAGTCACTGATGTTCATCCGAATCCGGTTAATCCGAATTCGGTTCATTAGACTTCAAACCATCCGAATTAGGTCCCTCCCTTGTCCGAACCAGGTCCTCATCCGAATTCAGCCCTGTCCATAATTGATTCCCATCGAACCACAGGTTCATCCGAATTCGGTCCCTAGTCCGAATTGCTGCTCATCCGAATTAGGCTCAATCCGAACTCAGCTCATTCATCCGAACTTGTACAATCCAGTGTGCTGTTCTTCCGCAGTCCAACCCATTCGTTTCAAGTTTCCACCTTTAAGATCTATCTTTTTAATTAGCACCCACATCATGTCTCGTGAAGCTCTCGTACTCGGATCTGAGAACAGACCACCAGTTCTCTATCCTGACGAGTATGAACAATGGAAATCCCGATTCATTAAATTTGTCGGAATGCAACCACTTGGGAACCTAATGCTTCAGTCCATCTCTGAGGGTCCTGTGATCTACTATCAGGAAATCGCAGCCAGACCCGAGGTAGCTTCTAAGGTTGAACGAGAACCCGCTAATGACGCCGAGAGAGACAGGCAGCATGCTTATAAGAGGGCGGAATATTTGATCTATCAGGCCCTCCCCACCGACATCTTGGTTGGCGTAGACAGCAAAATGTCTGCCAAAGAAATGTGGGACGAATTGGAAGTCCAAATGCTGGGGGCAGATCTCGATGATCGCGCTAAGATTGAGGAAGCGAAGACTAAGTTTACAGAATTTCGAGCCAAAGACGGGGAATCTCTACAGGCTACGTTCACAAGGTTTTGTGTAGTACTGAATGAATTAAACAAACTGCACATAAAAAAGGACAGGGATGACATAAACATCCAGTTCTTTGCAGCCTTAGCCCCTGAGTGGCAGATTGCATGCCGGGCCACAAAACGCGTCCTGAATATTCCTGAGGTGTCTATCAAAGTTGTCTTCAAGGAACTGAAAAAGTATCAAGGGGATGTGGACAACAGAAACTGATGGCAAATCAACTCGCATCTTTGCTGCTATCTGCCAACACTGGAATGAAACCCAATGATTCACTAGCCTTGATTACCAACACGAATATTCCCACTCCATCCTTTGCTCCAGGTTCATCGTCATCACAGTACAGGTATGCTTCTCCTCCACGTGAGGTAATTGATGAGGAAGAGGCCACTATTCAGGAACAAATAGCCTTGTGGACCAATCGTCTCCAACAACGACGGTTTTCCAACAAGACTAACAATCAACTCCGCTATGACACCGGTCCGCGGAGGTACTCAGATGACCGCAGGGATGAACGACGCGATGATTATCGCCGGGATGATTATCGAAGAGACGACATGGATGAGGGAAGGTATGACGATAGACGCGACTATCGAGATGATCGCCGGTATGAAAGGCGAGACGATAGGCGTGATGATCGCCGGGATGACAGGAGAGACTATGATCGAAGGGACGATCGTAGGGATGATCGTAGGGACGATCGCCGGGATGAGAGAAGAGACAATGAGCGTAGGGACAGAAGGAGAGATGATAGCCGAGATCATCGCCACGCCGACAAGAGGCCGGCTGACAGACGGGATGAAAGGCCGAGAGCCGATGAACCAAAAGGCGCCGAGGAGCGTCTCTGTTACAAATGTGGAAAACCGGGCCACTTTGCTCGGGAGTGCAACAATAAGTTTGACAGAGACGTAGGCTACTATGAGAGAAAGCTGGAGGCCGCAAAGAAAAGAACCGTCGCAATGGCCCTCGTCGCCCAGGAAGATTACTGGGATGCTGAAGATACCGACGAGGAGGATGATAAGGGCAAGAACTGCTATATGGTTGATCGTCTAGGGTTGGAGCACCGTGTCGTTTCCACTCCTGAGAGTTCAGACCATGCTGCTGAGGGGGAGACATTGAAAAATCCACTAGCATGTCTGATGGCCACAACCGACGATCCCGAATGCTCATCATCCGGTTCAGAGACAAATGAGGTATATTCCTGTTACATTCCAGAACATGTAAATAATTTATCTGTAAATAATGAATGTACATTGCACACACATATTCTTGATCTACAAGCTAGGTTAAATGTTGAAACTGCAAAGTGTGTACAGGCTGAACATCTAGCTCAAACTTTAAAAGAGTCGTCTGAATTATATCAATCAAAGTGGTTAACTAATCACAATGTTATAAAACAGATGTTAATCGAAAAAGTAGATGTACAGGACAGGAATATATATCTTGAATCGTGTATGGATAGGTTATCAAAAGAAAAACTCTCGTTAAAAGAAGAAATTTCTGTACTTTCAAAACAATTAGATGCAGTAAATATGGAAAATATAGACAGTTTAGAAAAATATAAAATGATTGAAGAAGACAGGATAAGTTTGTACTCACGAATAAAGACCCTTGACGATGCATTTTTAAAAAGGGGTCAAACAGAACAAACTATTCACTTAAATCAGTCCAAAGAAACTAGGCTTTACCATTCTAAACAAGGAATCGGTTTTAAAGATCCTAAATATTTGGAAAAGGCCCAAAAAGTTTTACCTTTATTTTATGACATGAACTATATGGGAGCCGGGATTAAATCTTTCTTTTTTGAGTCATCAAAAGAAGTTTTAAACCAAGAGAATGAGAAACGTGTTGAACATAAAGAAAAAGAAATTTCTTTTCAATATGAAGAACTTAAAGAGAGTTATCCATCTAGAGTACCCACTTTAGAGGAAGACTTCTTGTCAACTTATTCAGAAGCTGAATTGAAAACAGAAACTCTAAAACCAATTTCTCAACTTTATATTCCTACAAAAGTTCTTCAACATCAAATTAATGTTTTAGAAAAGGAATTGAAGTCGTCTCAAAAGAAAGCTCTTGATCTTCAAGATGCTCTTCTTAAGAGCGAAGAAAAATTGGTAAATCAAACTTTTCAACAAACTGTGGAATTAACTGTCTACAGAGAAAATTTTGACATGGTTTCTCAAAAATTGAAGGATTTTTCAAAAGAACAAACAGTTTCTCATTCCACCAAAATTCCATATGTGTCATCAAATAAAGGTAAGGCTAAAGCTGAAACTTCTTCTTTCATTTATAAAGGTGAGTGCTCAAAATCGTTTAAAAATGAGGTTTCTAAAAAGACTCAGATCCAATCCAAGTCTTTTAAGAAACCCACTCACCAACAAAAAGAAAATTCTGTCAAGTCTAAATCTTCCATGCTTACTAACTCTAATCGTTTTGTTCCTACAGATTATGTAAGAAGAGTTCCAAAAACCACCATGCTGGATTTTTCAAGTTTTTTTGTGAAGAAGACTATAATGCCAAATGAATTTGTTACTAGAGATAGGATGTCTGTAATCTCTAAAAACAATGTGTGTAACGATGTACCGAATTCTGTTGCTTCTTTAAAATACTCTTTCAGTGAATTATTTAATCTATGTCTAACTCGTTATAGACGACAGGTTCCTGAAATGAATGCTTTCGTGCCATACCCTATTAAAAGAATTCGGAAAAAGAAAATAAAAAATGTTCCATCATCAGCCACAAACAAAATTTTCGGGACGTGCCCATTGCCGAGGCCCAAAACCAAAGTAAAGGTCAATAAGGTCTCAAAAAGTCAAACACCGAATGCCATTTCATCGCCTAAGGTTCCAAAGCCTAATAAATCCAATCTTCAATGGATTCCAAAGGGTTATGCATCCGGACCACACAAAAATGCTAAATGGGTTCCTAAAACTGCACATGTGTCATATACATCTGGAACTCCTAACAAAAAGGGACCCATATTGAGATAGGTACCCAAAGTTGTGTGATCTTTATGCAGATGGTTCTTGGTTATTTCTGATCAAGACCCGTTCTTCAATGAAATGGCTTCTAGTTACCATAGACAAGGACCCGTTCTTTTGCTTGTCGGTTGTGCTTAAACCGACACGTTTGGCTTCTGTGCACACAGCTCAGGACCCAGTCTTAACTCATCATGTTTTCTGAACATCTTGGTTCAGAACACGGTTTGATTGTAAATAATCGATGGATGTGTTTGAATGCATATAGTTTTTCATTATATGAATTTATTTGCTTTTCAGGCTAAATCCATTTGGTATATGGATTTGGGTTGCTCCAAGCATATGACGGGAAGAAGAGAATTGCTGTCCAATGTAGTCGAACAGTATTGCGGAACGGTAAAATTCGGGAACAACCATCAGACTCATATTAGAGGATACGGGGACTTAGTTCTATATAATCTAGTCATCAAGGACGTTGATTATGTTGAGGGATTATCACATAATCTATTTAGCATAGGACAACTCTGTGACAAAGGACTAGAGGTAACGTTTAGAGCTAAGAACTGCAGTGTGAGGAGTATGGATGGAAAAGAAATGTTATCGGGTTCCCGAAACTCTAACCTTTACACCATTGACGTAGCCAAGCTCATAGTAAAGGATAGCATTTGCCTCTTATCAAAAGCCTCTTCAAAAGACTCTTGGTTATGGCATCGAAGGTTATCCCACTTGAATTTTGACAATATCAACAAGCTGGCTGCGAAACAACTGGTCAAAGGTCTCCCTGAATTGCGTTATGAAAAGGACCATCTTTGTGGAGCTTGTGAGAAAGGAAAGATGAAATGATCATCTCACAAACCAAAGGCCGAACCATCGACGAAAAGAGTATTGGAGTTACTTCACATGGATTTATGCGGACCGATGCGGACACAGAGCATAAACGGGAAGCGATATGTATTGGTTATCGTTGATGACTATTCACGATATACCTGGGTCAGGTTCTTGCGATCCAAGGACGAGACAGCTCAAGAAATCATAGATTTTATAAAGAGTGTCGAGACCCAACAGCAGCTGTCAGTTCAATCAATCAGATCCAATAACGGCACGAAGTTCAAGAACTTGGTAGTTGAGGGCTTCCTTCGATCCAAATGTATTCAACATCAATATTCTGCTGCTAGGACGCCACAACAAAATGGGGTCGTGGAAAGGCGTAACCGTACGCTTGTGGAAGCCGCTCGTACAATGCTAACTTACTCAAAGGTACCTCCATTCTTGTGGGCCGAAGCCGTATCAACAGCCTGCTATACACAAAATCGCTCCATTATCCATAAGCGCTTTAACAAAACTCCTTACCAACTCTTTTTGAATAAAGTGCCATTTATCAAGTACTTACGTGTATTTGGTTGCAGGTGCTATGTGCTGAACGATAAAGACAACCTCGGGAAGTTTAACGAAAAGGAGGACGAAGCGATCTTCATTGGATAATCATCCAACTCGAAGGCCTATCGCGCATTCAATACCCGAACCAGAACAGTCAATGAAAGCATGCATGTCACATTTGATGAGTTGGCTGAACTGGCACCCGAAGTTGATCATACAGGACCTCGCATTACTCAAATGCCTGAAGACTCTTCTAATAACCCCATTTCTTTTTCTTCTTCTGATTTGGTTAATTTGTTTGATCCTTTTTACGTAGAATTTTTCGGTCCTAATGCTAATGTGTCTAATGTTGTCAATAATGTAGGTAATCCTTTAAATTCAACTACACCACAAAGTTTCTCCGCTCCATGTTCATCCACATCATACCCTCATCCATCAACATCATCCACCGATACATCCGCAGTTGAATCTACTCCCGTAATACCCTCACATACAATGTCGAATATCCTTCCCTCACCTGAACACTCGGAAATCGAACCGGAACCAATGGTACCATCATTTGAAACCATTGACCATGAATCTTCATCCATCCCCACTTTAACCACTGAGATTCCATCCCGAGAACCCCTTCCACACGAGATTAAATGGACCCTAAGTCACCTAACAGATCAAATCATTGGTGATGTTTCAACTGGAGTCCAAACTCGTAGGGCGTCTGCTAATGAATGCCTCTTCGCATCATTCCTTAGTATGATAGAGCTCGCTCGTGTGGATGAAACCCTAAAAGATCCAGATTGGATAGTTGCAATGCAAGAGGAACTCAACCAGTTTGAACAGCTAAGAGTATGGCGGTTAGTTCCCAAACCAAAAGACCGTACAGTGATAGGAACAAAGTGGATTTTTAAGAACAAACGAGATGAGAACGACATTGTGATAAGGAATAAAGCGAGACTTGTTGCCAAAGGCTACCGACAACAAGAAGGGATAGATTATGATGAGACCTTCGCTCCAGTTGCACGGATCGAAGCAATCAGAATCTTCTTGGCGTTCGCGGCACACAAGGACTTCAAAGTGTACCAAATGGACGTCAAGACTGGCTTTCTAAATGGTGAACTTAACGAAGAGGTGTACGTTGAACAACCATAAGGGTTTGTTGACACACATAAACCTGACCATGTTTATGTGCTAGATAAAGCCCTCTATTGTTTAAAACAAGCACCTCGCGCATGGTATGATAGTCTTTCTAATTTCCTTATTTCTGTCGGTTTCTGTAAAGGTGTGGTGGACACAACTCTGTTCACTAAAAGGGAAGGCCCACATATAATGCTAGTACATATATATGTCGACGATATTATATTTGGATCTACTGACAGTAATTTCTGTAAGGATTTTTCAGCCCTAATGGAGTCCAGGTTCGAGATGAGTATGATGGGGGAAATGAATTTTTTCCTCGGATTACAAGATAAACAACTTGAGGATGGGATTTTTGTGAACCAGTTGAAATATACTCTTGACATTCTCAAGAAGATAAGTTAGACTCTTGCACGAGTAGCGCAACTCCCATGGCCTCCAACTGTAAGTTAGATACCGATCCTTCTGGGAAAAGTGTCGATAATACAACTTACAGAGGGATGATAGGATCCTTACTGTATCTGACTGCTAGTAGGCCGGATATAATGTTTTCAACATGTCTTTGTACTCGCTTTCAGGCCGACCAGAAAGAATCACACCTAACTGCGGTAAAACGCATTTTTCGTTATCTTAAGGGTACACCCGATCTTGGTCTATGGTATCTAAAGGGAACCGATTTCGATCTTACCGCTTTTTCAGATGCTGATTTTGCAGGTTGTAGAGTTGACAGAAAAAGCACGTCGAGAGGAATACAGTTCTTGGGAGATAGACCGGTGAGTTGGTCCTCCAAAAAGCAGAATTGTGTTTCAACATCCACAGCTGAGGCTGAGTATGTAGCAGCTGCAAGCTGTTGCTCTCAAGTGCTGTGGATGAGAACACATTTACGCGATTATGGATTCTCACTCACCAATATCCCAATTTACTGCGATTCTCGGAGTGCAATTGCCATCTCTTGCAATCTCGTGCAGCACTCTCGAACGAAACACATAGATATCATGTATCATTTTATTAAAGATCACGTAGAAAAGGGAACCATTGAGTTGTATTTTGTTGGCACGGAATATCAACTTGCGGATATATTTACTAAAGCTTTAGACGAACCTCGTTTTCAGTTTTTAGTATCTCATAGCGGCATGTTGAATCCGCCTTCCAATTAAATATCAGATATTGTCTTCAATAATTCTATTTCAAACTATCATGTTTGAAATTCCTTTATTTCAGAAAATATCTGTTATTTAAATTAAGGAGTGTGTCACAAAATTGAAACTCAATATGTCCTTATCTGTGTACATTTTTATAATTAATGATCCTGAAAAATTACTGTGTGAATTGTTCATCACTGAGTGGGACGCAAACATAATCCAGGTTTATCTGTATCTTAAAGGCTAAAAAGGTTCACGAACTTAATCTGAAAAAGAAAAGGAAATGATTAGGTATTTGTTTGAGGGGGAATATAGTTAGGATATTAATTTTTGTAATTCTTTGTTTCTTTTTAATTTTTGTAGTTAAATTTTAAATTTTAGGTTGGTCATATTTTAATTTTTTTTAAGTTTAAATTCAGTAGATTAGAAAATCCCAAAAAGATTTTAATTGTTCAAATTTATCAAAAAGCCAAAAATATTTTAGTTTATTTTATTTTAGTTTAGTTTATTTTTATCTTAACTTAAATGATCAAAGAAAATATCAAAAATATTTTATTTTGTTTTTGCTTATTTTTTAAAGAAAAGCTCAAAAAGATTAATAAATTGGACCACATTTTTTTATTAACAATCTTGTTTATATTGGGCCACATTTTGATGTGTTAATTTGTGTGTTGGAGTGAAAATCCGGCGGCCCACATCTCCTTTTGGGCGCGGATACTCTGACCCGACCCCGACCCGGTTGCCTTTAAAAAGGTGGGTCAACCGGTCAACACACCTTCCTTCTCCTTCAAGCCATTTCTTCTTCTCTCTTTCTCTCCTCCGTCGACTAACCACCGCCAAACCACCATTGACACCATTCCAAGCTTTTGGAACACCATTTTATCTCGTTTTTCTTGCGTTTTTCATCTACGACACCACCAGGTAACATTTCTTTGACTTTATTTTAGCTTTTAACTTGCTATTATGAGTGTTTGATTTTCAATTTTTTAGAGTATGTATTTTCGGTTTTTGCTTCTTTTAGGACTTTAAATCTGCTTATTTTAGTTTGTTGTAGTTAGATAAAATGTTTCTTATATGTTATTAGTCTATGATCTTCAACTTCATGCACTTTGTCACAATTTTAACTGTTCACGTTGATTATTGCATGAACACATTAACTGCTCACATGCATTTCGGACGTCCGAATTCGGACCAAGGCCCGAATTCGGATTTCCCACTTAGACAAATTTTTAGGTTTTTCCAAATACAAAGACCGAATTAGGACCACTGTTGATCCGAATTCGGTCCTTCAAAATTTTCAAAATTTCATTTAAGTCTAAGTGTGTTCTGTACTGTTCATCCGAACTCGGATGGGATCCGAATTCGGTCCCTATCCGAATTAGGTTCCTTTGTTTCCATTGCATGCATTCCATCCGAACCAGCATCCGAATTCGGGCCACCATTCCCCACATCATCCGAATTCGTTCAAATCCTCATCATCACTTACAACCATTTCGGTCCCCATCCGAATTCGGACCATCATCATGTATCATCCGAATTCGGACCCCCAACCATCATACATCATGCATCATCCGGATTTCGGCCAGATCCGAATTCGGTGACACTGTTCATCCGAATTCGGACAATCCGAAATTCAACACTTAGCATATTTTTAAAATTTTTCCATTTTTGCATTTTCACTATAAATCATAAAAATCCAAAAATATTTTCATTTCGGTGCACCATTGATTAGAGTTAGGATTGGTGTTTGAGTGATATAATATCGGTCTCTTAACGGTTGACTTTGGACTTTATTCAGTAGAATTTTATTCTACTAATAAAGACCCGATGCTTTAAACAGATCAGACAGTTTCTATTTCACACTTGTCTAGACTTCACATCAATGCCTTATCATTTAAAGTCTTTTGTTCTAACTTTGATGCACCTTTGCAGGATGATGGAACCAGCTGTTGTTCTCACCCTACCCCATCCCCCCATTCCCAATAACAACGCCCTTCTACCCGAACAATCCATTCTCCCACAGGCCGACTTTGTCGAGTTTGTACCACATAACTGGCAGCTCGACGTCTCCATTCTCACCAAAGAACCAAAAACCCTCGCCTTCGACATCCTCCTTCACCACCCCATATATTACGCCCTGTCTACCGCAATCGCCGTTCCCCAGATATACTTGCAACAATTCTGGAACCGATTGCACTATGTTCCCGACGCCGAACCCCACTTCACAACCACCATTGACTGTGTCCCAGTCAAAATCACCATCGCTTCCATACGCCATATCCTTCGCCTTCCCGCATAAACTTATTTGCCAAGCCGCCTTCAGTTTGATCCCATCCCTTCCATCCCAGAAACCCTCGCCGAAATACAAACTTTGGGTTATGATGGCCCCCTTACAAAACCATCAGATTTTAAAACCAAGCATCTCCAGTCTCATTGGAGAATTCTCTTCGATGTCATTAACAAATGCTTCACAGCAAAACATTCAGGCCACGACTCATCCTCCGCCCAGGTCCTCGCCATGTTCACGGGTTTTGCCTTTGACCGCCATGTTGATTATGCGGCTTTCTTCTTTGAGGAATTGAAAAGAGTTCACATGGAAAGGGGAACTAAAAGAGGCCGAAATACATTCCTCTGCAACGCTTTCTGCAACTGATAATACAATATGCGATGGATAACAATGATGACATCCACGAGCGCCCTGAGGCTGATGTCTACCCTACCGTGGCGATCCAAAAACTCAACTTGCCAAAAGGGGCTCCTTCAGTGCCTATAATGACAATCTCGTTGTCTCTCATGCTAAAGGCAAGGGATTTGGAAAGGGTTAGGGCATATATTAGAGCGTTTTATCCGGATGAGGCTCAGTCAGAACCGACTCAGTCTAGCCAATCCGAAGGTGAGGCTAGGATGAGTGAGGATGAGGGAGATCAGGCAGAGGTACAACAATCAGTTGGGATAGGTGAGCAGGAGCATGTGTTTGTGAGTGAGGGCGAAGGAGGTGAGGCGGCAGAGGCGGCGGATTCCGAACGAACCGTCTCTATCGTACGAGGGATAGATATTAGTTTAGAGGGTGACCGCAGCCCTCTCAGCCGGACCACCCACCAAAAGACCATCAGTCCAATGGTCGACATCACCCTTACCATCCACTAGGTATCCCCTCAAAGGGAAACCACTTCATTCCACGGGGATTTTGCACATACACCATCGCCCTCTCATTCGGAGAGTGGCGGTGTTGAACGAGGTCACACTCCGCCCCACGTGACCGCTCCTCTTTCATTCAGGAATCTATCCCCTCCAATACACACAACGCACGATGCCTCTGTGGCATCCCCAAGAGCTGCCTTCGTGGCAGCTCAACAAACTTCCGGATCTAAGCGTCCAATACAGGAGCCAGAATTGACGGAAGGAAGACCTGAGGTGGCTCCATCAACGCCATCCACTTCGGGCCATCTCCTAATAAACTTGGAGATGTTAACGGCAGCTCTTCGTGCTGCCGGTGTTATTACCCGGGCTGACCTGGACGCCCAAAAGGAAGCTGCTGAGGAACGTCACACCGCCCTTCTCTCACTTATCAAGGGTAAGGGTGTCGCTTCTGAAGCTGTGCCTCCACCTGGATCCCATTCAGTCCAGACCCAAATAGCAGAGCTCTCGGACAAAATAGATGCGCTTACACGTCTTATTCTTCAAGTCCAGGAGCAACTAAACTCTAGAATGGACCGCCTTGAGTCTGCCGTGTTTGAGCTACAATGTCGTCCTCAGGCTGAGTCCCATAAAAGGAAACATGACGATCAGGACGACCCTGATCGCCATGAGGGGGAGAAACGACAGAAAACTCATTCTGAGGACCCAATGTTGTTTGTAGGGGGAGCAGAGACCGAAGGTACAGAGATTCAGGGGTCTGGGGATCAGACTTATGAGGCTACGGAGACGTTAATGATAGAGTATGAACCTTTACAAATTGAAGGTCCAGCTCCTTTAGATCCTATGTCAGCAATGGTGAAATATGAACCTCAATATGAAAAAGTCGAAATCATATTAGTGTCTGACTCAGACTCTGATATTGATAACGACTATCTCGTTCTCACACCAAAGCATGAACCCCAATCACCACAAAAATCATCCTCCCCAATTGAAGTTTTGGATTCCCAACCCATGCACCTCAAGAACAAATAACTTCTACCATCCAATCACATTCACCTACTCCCATAGAAACTCCATCAATCCAAATCACTCCCATACCAAAAGAAATCCCATCAGTTATACCTACCCCAACAGTCCAAACAACCCTTCCAACTCAATCAGCTCCGCCTACTCACATTGCCGACGGCACTATCAGATTGGTTACTCCGACGGCACTATCAGATTGGTTCGAGCCGCGCTTACTCAGAAAGTTCATGATTTTGACGCTCAACCAAATCCGGAACTCAGATGCTCACCGAAGGTTATTCAGGATATCCTCAGCGGCATAGAATACCTGAACAAAAGGCTACATTTGAGACAAGTGACCAGACGCTTTGACGTCATCCTTGGACTCCGAGAATCCACTGATCATGCCAGAGTTTAGGGCCTCCACAATGATTGAAAAGGGGGAGATTGTTAGATATTTAATTTCGATCATGTGGACTTATTTTCTAATAATTATTTACTTAGTATTTAGTCTTGTATTTAGTTTCCTTGTAATTTGTTTCCATGTAAAAGTCTAGGGGCCAAAGGTGACAATGTCTAATAGTTAATTAAATGAAGCTATGTATAGCTCCTAGGGTTTCATTTTGTAAACACGGTTGAATATTGAATACAAAGCAGCCGCCATTTTCAGATTTACTCTCAACATTCCATTTGCCTTTTCTTCATCATTTCTCAATTATTGAGCTTGTTTCTTCTTGGGATTTGATAAAGAATCATTAATGTGCTGAAAT
This sequence comes from Centrapalus pauciflorus, assembly GCA_020465985.1. NCBI lineage: Eukaryota > Viridiplantae > Streptophyta > Magnoliopsida > Asterales > Asteraceae > Centrapalus > Centrapalus pauciflorus. Next base: position 104,417 of record JAANYP010005115.1, read on the forward strand.
ATATCGGGAATACATCATTACAGTTATGAATATTTAATTAATTAGTATTTGGTTCCGATCCAATTTAATAATGCATTATTTGTATTTTTAGAATTGTAAGATCTACAAAACCAATGATAAAAACGAACTAACAGTATCATTCGTCTTGCTTCTTCAATCTATATCAGCTTTCCGATTTCACTATTCGATCCTGGTTCAGTTGTGTTTCGTTATTTGAATTGTTTGAAAAGTATTTTATTTCATTCGTTTTTATATTTATTTCTGTAATTAATATTTTAGACCCCGCAGCAACGCGCGAGTGTTGATAATTCGTTTATATTAACTATTAACTACCATTTTGACCATCCAACTATCAAGTTTGTCTCATTTAACCACTAAACTATTTTTTTCCTGATTTAACCACTAAACTTTAGTTTAATGTTCTATTTTTGAAAAAATAAATAAAACTAATGGCTCTATCGATACAAAATATGTGAAGACCACCCCTTACGGGGCAGTCGTCATGAGTCTAGGTCCCACATCTTCCAACACGATATCAATCATAACTAAGATAGAGTAATTATGTTGCGGAATTTCAAATTACAAGTACAAAATATTAGGATTAAGTTTAATACAGTTTTAGTGCAAATTACAGTTTTCAAATTAAACTTATAAAGGGTACCATACTAATCTAATTCATGTCATCATACAATCAAATCAAGTCTACCCAGACCACCACAATTATCATCTGCCAATCAGTACCGAAGGGTTTGTTGAGAAGTGGTCTATAGAAAACTTCAATCTTGATCTTGTAAGACCTAAGAACTAGGTCCAGCAGGTGACTTTCCTTTATCTTTTCCTGTAAAAAAACTTGTAAACAACATCTGTAAGCAAAGCTTAGTGAGAATATAGATTTTCAGATTACATGCATTAATCAAGCGGATCATGGGTCTAGCGTGATATGTCTGGACTGCCGCTACAGCCACTCATGATTGAGACATAGTAGTTATAGAGTTGGATAATGTTCAGCCCAAGCTCACGCTTTTAGTGGAAGCTATCCACTTATGCTGGGCTAGCTACCAGCGGTCGTCATGGGGGAACATCGGAGTATCAATACCAAGTTCAATAGAACTGGTGACATAGCTAGGTCTAGAACGATAGAGCAACAAGGCTAATCATGCTAAGCTGAATCAATATGTCAAAGATGCGATCAATAAGGAAAGTATAGTAATCAAAGTCATGATAGCAATAATTTCATAGCAATATCAGAAATGAACTGTAAGTAAAATGTCATGCGAAATGATAAGTAAAATAGCTATCATGATCCACCGGGCATCACCAAACCATGGTGTGCACAGGTCACAATCCAGCTGAGCAGGTATGAATGCCAAATAAACTATCATCAACAATATGTCTCAACCGGAATCTAGCATGCAAAACTGAATATCTATAACTCACTGGTTCTGTGGTCTTTATCAAGCGGATTAAATCCACCACCTAAGTTATCTCAGGATTTATCTTTAAATCTTTGTCTATCTGATCTCTGGCTTTTCTTTTCAAATCTGTGACCCACTTTCAATATCTTTAAATCTTTATTTCTTTGTTCAGAATTTATCTGAACCTGTCCAAAATTATATCATAGCAATATCATTAGCTTTTAGCTTTTAAATCCTTATTTAATCTGATTCTGATAACTGATAACTCTTCAATCATTCATTGGTTCATTTTCTTTGTTTCTTTGAATTCTCAAAAGATATATATATATATATATATATATATATATATATATATATATATATATATATATATATATATATATATATATATATATCATGTTGCTTTATTTATTAATCTTTAATTGTTATTTTAAAATATCAAAATAAGACATCCGGATTCGGACCGAAATGGCCATCCGAAGTGCATCATCTAAATTGCAGCATCCGAACTCGGATTATCCGAGTTCGGACCATCACTCATCCGAAGTAGGTCCGAAATGGACATTTCATCTGAATTAGATTCGAAATGAGCATCACATCCGAATTGGGCATCTCATCCGAATTCGGATCCCAAAACTTGTAATTTACCAGATTTTTGTTATTGGTGTTCTAACTTTTATTCATACAGATTTTCACTAAAAATTCACAAAAACCGATTTTGGTAACATGCAATGCAATTTAATGTAATATTATCATATTTGGGTTGTTTTTATACAATTTTCCTTATCATTAACACCATTAAGCAAAATGATCCAAATTAAACACTTTTTCGCAAGAACATAATTTTTACAAAAATTCAGATTTCTTGCTTATTTGGACGATCCAACCACTGATTTTTGTTTCTTTAACACCTAATGACTTCAATACATGATTATCAACTAACATATCCAACATGCAACAATAAGTTTTAGATCATCAATTCGGTTTTTATAAAACCGAACATAAACCCAAAAACATCGAAATTTAAGTAATTATTACCTTGAATTCTTGTCGATTGATGATGTTTATAACTTGTTTTTGACTTCAATCTTCAATTTAATACAAGAATTAATGAATTCTTGATGATTCTTGTGAAGGAGCCGTAAGAGTTAGAGAGAAGAAAGAGAGAGAGTTAAAACTTTTAAATGTTGATTAATGAGCATAAATGCTCATTTCTTGTTTTATATACGTCAATTTTGATAATTATTCAATTTAATCCCTCACACTTTTGTATTTTTACATCTCTTTTAATTTGATCATCAAAATGCTTTATATTCTTTATTTAACTTAATTAATATTTTCATTACTCAATTAAATTACAAAACAAATAATGTAATTAAAATTACATTATTGAATCAAATACTGAAATTAAAGTTCAGATAAGACTAGGTTGTTACAAAATATGATAGTTTAGTGGCCAAATCTGGACAATTCAGTGGTTAAATCAGTAAAGTTTAGTGGCTAAATATGTATACAAAAACTAGTTTAGTGGTTAAATCAAGACAAAAAATAGTTTAACGTTTAAATCGAAAAAAAATCTAAAAGTTGGATGGTTAAAATGACACTTAACATGGTTTCAAGGTTTAGATACTCGATGCTTTGTCAGCATCTCAAGATCTGATCTGATGTTTATTTTTACTTGAATTAATTAACAATTAAAAAACTTATAAATCAACTATTTGTGTGGGTCAAATATTTTAGACATAAAAGTATTAGTAGCGTCCATCCTAAAATAGTGAAAAACCACTCTTCTATAAAAGCTAGTGTTGACTTATGAATAAAACAAAAAGGACAAAAAGGCTACAGTCGGAGGTATGCAGTCAAAACCCATTGCTCTTGGTATTGTCTGCATCACTGATTCTGGATAGGACCTTTTACCCGGATAATGAGATGTCCTTTGTCTCATTCTGGAAACCAATGGGAGCAGGGTACAAGAAGGTATATATATCTACTCTCGCATCTCAAAGACGGTAAGCACAACAATATACTTTAACTATCAACATATCTCTCTCAATATCCTTAACAGATCGTTTGTTATCCCTACTTTGTCTGACTTGAGCGTCGGAGGTGCCTCACAGGGGTCACCCCCTGTGTTGCACACTGACCTCTCTCTTTGTTGTATTTCAGTATCACGATTGAAGTAGAAGTACCAATTCCTGTGAAGAAAATACGAAGAAAGATTCTACGTCTAAACAAATGGCGCCATCCGTGGGACCGGCTGGATTTACACCGATTCTTACGTTATAAATCCATTTTTCTCTTTGTTAATAGGCGAAGAAAACTTTCGAACCCAGATCTGAGCAGGGAACTAAATAAACGTGAAAAAGAATGTTACCCCCACCACTAACCAGTTCTCCCATAACAATACCTTCCACCACCCATGATCTCATTGCCCCATTGTTAACACTGGTAAACCCATTAGGAAACTTGGTTAGGAGAACTCCGTTAATAACCCTATTAACCCTTCCCTAGATCTCTCGTTCATTCAGCAAAACTATGAACAACTACAAGCCATGATGATTCGTGAGACGGAATTAAGAAACGCATTAGCTGGAGTCCAAGCATGCTTATATCCATACGCGGAGGGAGAAGTGGCCTCTGAGGGTCCTTCTTCCAATGTTACTCGGGAAGCGGTCAGAGAAATGGTGGAAGGAAGGAGAACATCAATATGTCATGTGGGCACTATGTCTACAGTGGTCACTACCATCCCCCTGGAGGAGCAAGGAAAAAGATCTCTACCCCCTCCCCTAACAGATTTTCAGCAGGCAGTCAGAGTGAATCTGCAATCCACAGGAGAAGGTAATCAGTCGTCTTTCAACACAGGACCCAGGGGGCTTCTGGAGTAAACTATGGAGAGTACTGGAGATTCGCTCACCCCTATCTTACTCCTCCACCCTTGCATCATCCTCAAGCTTGGGGACAGTATCCAGGGATGCCTCAAGGATGGATTCCAAACCCTTTCATTCAGACCATGTCGCAGCCACATGGAGGAAGAGAGATGTCTCACATGGCAAGGGTATCTGGTGAGAACCTGGTGCAACAAGTCATGACGCGGCAAGGAGGACATACTGGTAGTATGGTAGAGGTATCACCGTTTGTAAAATGGATTGAGGACTTTCCTTTTCTTGAAGGGTTGAAACTTCCCACAAATATAGGGGTATATGAGGGCTTGGGAGACCTAAATGATCACTTGCGTCTTTTTGCAGGCATTATGAAAATATCAAAGTGGTCTATGCCAGTGTCTTGCCACATGTTTCCCATGACCTTAAAGGGGACTGCAAGATTATGGTTTGAAAGCTTGCCACCTTCCTCTATCAACACCTTTGAGGAACTCAAAGTGAAGTTCAGAACCAATTTCATACAGCAGAAAAAATACACGAACAATCACCTGGAAGTACACAACATCGAACATGCAGAGGGAGAGACTGTCAAATCTTTCGTGGAGCGATACAATATAGAAAGCCAACAGATCAGGGCTCTCAATCAAGACACCAAAATCTCTGGTTTCATTCAAGGCTTACGAACCAGACAATTGGTAGAGATCCTTTCGGCTGACCTGCATGAGTCTTATCAAGCCCTTCTGGATAAGGTATATTCTTTTATAAGGTCTAAGGAGACAGCCGTCTATGGGACACAAGGGTCGAAGAAAGGAAATTCCAGCGAGCAAGGAAGAGGGGGAGAAAGAAGAGCTCGTAGCCCAACTTCTGATAAGCAATCCCGCAGCAGACCTCCTAGTAGGTTTGTCCCTTATTCTAGAAGACAGTCAGGTGGTCTTAATAGCCGGATAGTGATCGACTTCACAGAGACCACAGGTGTAGGAGTCGAAAGCCTTTGGACGCCCCTCGCCTAGATCACCCTCTCATGGATTGTTATCCACTTTGTGTAAAACCCTTCAAGAGATACTGGCAACGGAAAAAATAAGTACATCATTCCATCCCCCGCCCAGGATGATGGGGAATCCAAAAAACAAAGACAAGAGCAGGTACTGTGACTTTCATGAAAATTATGGTCATGATACCAACTATTTTACGGAGTTACGGAAGCAGGTAGAGGAAGCAGTAAGACGGGAAAGCTAGCGCACCTGGTAAAAAATGTCATTTACAGTTTCATATCAATCAATTAACAATTCAATAATAAGAACAATAACAGTAATCAAAAACTAACCAAATGATTGTATTCCAAAAGTATCGATTACAAAATGATGAGAATGATCTTCACAAGTCAGTAACCGTTTTCTGAATTCTATGTGTGCCAAAAGTAAATGTCAGATTAATCTATTTTGAAAGTCAAACTTACTATTTATACACATTCACACAACTATTAACTATTTACAAAATAAACCCTTCACTTTGACTTCCATCAACTAAAATGTATTCTAACAATCTCCCCCTTTGATGGAATGTGCAAAGTCTTTAAATTGCCAATCCAAGCTTCTGCTCAAATCTTCTTATGCTTTTTCGATCAGAGAGCCTCCACTCAATCTTTGATATAAATTCTACCATAAGTCTTCTGTCGTTAACTGACAAAGCTCCTCTCTTTGTTTTTCTCTTTTTATCAGACGCTAGCTTTCCCTTTAAACCACTCAACACTTTATTTAGTGTACCATCTGAAAATTTGTTGAGTTCAACACTTCTCATGGCTCTTAGCTTCTTGTTTCTGTCCTTGTACATTACAGCCGGATGCTTTACCATGATGACTTGAAATTCTTTCAACTCTCCAACAAATTTGATATCTCTATGTGGAGCTGTCATGTTAATCTTCCTCATCCCTCGTTCAACACCTATCTGCAGATCTTGCACTGACATCAATACCAGTTTGGTATGCATGAAGTGGAAAATTGTCTTTAAGGCAAATCTGCAGTGCTCATTTCTCTTATTTCTGCACAATTCATCAAATAAATCTTCAATGTCGACTAGGTGCATATTAAACATATCAGCCTCAGTGAACGTATAGGTATTTCCATCAGCTCTCGTAACAGTGAATGTTGGGTAGAAAATCTTAACAAATCTGTCCTTTTCAATTTTAACTAGATCAACTATTCTGAACTCACTCTTCACTTTATCAACCTCTTGTGTCTTGTTCCTCAGAAAACTAGCATAGTTAACTAGATTTGGCATGTTTGGCTCCAAGACCCTAAACAACTTAAGAAAAGAACATGGAGCTTGTTTCTTACAAAAAATACGTTTCTCTAGAATGTCTTCAATATATGGCATTTTGTTCATTTTCCTGATGAACTCCGCTGATCGTTTCGCTGGAAGCTCAAACTTCTTTACTTTATTCTTGCGTATCTCATCTTTATTCAACAATGTAAGCATATCTCTGATTTCTCTTTGAACTACTTGTTGTGCTTCAAATCTGAGCCTATGTTGCTTTTGTGACTCATCTGCCAGAATGTATTCATTGAAAAACCTTTCCATAACCTCGACCTCATTCAACTCAACTCTTTCCTGAATAACAACATTTTCTACTGGAAACTCTTCAACTTCTTCCTTCACTTGAATTACAACCTCAGGCTTTTCAACCGTCGGTGTCGGTATGGACTCTTTCAAGATCTCCAACACTAGTCCCTCTTCTTGTTCAATTCTTTCTCCCCGAAAGTCAATATCGGTCAACGTGATCACATCATCATCCTCAGATACTTCAACATATTCCTCTCTCTCTTCTTCTAAGCCTAGAATCATTAACTCATGTTCCTTAACCACTTGAACATCATCTTCAGAATCATTGTATTCTTCAAACTAAAAAGGCACCATTTTAACCTATATCACTCACACATGGGGCACGTCAAACTCAAGTTTTCTATTGCTAAGATGATCTGACTGAATGTTCAACGGAACTGGAACATCTTCATAAAGAATCAATCCCAGCTCACTTTGTTCATCAGCAGGTTCTTTTGCGCTGCCTGCTTCATTCTCTTTCACTTTTGTTTCCTTCTCAGGGTATGTTATCATTAAAAGTCTGGGTGTAGGCTCAGCAAGCTTTCTCCTCTTCTCCCCCTCATGAGGAGCATCATCGGAGTCCTCATCATGCTTTCTTTTAGACGATGAAGCTTGCGCCTTACACGTTTGCTCAACAGCTGCTACCCTCTCAGAAAGATTTCCCAATGCAGTAATTACCGTACTTTCCAAACTTATCATCCTTTCCCTCATTTCATCGAATTGTTCAAAAACAAACTCCTTCAGCTCTTCCCTCAATTCATCAATCGCTTGATTTGGATCAGATTGCTTTATCGATTCTTCTGCCACTGACTTACCTTTCAGAAACTTATGAATATTCGACATCTGTGCCATCACTTCAGATAACTGAGCAGAGACATGAGTATTCACTCCTGCAACAGCTGCATTCAAAGTTTGATTCAATGATAATTCAGTAACGAACGGGGAAAGAGTCACCACTGGGTCACTTAGACTTCCAGTTGTCACAACAGTCGAACTTGTGAAAAGAACATCTGTGTGGCCAGTACTCAGAGATGGCAAAGTGGTCGCTCTGACTGGACTTCCACCCTCTTCAAGCGACGGAGCAACAAATGCTTCCGTAGCTGAGGATGCTCCGGTGGGAACACGAAATTCAGCCACACTTACTTCAACTGATGAAGTCGACTCAAGTGTCCTAATCTGTATAGGATCTATACTCTGTGATTGAATAAAAGTCGTACACTCGGGCAGAGGTGTACTCATTTCAATATCCATCAAGTCCAAATGACTTTCGGAAAGATTTTGTGGTTCATCCCGGTGTTCAAATGAAGCAGTCTCCTGTTGAGAGGAGACTGAGTGGATAGTTGGGTGTGTACTTGTCAGTGGGATACTGACCTCTTCAATGCTAACTCCCATAGGGATCTAAGAGCAGATGTGGGTAAATCCCGACTTTCTAGGCTAAGTGCATCCCTCACACTCTCCTGTGCAATACTCACTATATCCATCAAAGCAATCCCTCCTTCATTATGATCACCACCATCATCACCATCATCATTTCCTTCATCTTCACCATCTTGTATATCCGACAATGTTCTCCCAGAATCAGATTTATCTGCCTCTTCCTCACCACCCCTTACAACTTCAACTCCCTCGCTCACTTGCAGGCTTCCGTGAACTTCAGCCCCTTGCTGAGGTTCCTCTCTTCCTATCACTCCTTGGGTAAGAGAACCCGGTTCTTGGGTCTCTATTGGAGCATGATCTATCCTATATAACTTCACATTCTCACTCTCAGGATCTGCATACTTTAACAAGGATTCAGGAATCGGCATGATATTCGCATTGGGAGAATCCGCACCTCGTGTAAACTCATCATTACATAGTCTGGGCATCGGTTGGAGTTAGATCTTCTAGGTATATTTTCATTTGCCCTTAGAATTCCTCGAATAAGAATCTGAATAAATCTCTGAAGTGGAACGAACTTCCTTGCTCTATTTGTTGTTTTAGCCAGCACTATGTGACACCCGTGCCACAACAACCACCATTTACATAACACCCAGGATTTTTCACCAACATACAATAACATAATGATCTGATAACCTAAATTAAGTGCGGAAGCATTAAAATACAGAAATAAAGTAGTGCAACAGTGTTAAACACCCTACGGTGCTATAAGGTACCAAGTCTAAGTCTACTCAGCCATACATTTATTACAATCATCCAGAATATTACAACATTGACTCATAACATAAAATTACCGATGAAATAGTGATGAGTCTCCCAAATCTTCCAAACGACCTAACTAGAAGGTCCGGCCGCAGACTTTCCCTTTCTTGTAAAATAAAGTCAACTGAGGGGTAAGCGAATGCTTAGTGAATACAAAGATTATGCATTTTATAAATTTTTATGAAGCCCAAGAGTAACCCCGACGACAAACGTCGTATACTCTCTTCGTACACCAAGTACGGACCAGAGCCGCAGCCCCTTCGAGCCCAAAGCTCGGCATTTAAACATACCATCTGAGACGACCATAACATCGGGGATGACATACTGCCTACCGGACCTGGAGGGATCAGCTCCAGCGTCATATAGCGCAGTAACATCAGAGTATTCGATGCGACCCACCGGTCCATCACTAGATGCACAACAATCGAACGGACATGCAACAAGTGAGAATGTGCATCTAAATCTACGCAAGTTAGTAGAATTCCAACCAAACAAGTGAAACAACAGGTCTCAGCAGGCAAAGCTTGACATAAAACAGATATAAACATGCAAAATCTACTGTACTCACAGTGGGTGCGAATTTAAATGTTAACCAATATTATTTCTCCTCGGGCTTTCAACCGGATCCACCAAGTACCCCACTGTGGGTTAAACAACACCACAAGGGACCTGTTAAGTTAATTACAACAATACCTCGTGTCAATAACCATTTAAATCCATAAAACCATGTTTTGTAAGTTTTGCAATATATTCTCCCCTTTCGGTCTATGTCCAAATCCATAATACAATTAAGTTGAACCCATCTCAAGTTCATAACTTGTCCTTTGAATAATTCTTGCCATTTTATGTGTTATTTATGAGTTTCATTCAAAATACTTGAGTTTAGAGAGTAGTATTCTTAATTTTTGGCATTAAACTCGAATTTAATGGTTAGATTCTACTACATTCGAATCTAATGACTAGATTCGAATTCCATATGTAGATTCGAACACCCCATAGCACAAATTCAACTTCCATTCGAGTTTAGGTGATAGATTCGAACCTCATGCATTAGTTTCGAACCCCATTCGATTCTGGGCATAGATTCGAACCCTCCATTCGAATCTAGGGGTAGATTCGAACCCCCCCTTCGAATCTAGTGTTACACTCGAAAACACACTCGAATCTAGTACCAAACTCGAGTTTGTTCTTGCATTTCGACTCTGTTCTTAGCATTTTCGAGTTTGTTCATCGTTTTAGCTTAAATCTTTCATTTCTAAGTCAAAAATCATGCATATATCATGTATGATACCTAGATTCGATTCTATTATGCATATACTATCATAATCTTGCAATATTTCAAGCAAAACAAGCTCCAATTTACATAAAATGACAGATTCGAATTCTAATTTACTTCAAAACCGAAACTATAAACTTAAAAGGATCGATTCTTACCTTAATTCGTATGAAATCAGAAATCCGTTTGTAGATTGTTGTTGTACTCCTCGATACCTTTCCGTTGACGTATAATTCTCGAAAATCTGACGGTCGGTTTGTGAGATAACTTAGAGAGATGTAGAGAGGAAATTCTAGAGAGATAAAGTAGTGAGAGAGTGTAAAATAGAAAAATGAAGCCTTTTGCCCTTTTTATACAACTTTCGTCATTTTTTGCACATTTCACCACTCGACCTAACCGGTTCCATAAAATACTGATTTAATCTTAGAATTATCATAAATAACTTTTAATTCCTTTATATTCCATAACAATGATTCTGAGTTCAATTTTCTTAAAAATAGCAACAAACTTGCTAAATATCCAAAATACATAATAATCGCCCAAATTTCAACTTAAATATATAATTTTTCCACTTAATTAACCAAAAGACATAAAAATAAATCCGAGGATGTTACAGCATGGGCTCCACCACGCTCAACTTCGTCCTCGAAGTTACTCGGATTCAAACAGTTTCGGATACTTTCTTAACATTTCTGACTTTACTTCCCACGTATGATTTGCTCCCTTATGATACTTCCAACGTATAAGCACCATTTCTATCTCCTTGCTCCTCAATTTCTTCATCTTAGTATCCAATATACATTCCGGCTCCTCCACATATCGAAGTCTTTCATCAACTTGCAGCTCTGTGTGATCTGCCCAATCCTCATTTCCAGTGTTAAATGATTTTCGGAGATTCCCAACGTGAAATACTGGATGTATGCCTGACATCTCTTCAGGCAGTTCTAACCGATAAGACTGATTTCCAACTTTTTCAACAATCCTAAAGGGTCCGACAAATCTCGGAGCCAACTTGCCCCTTTTTACAAAACGAGTAACACCCCTCATGGGTGATACTTTCAAGTATACCCAGTCATTAACTTCAAAATTGATCGGTTTGTGCCTCCGATCATAGTAACTTTTCTGACGATCCTGGGCCGCCTTCATGTTCTGCCTGATCAATTGTATATTTTCATTTGTTTCTTGAAGTAACGCCGGCCCAGCAATCGGTGTTTCACCCGTTTCTCTCCAACAAGTAGGAGTCCTACACCTCCTCCCATACAGTGCCTCGAATGGTGCCTTCTTTATTGTCGCTTGGTAACTGTTATTGTACGAGAACTCTATCAGTGGCAAATGATCATCCCAGTTGCCACCGAGATCTAACACACACGATCTCATCATGTCTTCCAATGTATGGATCGTTCGTTCGCTCTGGCCATCGGTTTGCGGACGATAGACTGTACTCATTGCTATTCTCGTCCCTAACCCTTCTTGTAGTGCTGACCAAAATTTTGAAGTAAATCGGCTATCTCTATCCGACACTATGGACTTAGGCACTCCATGCCTAGCAACGATCTCGTCCATATAGATCTGAGCTAATTTCTCCAATGAATAACTTTCACGGATCGGAATAAAGTGAGCCGACTTAGTTAACCGATCCACGATTACCCAAACTGCATCATGCTGTCGCTTAGTCTTTGGCAGCTTTGTAACAAAATCCATAGTAATATGCTCCCACTTCCATTCCGGAATAGGAAGCGGTTGCATACTGCCGTACGGTTGCTGATGCTCGGCCTTTACCAACCGACAAGTTCGGCATCTTTCTATATATTGCCCTATGTCCTTCTTCAGTCCCGGCCACCAAAAGTCTGCCTTTAAGTCATTGTACATCTTTGTGCTCCCGGGATGTACAGAAAACCTAGACTGGTGTGCTTCTTCGATAATTACTTGTCTCATTCCACCAAACTTTGGCACCCATATCCTCCCGTATATCCCTTTCAGTCCCGATTCACTTGTTTCCATGTTCTTAACTTGTACTCTAATATCTTCAGCACCAATATTCTCATCTTTCAAGGCTTCTCCCTGAGCAACCTTGACATCATCAATTATCGTGGAGGTCAGCATTGTAGACGTCATCATATAACAAAAATCCTTAGCATAAGCTTTCCGGCTCAAGGCATCGGCTACTACATTAGCCTTCCCGGGATGATAAAGTATCTCACAATCGTAATCTTTAATAAGCTCCATTGATCGTCTCTGCCTCATATTGAGTTCTTTCTGGCTAAAAATATACTTTAAGCTCTTATGGTCCGTGTAAAGTTGACATTTAGTACCGTACAGGTAGTGCCTCCATAACTTCAAAGCAAACGTTACCGCGGTCAACTCCAAGTCATGAGTTGAATAGTTCCTTTCGTGTTGCTTGAGCTGTCTCGAGGCATAAGCGATTACCTTTCCACGCTGCATCAGTACAGCACCTAACCCTAACTTCGAAGCATCAGTATAAACTACAAAGTCATCATTGCCTTCAGGTAAGGCAAGTATCGGAGCCTCGCTTAACGCTTTCTTCAGAACCTCAAAGGCCTCCTGTTGCGCAGTTTCCCATATAAACGGTGCATTCTTCTTGGTTAGTGCAGTTAAAGGAACTGCAATCTTCGAGAAATCCTTAATAAATCTCCGATAGTATCCTGCCAACCCCAGAAAACTTCTAACCTCAGTAGTTGAACACGGCGGTTCCCAGTTCTTTATTGCTTCAACTTTGGCTGGATCCACAGAAATCCCAGCCCCCGAAATCACATGCCCTAGAAATTGTATCTGTTGTAGCCAAAACTCGCACTTCGAGAACTTGGCGTACAACCTTTCCTTCCTTAACAACTCCAACAGTTCTCTCAGATGTTCAGCATGTTCGGCTTCAGACTTAGAGTATACTAAAATATCATCGATAAACACAATTACCGATTTATCCAACATCGGTCTGCAAACTCTATTCATTAAATCCCAAACCCAATGAAGAACACTACGGCTGGGGCAAGTAGTTTAATCCAAAAGGCAATCACCCAGAAATCTGCGAAATGCCATACCTAAGTCACCCTGAATGGCTGTCCTTTGGCACATCCTGTACTCTCGAACCTTCAATTGAGATATCCCGATCTCAGATCACCATCTTAGAAAATAACACTAGCCCCATGGGAACGAACTGATCAAACAAGTCGTCTATATCCTCGCAGAGGATACTTGTGTCGTAATCGTCAACAATTTATTCAGCTCTTACCGAGAAACTATGCAAAAATCTCTATCGTTGCCCATTCTGGTCTATCTTGCTTATTTTACAAAAAATACCGAGGAGCGTTTCCTCTCCCACCGCGATGAAAACTCCCGAAAATGAAGAAGCCCTTGTCCCAACAACGCCTTGAAGCGTGTCATCATTTTCCTTCAGCTCGGTTTGGGGCGAAAGGCGAATAAGAAACGAGCTACCGACGCAGACTCCGGGGATCAGATCAAAAGTCGAAACTCAAAACTTGTCCTCTCAGGCGGCACGCCTGACCAGTCCTTGTTCCTGTTTCCGGAAAAACACAACTCCGGAAACTGTGAAACAACAAAGGCACAACATCGGCACTACGTTCTTCCTCGATTTTCCATCAATCATCAACTTTTTCATTTCACACTTCATCTTTTATTCAAACACACATGTTTTCCACAAACTCATTTTTGATCAGCCAATTGGCATCAATAGACAAGATGCCAGGTAGGCGTCCAACAGAAAAAAAAAAAAAAAAAACCCCCATTTGGCCAAACAGCTTTCGAGCCTTTAATTTCCAATAGGTCCAGTAGCCAACAAGATCGCCGCAAAAACGATACCCACTCTCCTCCTATCCACCCGTAGATGCAAAATCTCACGTCCCCCTAACCGGGGTAGTTATCTTTATCAGACCCAGGCGACTTCACACTAGTTTGGGCTTCATAAAATCTCACCTAATCAACCAATCCATCACCGATTATTACAAAAAAAAAAAACACCAATCAGAATCAACATTCACTTGAAGTCTAATAGGAATCCGATTAAGTTATCCAAATTGAAGACTACAAATCTTCCATTAAACATACAGTGGCAGTTACGGTAGAAATTTTCTATGATTCAAAAAAACTACTTTTACTAAAGTGTTACGTAGCATTTCTATATCAAGAACAGCAGATAATCTAGAATAGTGGCAATGGCAAATGCGTTGTTGTCAAACATAGTAGAAACAAAACGATCTAGGGGCACACCCGATCAATAAAAACTCGTGCTGGCTGGCATAGAATTAACTATGACACAGTACCGCCCGTGACGACCTCTCGGAGATATTTTTCTCCTTTGCCGTATTTTCAACCCCAGGCCTCCGCTGCAGTTTATCTGGAAGCACGAGCAGTCAGCAACCTTTCAGCTGACGCCCCCCCCCCCAGAAACCTCGGTTAAGCTAAAATGACCACTTTAAACTATGCACATCAATCCACACATTTTAAATACTAACACGCTTGAAACAATACAACTACCCCACGAAGACCGGGTTTCGTGATGGAACCCGTAAGTCAGCAATGGTTGTACTTTCCTCCTGCAAATTCCTACTGTAGTGGTCCCAATACTCCAAACTTATGGCAAGCAATCATCTTTACCTTATTATCCTGGGGCAAAGGTTCACTTCCGAAGTAATAAGTCGCCAACAATAACTGCAACCCACATGGTCAACAACAAAAACAAGGCACGTCCATTGGTGGCACTTAGCCGAAGTTGAGAATCCTAGTAAAAGAATGACAAGCGATTACATGTTTTTATAAATCTCCAAGGCTAATCGGTGGTTGATAGAGTAGTGGGCACAGCATTTCAAGGCACCGACGGAAAAACCTAGATTGTTTCGAACGGCGATACGATATGCCATCTGCTGAGAGTGAGTACTTGTAAGAAAACAGGGAATGAACATGCCAACGAGAATATTCCTCCTTCGCTGAAGCTTGGCAGCTAGACTTGGTATCACATAGATTGTTCGGTGGCGTGACCGTCTGTGTTGGGGCAGAACCTTAAATAGTTGTCGGATGGAGAAACTATACAGCAGAATGCAAATGACCCATAGCAAGAAGAGCACCCGAAAATAATAGCAGAGGGATTAATCTTAGCTCTACAAGTTTCCATGATACACACGATGGGGCATACTAAAGTAACCAGCAAAATGTAGGTCGGGACATTGCTCATAAGATAACCGCCCCCTTATTCAGATAAATCATCAGACTGGCAAGCACTTAAAATCATGGTCCGCACCACATTAAATTAAAAAGACCTTCCGTTGGCGCATCTCTAACCGGAGCCACCATTGAGGAGGCGCGCAAACAGAGGTCTTCAGCCTGACCTGGGAATCTCGACAAGCATATGGGTGACAAGCCCCAATTTTGACGCATGTATTAGTCCCCCCCTGTACCAGTGCCAATAAACTGTGGCTTTCCAACCTTCCGGGCAGCGCTCAATCAAATCCGGACCGGATCTATTAGCTGAGTTGAATAGGGCCTTGAAACTCAGCCAAGTCCATATCCAGAAACCCTCCCATAGGGTTCAAGATAGTCAGAACTACATGCATTGCACTCATTCATTTCATTCAACACCATGTGCGTTCCTCCGGGGGCACAATGATGCCATCATTCGTAAACATAAGCAGCGCTAGATATATAAACGAACCATGTCCTCTCTAGAGCACAGTCGCTATTCGGAATGTTCGTATCAGTTTGATGTGTATCCGACCATTACGGTGCGGCAAACAGCATCTCCCCAGTCCAGTAAACTAACTCAACGGCAACTACTCCCACGGCCCCAGTTCCTTCCTTTGAAGTCCTTGAAACGGCCTTCGTACCATAAATTCTATGACACGGTCCCTTCCTCTCCCTCCTTCGCACCCGTCAGCCCTCAGATTTTCCTTTGCTGTAAAACTACAAACAACTAAACGTAAGCGAATGCTTAGTGAATACATGATACGCATTTTATAAATTTTTATGAAGCCCAAGGATAACACAGATGCACCAACATCGAATATCCTCTTGCTACACAAAAGTACGGACCAGAGCCGCAGCCCCTTCGAGCTCAAAGCTCGGCATTTAAAACATACATCTGAGACAAACGTACGATCGGGGATGGACATACGGCCTCGGGCCAGGAGGGATCAGCTCCAGGTCATATAGCACAGTAACATCAGAGAGTAATCGATGCGACCCCCGGTCCATCACAAGATGCACAACAACCGAAAGGACATGCAACAGTAAGAATGTGCATCTAAATCTACCGCAAGTTAGTAGAATTCCAAAAATCATGAAACAACAGGTCTCAGCAGGCAAAGCTACATAAAACAAATATATAAACATGCGAAATCTACTATACTCACAGTGGGTGCGTATTTATTCTTTTTTTAACCGCATA
>JAANYP010005115.1:125096-130096 GCA_020465985.1 Centrapalus pauciflorus
TTATTTCTCTTCGGGCTTTCAACCGGATCCACCAAGTACCCCACTGTGGGTTAAACAACACCACAAGGGACCTGTTAAGTTAATTACAACAATACCTCGTGTCAATAACCATTTAAATCCATAAAACCATGTTTTGTAAGTTTTGCAATATATTCTCCCCTTTCGGTCTATGTCCAAATCCATAATACAATTAAGTTGAACCCATCTCAAGTTCATAACTTGTCCTTTGAATAATTCTTGCCATTTTATGTGTTATTTATGAGTTTCATTCAAAATACTTGAGTTTAGAGAGTAGTATTCTCAATTTTAGGCATTAAACTCGAATTTAATGGGTTAGATTCGAAACCATGCATCAGATTTGAATCATATGCATCAGATTCGAACCCTTAGGGTCAGATTCGAACTCACCTTCGAATCTAGGGTTAGATTCGAACCCCATACCACAAATTCAACTTCCATTCGAGTTTAGGTGATAGATTCGAACCTCATGCATTAGTTTCAAACCCCATTCGATTCTGGGCATAGATTCGAACCCTCCATTCGAATCTAGGGGTAGATTCGAACCCCCCCCCCCCCTTCGAATCTAATGTTACACTCGAAAACACACTCGAATCTAGTACCAAACTCGAGTTTGTTCTTGCATTTCGACTCTGTTCTTGACATATTCGAGTCTGTTCATCATTTCAGCTTAAATCCTTCATTTCTAAGTCAAAAATCATGCATATATCATCTATGATACCTAGATTCGATTCTATTATGCATATACTATCATAATCTTGCAGTATTTTAAGCAAAACAAGCTCCAATTTACATAAAATGACAGATTCGAATTCTAATTTACTTCAAAACCGAAACTATAAACTTAAAAGGATCGATTCTTACCTTAATTCGTATGAAATCAGAAATCCGATTGTAGATTGTTGTTGTACTCCTCGATACCTTTCCGTTGACGTATAATTCTCAAAAATCTGACGGTCGGTTTGTGAGATAACTTAGAGAGATGTAGAGAGAACTTCTAGAGAGATAAAGTAGTGAGATAGTGTAAAATAGAAAAATGAAGCCTATTGCCCTTTTTATACAACTTTCGTCATTTTTGCACATTTCACCACTCGAACTAACCGGTTCCATAAAATACTGATTTAATCTTAGAATTATCATAAATAACTTTTTAATTCCTTAATATTCCATAACAATGATTCTGAGTTCAATTTTCTTAAAAATAGCAACAAACTTCTAAATAACCCAAATACATAATAATTGCTTAATTTTAACTTAAACATATATTTTCCACTTAATTAACCAAAATACAGTAAAATAAATCCGAGGATGTTACACATTGAGCATTCACATAATTTTTAAAGGCACAGATAATGTGAATTTGTGTGAAATTCATATATCATGTGTATAACATTAAATTAAACATGGTTATGTGGTTAAATTAAGGTTGGTACCTTCGGGTGCACTTAATTTCGAGAGGTACTTTTTTGAATCTGACTCTCTCTCTCTCTCTCTCTCTATATATATATATATATATATATATATATATATATATATATATATATATATATATATATATATATATATATATATATATATATATATATATATATATATATATATATATATATATATATATGTATCTTTATATATGTATATGTATATATATATATATATATATATATGTGTGTGTGTGTGTGTGTGTGTGTATTGTAAAACCTAAATTTGGTGTAAAACTGCAGAACCAATCCCGTTTACAGATTAGATTAAGTTAATGGTCTGGTCTTAATTAAATAGATCAAGTGTGAAATTAGTAAAAAAAAACCGATTGGTATTAGTAATTTTTTAATTAATTGAGAAGCTAAATATAAGTGAATCTATAGGGTTAAATGTGTCAAAAGGTAAACTAACGTCACAGTTTTTTCAAATTGGATAACATATTTTCTAGTTAAGGTAACATACTTTCCAAATCAACTCAATACAGGTAACCATATCCGACTGAAAAATAAAAATTACTGTTGTTACATTTTCTTTGTCCAGTCAGCATTTTTTTTTTTTACAGAAATGACAGTTTAGTTGTTATATGATATACACTATTTTGTATAATTTAAAAGTACTTTGATAATACATTGCTATTTTGAGCAAATTTAAAAATAGTTAAGCAATATTAAAAATTTAAAAAACTAATGACTTGATTAAAAAAATTGTCACGCAAGTAATTTTTACATTTCAAATATAGATTACATTTTAACGTTTTATATATATATATATATATATATATATATATATATATATATATATATATATATATATATATATATATATATATATATATACATATGTGTGTGTGTGTGGGTTAAAAAAGTACCCATGAGAATTGAGTGTATTAAGGGTACCCATCCAAAGCCAGAAGATTAAATAAATCAATGATTGTGATCAAAAATTGAAATTCCATGCGCGTCCCTTTTTTTAGCTGGAAGAGTATTTTCGTAATTACAGCGATATTCACAATACATATAAAATGATCATTCACATTACTTAATTATTCATTCACAACACTTATTTGATCATTCACAAGAATTATTTGAATATTACAATTCTTTTACACTTATGTGATCATTCACACCAATTATTTGATCTTTCACAATAACTATTTGACTATTTACAATTTTTGTATAATTATTTGATCATTCACATTACTTAATTGACCATTCACATAACTTAAATGACCATTCACATTACTTATTTGATCATTCACATTATTTAATTGATCATTCAAATTACTTAATTGTTCATTCACAACACTTATTTGATCATTCACAAGAATTATTTGACTATTTATAATTCTTTTACACTTATTTGATCATTCACAACATTTATTTGATCATTATCAATAATTATTTGACTATTTACACTTCTTCTATAAGTATTTGATCATTCACATTACTTAATTGACCATTTACATTACTTAATTGATCATTCACATTACTTAAATGATCACTCACATTACTTAATTGACCATTCACAGTACTTAAATGATTATTCACATTACTTAATTTGAAATTCACAACACTTATTTGATCATCACATGAATTATTTGACCATTCACAATATTTATTTTATCATTCACAATATTTATTTGACTATTGGCACTTCTTCTACACTTATTTGATCATGCACAATAATTATTTGACGATTCACACTTCTTTTACATTTATTTGATCATTCACAACACTTATTTTATCATTCAAAATTCTTCTACACTTATTTGATCATTCACAACACTTATTTGATCATTCACAATAATTATTTGACCATTAATAGTATTTATATGATCATTCACAACACTTATTTGATCATTCACATTAAATATTTGACCATTTATAATAAGTTTAGAAGAAGTGTGAATGGTCAAATAATTATTGTGAATGATCAAATAAGTGTTGTGAATGATCAAATAAGTGTAGAAGAAATGTGAAAGTCCAATAATTATTTTGAATGATGAAATAACTACTGTAATTGGTCAAATAATTCATGTGAATGATCAAATAAGTGTTGTGAATGATCAAATAAGTAATGTGAATGGTCATTTAAGTAATGTGAACGATCAATTAAGTTATGTGAATGGTTAATTAAGTAATGTGAATGGTCAATTAAGTGTTGAAGAATTTTGAATGGTCAAATAAGTGTTGTGGATGATCAACTAAGTGTTGTGAATGATCAAATAAGTGTACAAGAACTATAAATAGTTAAATAAGTGTTGTGAATGATCAATTAATTAATGTGAATGATCAATTAACTAATGTGAATGATCAATTAATGTGAATGATCAATTAAAAAATGTGAATGGTCGCTGTAATTACGAAAATACCCCTGCATATGTGGGGTATGCTGGATACGCATGATTTCACGTGGTACGTTGTGGAACCAAATTCTATATATATGCATATATATATATATATATATATATATGTATATATATATATATATATATATATATATATATATATATATATATATATGTATATATATATATATATGTATATATATATGTATATATATATATATATATAGGGGTTCAATGGAAAACCACAATGCACTTGAAAACTTGTGAAAACCGCACTGCACCACCACAAATGCATCAAATTCCCCGCGTGATACATCACCTTATTTAGGATCATGCCACCGCGTTTTTCATGAAATGCACCAAATCGGACGGTATGTGTAGGTTTCCATAGTTTTCAGGTGCATAATGGTTTTCCTTTGAACCCACCCCTATATAATATATATATATATATATATATATATATATATATATATATATAATATATATATATATATATATATATATGTGTGTGTGTGTGTGTGTGTAGGATCAAACGAGAAACTAAATATATCTTTAGAAATGTGAGAAACACTGTGATTCATTTATTACGTGTTGATTCACCATTTTTAAAGGTAAAATGGAATCAAATAGCTCTAAACTTTTGAGTTTGTACACATTTATGTAGCGAACTTTTTTTGTGCACATTTGGTAGTCAAAGTTTCAAAAGTGTTCCGATTAGGTAGTTGGTTTACTGTTTAACTGGTTGATTCCGGTTTCTTAGCCTAGGTTGAGAAATTTTTATGACGTGGTACCTGTTTTTACAACATACCCGGTTTTATCTGATGTGACAACCCGTTTTTACAACATACCGGTTATGTAACCCGATTCATACGTTCCAACATATTAAGGCTTAGATAAACCGGGTATGTTATAAAACGGGTTGCCACATCAGACAAAAACGGGTAGCCACATCATAATAAAATTGTCCACGTAGGCTTAAAAACCAGAATCAACCGGTTAAAAGGTAACTCAACTACTTAATTGGAATAATTTTGAAACTTTGAATACCAAATGTGCTAAAAAAAAGTTCACTACATAATTGTGTACAAACTCAAAAGTTCAGAGTTATATGATGTCATTTTCCCTTTTTTAAATCTATATAAATAATCATAAATAC
>JAANYP010005115.1:135096-195007 GCA_020465985.1 Centrapalus pauciflorus
TAGAATTTTATAATACCCTTCTTGGCAAAAAAATTTTTACAATACCTTTATTGTCAAAATTTGTATTTTATATTACCTTTCTTGGTAATTTTCCCTTAAATAATTGATTTATTTTAAAATAGACTTTAATTGTAAAACTCATTGACCAGACAAGTTAAAAATTGAAGAATATAACCAGGAAAAAAAATTAAATATGCTTACTTTATAAACCCACAAACAAATCGATGTGCATACTTCGTACAAACGATAAATGGTATGAAAAATCATTAGACATGTTGTTTCTCATTTCCAACGGTAGAATTTCGTTTATGTAATGACTCATAATATTTGAGTTTCATAGTGATGATTTGAAGACGAAGATGAACAATGAACAATAATGATAATGAACACGCAATGATGAACATAAACAAGATATGCAACCGATGATGATCATGAACAACACGATACATAGATGATGAACGATGAATGATGAATATGGATTTGAATTTGTTGTTGGTGAACGATGAATGATGCATAGATGATGAACTATATATGATGAACCATGCATAGATGATGAACGGTAAATGATGAACGATGAACGAAGAACACAATGATGCATCTAAATCTTCATCATTTAATTTGAATTTGTATTATTTTTGTTAATTTTGGAAGTGTAGTAATTAAATTTATTTAACATTTATTATTTAAATATTTGATGCAATATTCAATTAATATAGAATTAAAATTAATTAAACTATATATATTTTTTCCTAAATTACCCTTCATTAGATGCATATAATATGTTGCATCACGAGATGCATTAGGTATGATGCATCATGAGATCGGTTCGATCCAACGGCTGTAAAATGGTTCTTAGGTACCTAGATGCATAAAAGTTATCAATTGAACCTGACTCTCTCTCTGTATGTATATGTATATATATATATATATATATATATATATATATATATATATATATATATATATATATATATATATATATGTATATGTATATGTATATGTGTATATATATGCATGTATGTATGTAAATTTTCACAAAAAACCTTAAAGTTGGACCATTTTTATGATTAATACCCCTAACCATTTTTTATTGCACAAAAAACCTCAAACCGATAAAATATTATGAAATTAGAGTGTTACCGTTTATAATAGGCCGCTATTCTTACCTGGCATACGCGTGGCGTCCACATAGAAAACCCTACTTAGGTGGCGCCTATGTGACATTACATGTGTAATTTTTAAACTTTGCATAAAAAAATCCCGAAGTTGGTTTCTTTTTCGATTAAAACCCTTACCTATTTTTTCTCACGTCTAACCAACGGTCACATTCACTGTAACACCCCATTTCCATAAGCATGGTTATTAAACTTCCTTATTAACATCTCATGCTCTGTCTTAGGTGTACTTCATTACATTCTCTAAAGCATTCAAAATCTCGATTTTTAGAAATTTTCTATATGTCAAGTCGAAGACCTTACATATTGGTTTAACCTTTACTTATCTATGCATCTATTGGATTCTATGCAAATCAACTTTAACTAATGGGGCAATATCCATACTCATAACTAATGAGGCAATATCCATACTCATTTATGAACTTCATACCTAGTTGAAGTTCCATCATTATGCTTCCAATGTCTTCTTTAAGTCATCTGGACAATATTCAAACTCAAGATTTTTCTTGAATTCCTTCCCTCATAACACTTTAAGAACTTCAATAGCTATGGCTTTGAAAGTAGTAATCCGCCATTTTAATGTTCCACCTACGATACATGAATCTGTATATCTCACTTGTTCCAAGTTCACACATCTATTCAACTCAATATAATACTCAATCTTGTAAGGCACTTGATTCCCTCAATCAAACTTGTGGTATCTTGAATGGTTTGGAAAGTTGTCTCCTTGAACATCTTATAAACACATTTCGTACGTAGGTTACCTTCATTAAATTTATTTTCATCCTTATTGTGGTCTTTAACAATTTTAATCAAATTTAATAGAAAGTCTCACAACTTCCTCAAGTATGCTCATTCTCTTTTCTCTGAATCTCAATTGTCATTTTCAACACTTCTTGTGCTTGAATCACAGTGACATATTAAGGCACCTCTTGGTTAACCTCCATCCAATTATACTCCCCACCTTCACTTACCATGTCTTTATAAAAGACATAAACACAATTCATAAGCATACATGGTCTTGGTACCAATTACTTGCAAACACGCCTATTCATAGTGTCCACCACCTATTTTTTTAACCAGCGCCCCCTTTTGGGTATGCAGGTACTAAGAGTCCTCTAAAGTGTGCAGTGAAGGATCTTTATATTATAGGTAGCCAGCCAAAGCGCTTACCTTTCACCGGTGGCTAACCTAGGTTGGGGCGAAAACTCCAAAACCAGGGTTCCAAACCTTTCTCTAATAATCAGGTGTATTCCATGGGACCATCACCTAGGCCCAAAAACTGTTATCATAATACTAACTAAAGATTAATTATCCTCCGCTGTTGCTTAATTCCTGTAAGCATGACTATGATACCAAATTGTAACACACCTTACCTAGTAATTTATTTCACAAACCTCAATTTACAAACAATCACCTCCATATTAATCTCGTGATACACTAACTCCCAACACAATTTAAGTTTTACAAGATACCACCTTTCAAATATACATAAGTTACCGCTACAACACATATTTCTTACATAAACTCTTTGTTATAACAATAAAAAGACATAATCTTGACAATCACAACCTAATTCTAATTAAAGGACTTACCAAATTCAATAAGCTTATTAATTAAAGCTCATACTTCCAGTCACTTCCAAGTATCACTTGTTTGCAAATTCGACAACTTTATTGCCATTATCCAATCCTGAGGAAAAATATTTACGACTAAACAGTAAGCTACAAGAGCTTAGTGAGTCCAAATTAATTGTTTAATTATTCATATATTCCAATCCATAGTACAACAACACATATATGCAACAAATAATTCCAAATCATTAAACAAAGTACACATGGATCTTGCCTCGGCCTCCATTTAAGGAGACTCGGGCCACAAGGATAAGGGGACGCAGTCCACATAGCCCACATCTCAATTGACCTTACTTAGCCCCCATTTAAGGAGAATTAGTTCACATAGTCATAAATTGGCCTCACCTCGACTCCCATTTAAGGGAACTCATTCTACATGTCCTACATCTCAATTTGACCTCACCCCCGGCCCCCATTTAAGGAGACATAGTCAACATGGTCATAAATTGTCGTCGCCTCAGCTCCCCTTTAAGGGAACTCAGTCCACATGGCCCACATCTCAAATTGTGATCACAATTTCTCATTTCTCGGATGACCCGGAAACTCTTGCCACGAAGTCGAGAGAACCTATCCATTGTCCCTCTTTAATCCACAATCGAATCCACATTCACATAATCACATTATTCCATTCATTCACATATGATAGACGATGTACATTAATGATGCAATAACTATCAATGAAGCAATTAAACAATAGTAGCACATTGTCATTACATGAGTAGATAAACAATTAGAAGGTACTCACAACTATAAGCCACAATCCAATTCTCGATATTAACCCGTACATTTACTTTTGTAAAATCCTCAAATCTCATTTATGTTCCAGTTTATCCCTTAGAACCTATAACATAATGATATATTCTATAAGCAATTCGTCATGAAATATCTGACGAAACTTCATAAAAATGATGTTAAACAAAGGGATTTGATAAACCCATTTGTAATATCTTAAATTCAATTCATTCATATATAGATAAAGGGCTGAAATATGAAGCCATAACGGCGTTAATAACAGAGTTAAAATGAGCTCAAACGGAGCAAAACAATGCAGATGTGCAATAAGCAGGGTTTGACTCGCCGAGTCACCAAACCGATTGACTTGACAATTCAACACCCGACTCAAAAATTGCATTAGATCACTTACAAGAACCACTTGACTTGACGATTCAACACCCCGACTCATCGAGTCAACACGTGCAGGTCCATTTTAGTCTAAAAATCATATTTGTTACCTAAAACCAACCATATCTTGATACACATCATAAAAATGATTTGGGTATATTTTAGAAACATGAATAAACCATTTTGAACAACTATTTTGCTCAAAACAGCACCGAATCATATCAATCAAAGCTAGGGTTTATAAAAACCCAATTTCTCTTCAAAAGTACTCAAACATGCATACCTTGCTTGATGTATGCCAAAATAATTAGATTTTTTTCCAAGATAATGCTCACATATAAGACCCAAAATATGTACCAACAACAATCATACAACAATACTTAGCATTTACACTTAATGTGGTATCAATTCGAATACATATTCCCCATAGCTCAACACTTACCTCAAGTTGCACCATGGAAACACTTGATTACTACTCCAAATCACCAACTTAGTCACATGCAAGTGATTTCAAGCTTCAACTTAAATAATTTATCAAAATGATAGAGAGTGTGAGAAGAACCATATATATGATTTTGGGAGTCAATTAGAACAAACATCCCTAAATTTAAAGACTTCATACAAGTCTTACAAAATTTTGAGACTTTAACACAATTGTTCCCTGCACTTGATTCATTATGAGTTTTCGACTTCTCAAATTTGCCACAAAAGTTTTCATTCATTTTATAATAACTCTAACAAAACATATTAATGTACTTTCAATAAATCTACCAATTACAATATTCCAATTAATATTTGAGATGTATATTTTCTTAAATTCAAATACAAAAATTAAAATTTAGAAATGGGGTGTTACAAATCTTCCCCCTTAAAATAGATTCCATCCTCGAAATCATTGAGACACAATACAAGCTCGGGTATTTTTTTTTTCAAAACAACTTCCTTTTAGACTATATACCTTATAATTTGTTCTGGATTTAAATTCTTCTTTACCTGAACATTCTTTACACTATTACTTCATTTCTTGATTATGAAAGTTCCTCTTTGTACCCTGAATTTAATATCATTAGTCTCATGCCAATATGATAACTACATCATGTCGATTTACATATATAACCTTAACCCCTCGATTTGCATGCTAAGATTTGTACATCGAATCTCTCGAAATATAAATTTTGATGATGTTTTGACAATAAAAAGTGGTATATAGTTTGATTATGACCAAGTTAGTAGATATGAGGTGCAAAAGTTTGAAGACGTTGCATGAATGACAACCACAAGGTAATAATCATGAAACATAGACAAATATTAATAGTTATGATAACCATAATGATGGTCAGTTATCTTGGAAATATAGGACGTGTGTTGTTGGTGTTAACTGTATAAGGATTTCAATCGTAAGACAACCTGATTTAGTGTGACTATTTAATGGATAATTATGAGTTTTTTGGATAATTGTGAGTCTTAGTATAACAAATGAGGCACATGAGATATGATGGGGTTGTTATCATCGAAGATAAAAGTATGAGAAATTATGTGAGTAAAATTCATTGATAGAATTAACTTGTATGGAAATATTTCTCTCAAATTTGCCACGGAAGTTTTCACTCATTTTATAAGATCGAACTCTAACAAAATATATCAATGTACTTTCAATAAATCTACCAATTACAATATTCTACCTAATATTTGAGATATATATTTTCTTAAATTCAAAATACAAAAATTAAAATTTGGATATGGGGTGTTACATTCACGTGATCTCTCTCCTCTACCTTTGACAACTCCTGATAACTCCATCTCCTCTTTGTGTTCAAGGTTGTTTATTTTATGTATGTATGTTCGATTGACATTGCCCCTTAATCTTGAATTTCAACTTCATTTGTGCTGATAGAATCGATTTCGTTATGTGTTCACGAGTTGCATTTTTAGGTTCAATTTTATGTTTGATTTCGTTTATCTAGGTTCCATTTTAGCTATGAATATGATTAGTCAGAGCAGTGAAGTTCGCTAAAGCGTGGGGGTTTCATCGGGGAACAAGTTTTATGTTTAATAAATAAAATTTTAGTAAATTTCCATGTCATCAAAATGCAATCGGTGAAACTCAATTTTGATGATTTGTTGCTTGGAGATTTTTTGTGCAATGAAAAATGGTTTAGGTTTTAATTGAAAAATTAAAAAGTCAGGAGTTTTTACGAAAAAATCTCTTTAAACAAATTTATATGTCATCAAGTTGTATTCATATTTTTCAAAAAAAAAAACTAAAACTTAAAAACTTTTAGTCGGTTGAATGGTTTGGTGTAGTGAAAAAAATGGTTTTAATCACAAAAAGTTCCAATGGTTTGGTGTAAAGAAAAAAAAGATGGTTTTAATCACAAAAAGTTCCAACTTAACCCAAACACCCCACCTTCAAATACCCCCCTCCCCTTATATTGGAAAAGGATATGACAAATTACAAGAAAACACACCACGAAAATGGAGGAGTTGAAGAACTTCACATGTAAACTTGTACCACTTTTCTTAAGTCTTTTCCTTGTCTTTTTCTCATCAACAAGCTCGGATGATCACTTTCTTGCTTGCATCTCTACTACAATTATATCAAACTTCACGCTATCCGACATTCTTTTCACCCCAAATGACACTTCATACTCAACAATTCTTGATTCTACCATCCCAAACCTTCGATTTGCCACCCCAACATCCCCAAAACCAATAGCAATAGTCACACCTTTATCATATTCCCATGTACAATCCACAGTAATATGCAGCGTGAAATCTCGTGTCCAAATCCGTATCCGAAGCGGTGGTCACGATTACGAGGGCCTTTCCTACACCTCATTCAACGATGTCCCTTTTATCCTTCTTGATCTAAACAAACTCCGGTCGGTAACAATTGATTCTAATGATAAAACTGCATGGGTTGAATCCGGTGCAACTGTTGGTGAATTAGCCTATTGGGTGTCGAAAAAAAGTGATATTTTGGGATTCCCAGCCGGAGAGTGCACATCGTTGGGAATTGGCGGGCATCTAAGTGGAGGAGGATTCGGCATGTTAGCAAGGAAGTATGGTTTAGGTGCTGATAATGTAATAGATGCACTTATTGTCGATGTGAACGGGAAGATTTTGGATCGAGATTTGATGGGTGAAGATTTGTTTTGGGCAATTAGAGGAGGTGGGGGAGGTAATTTTGGCGTCGTACTATGTTGGAAGGTTAATCTTGTTAATGTTCCACCTATCGTTACGGTTTTTAGTCTTTCTAAAACCATAGATGAAGGTGCTACTCGACTCGTTAACAAGTGGCAGTATATCGCTCAAAATATTACCAAAGATTTGTTCATTAACCTTGTAGCAAGCCCCGTTTTGTTGCCGAATCAAGATGGAAATAGAACAATGGTAATAACATTCTACTCACAATTTATGGGGACGACTGATGAGATGATAACAATATTCAATGATTGGTTTCCAGAACTGGGATTACAACAAAATGATTGTGTCGAAATGAGTTGGATAGAATCAGTTGTTTATTTTTCGCTTTATCTAAAAGGAGAAAGTGTCGATGCTCTAATAGAAAGGAGACCTTGGCCTAAAAATTATAACAAACAGACATCAGATTATGTGCAAAAACCAATCTCAGAAGAATCTTTTGAAGAAATCTGGAAATGGTGTTTGGAAGAAAACTTGATTCTAGTTATGGAACCACACGGCGGAAGGATGAGCGAGATTGATGAAACCTCGATCGGGTATCCGCATAGGAAAGGGAATTTATATATCATACAATACGTAATGCAATGGAATGAAGAAGGGATTAATGCATCTGAAACACATATAGCTTCTTTAAGAAGGGTATATAAGAAGATGACACCATTTGTGTCCAAGAATCCAAGGGAAGCTTACGTGAACTTTAGGGATTTGAATCTGGGTACAAATGGTAATGCTTGTGGTACAAGTTATTTGAGAGCAATGAAATGGGGAAGCAAGTATTTTAAAGGAAATTTCAAGAAGTTGGCAATGGTGAAAGGTGAAGTTGATCCAAATAATTTTTTCTGCAATGAACAAAGCATTCCGCCTTTAGTTTTGCCACATTCGTATTAATTATTTAAATATATAAAACAACTTGCTTGTTTGTTTGTTTGTTGAATACTATAATAAAATAAAATAAAATTTGTATACTTTTTATTTATAATTATTAATTTTCATGCTAACTAAGTGATTTAATATATAGGGCTAATGTCAGAAAATAACATGTTTTAACTTATTTATCGATAATAACATGTTTTACAATATTAATAATGATAATAACTTTTCACTTTGTTACTAATAATAGCAATTTTGGACTTAATTATCTGACTATCAGGTCACTATTGCTATTGTTAACAAAAGAAGTTGTTCCTATCGTTGATAATTTTTCAAACATTTTGTGTTTTTTTTTGTTATATCTTTTGTTTTTTTTTTCCCTTCTTTTGGCTTTAGGTTTTGTGTTTCTCCCAGGTACACTCTTATTCATCCTCTTTCAACTCCTTCAAATTAAAACCAATTGATATTATTTATTTTCAAGGTTGGTTTATAATGTGACTTCATCACAACTAAAATGGCGTCAAGTATCAATTCTTTCATTATCTTCTTTTATGTTTGTCAAGATCTGATTGCAAAGTGATCACTACTCAAGTATGAGATTGCATATCAAAATCATGAGTTAATTAATTAATTATAATGGAAGAAGATATAACAATCGAGGTGGCTTTTGGTGGTGTTTGAAGAACCCATATGAACATTCATGATTATGATGTAAAATTCATAACAAAAGATCTTATAATGGATGAATAAATTTGACCGAAACAATTAAATAAATAATAATTATAGCTTGATTATAAAGATAGATTACTATTAGAAATATAAAATAAAATATTCATAAGATAAAAAAAAAAAAGAAAACGAGAAGATAATAAAATTAAAAAGAGAAAAAAATGATAATCTATTTAAAATTATGCAAAGGGGCCCTGATATGAAAAATGACAAAAATGACAAAAAAGTATAATAACTTCCAAACCATATAACAATTTTTATTTACTATAATTTTTCATATATTCTACAACTTTTGGTTTTATTATAAAGTTTTTCAGATTTTATATTTCAGAAATCCTTTTATTGTTTACTTACTTGTTTAATATTATATGTATAATTATCAGTATAAATTAATCATTATCTGTATTAGTATTTTAATTGTTTATTTAGCAATGATTTTTTGGTTTCAAATACGATTTTTATGATTAATCTTATTTTAAAAATAAAAGTATTTTCTTGATGTAACATTGAGGATCTCGAGCATCATAATACTTGTTAGACACTCGTGCATTACATGTTTCTTCTTATTTTATAAATTAAAAAAAAAAAAGAGAAATAAATTAAGTTTAGAAAAAATGTTTGACACTGGATAACCTATAAATATAATATTTAATATGGGTGATCAATTATTGAATAACCAATAAAATCTTTGATATTATATAAAATTTGCGAACGTATCTTTTATTGCTTAGTATATAATATATAGATAATCTTTTTTAATTATAAAGGCAACTCTATTTTCCGCTGCAATCAATGGTTGATGGGATTAGACTAATTACTTTTAATGTCACCACCGAAAGAAAAGGTTTATTTATTAAAAAGAATTGAACTTTAAATTTCATTTCCTATTTCATGGAAGACCAAAACAATTTCAATTCACTATATTTATGTCATGGTGTTTGCATTTACATTTTAATTTACATTATAAAAGAGCTGTAAAGTTTTGAAAACTAATAATTGGATAATAGCGGTATTAAAAGTGTAACATCCCGGATTTGAGCCTGGTACGTGGATTTAATTTACTGGCTCTTTATTTTAATATTATTGCTTTGTTCCAATTAAATCCCGTTTCGTGGATTTAACGTGTCGAGATCGAGTGATACGTATCCCCGAGTTAATAATTAGTGGATTATTATAATCATTGAGATCGTGGATTTAATTGGGTCCTAATGATATTAATTGTGAAAAAAGTGATATCGGGTCCGGGTTAATGAGTTCGGAACCGGTTAAAGATAGAGACGTATATATTGTTGAGCCTTTGTTTCTCTTCTCCCTTATCCTTTTTCAGAGAAAGAACCCTAAAGGTGTGTGTGTGTGGGATTTGTGTGGAGCTCCAGCAGAGAAGTGAAGCCAAAGATTGAAATTGAGTGCTGCACCTTGCCTTCTTCACCATCTTCTTGTGTTCTTGAGACATTTAAGGTAAGAAGCTTCAAATTGGGAGTCTAATCTTATGTTATATGTTGTGAGGCTTGTGTGGAATAGTTTACATGCTATAAGGGGCTATTGTGTAGTGTTTGTATATGTGTTTTTGAAGCTGAAATCGTGTGGGGAGGGTTGAATCCTCCTGGGCAGCCATGGAAATCGCAGGTCAAGGTGCAGAGCACCGCTTGGTCGCGGCGCGACCCTCAGGGGCTTAGCGGCGCGAGCCGCAGCCTGCAGGGGAAATTCGCTTTGATCCTTTTAGGGAGGTTTGGGGTTGCTAATGTGTCGAGTTCCTTCGGGATAATGTCGAGTCGAGTTTATTTGAGTTTTGAGTTTCGGTGAGAGTCTCGTGAAGGGATTCAGGGGTCGGTTAGTCGTTTCGGAATGTGTTTCGGGTTTGGTTTGATTGCGATGATTGCGTTCGGATTGAATTGTTTGATTGTTGAGACTTGTGTTGATATGTGGGATTCGTGACGATTACAGGTTCTAGCCGATCGCGTGTCGAGCCGCGATAGAGTTCGGGTTTCAGTTGAGTTCGGGTAATTGGTGAGTACTCGAGTTCTTTTCTAAACGCACGTGCATTTTACGAGTCGTCTATGTGGTTGTGATATATGTGTATGAGACTGTGTTGTAGCGCGCAGGTTTGAGTTTCTCTACCCTATACGTGCTATACGTGTTGTGTTGCAGGTGTCCGCGACACGTGGTCGCGCAGGCTGACTGTCCCTAACCAGTCACGAAGTATGAGACTGTATATATACAGCAGTGTTATCGCCAGGTCGCTCCTGTGCCTATTGAGTAGCTAACCGCTACTGTGTGCGGCCTGTTAGCTGGGGAACGTCGTCCCTTTTTGAGCAGAGATATGTGTGTGCATCGAGCTGTGTTATGTGTTGAGATATTACTATGTTGCGCATGCTATATGTGTTATGTTGCAGAGTCTAACCCTCGTGTACTCACGAGCTTTCCAGCTTATGTTTTCGAGTCTCCCGTGTCTCAGGCAGTCATACCGTGTGGTCGCAGTCACAGCCGCAGCAGCCGAAGTAGTTCAGTGATCGTGGGTGCTTGCTGTTTTCTGTTATTAGACTCCAGAACTGCTATTTGTATTTTGTATCTGACCTCTGTATGTTAGTTATCAGTTGTGATGTATGATATGTCAATAGTCCAGTTATGTGTGCACTGCTTCAGCTTGTGACATGATGTATGCGACTCCGTATCAAAGTTTTAATTAATAGTGTTTTTCGCTAATCCTGTGACATGTGTGCCTTGAGATGATTGCGATATTGCCACCTGTGTATTGTATTGATGTGACATTTATATGAGAAATGTGGGTGTTACAGCTTGGTATCAGAGCTTGTGGTTTTAGTATTGAGTATCAGTGGATGCTTGAGCTCTTACCGTGTTCAGATCCGTGAGATTCTTCCCCGAGACTGAGTTTAGGGGAGTTAATTAACCTAGATTATTGTATAACGCTGGGTGTATCTGCTATCTTACCAGTGTGACATGTGCACGTAATTATGGTAGACCATGGAGAAGGATTAGGGCCCGAGAGGCCAGCGGGAGACGAGTACATCCGTCGGTCAGAGATGCTAGCTGTCTTGACAGAGTTTTATAGAGAGAGGGATCGGTAACAGAGATCAGATCCGCCGCCGGTTACTAGAGTTGAGACAGGAGTTGGGGCATCTTCTCTTCTGCTCCGCGAGGTGGGTCCTTTAAGGACTTTATGGCAGGAGTCCCACCTCAGTTCCGAGGCGGTGGTGAGCCTGGCGCGCCTATGGCTTGCGAGAGAGAGATTGAGGCGGCCTTCCGAGTCGCCCATGTCGATCCTCGTGATATGGTCGGTTATGCGACCTATTTGCTGAAAGGAGGGGCTTCAAAGTGGTGGAAGTCCATTGAGTCGTCTATGACTACAGCTGCAGCTTACGCTATGTCGTGGGAGCAATTTCGTGCCATCTTTGAGCGTCAGTATATTCCCCGCGATGAGCGCCGAGAGATGGAGCGTTGTTTCTTACACCTCCAGCAGGACAGTATGTCGGTTCAGCAGTATGTGGACAGATTTAATGAGTATGCCCAGTTTGCGCCCCAGCATGTGGATTCAGAGGTTCGTAAGGCTGATGCCTTTATTGATGGATTGGGGGCGGATATTCGGGAGTTTGTCGGGCTTCATGACACTCCTACCTTTGCACGGGCATTAGAGTTGGCTCGAGTCCGAGAGAGGGAGATAGAGAGACAGAGGGGTCAGCCTCCGACCCAGAGACAGAGGACGTGGACGCCTGAGCGGTCCCATAGCTATTATCGAGAGCCCCAGGAGGCCCGGAGAGAGAGTGAGAGCCTGAGCAGCGGCAGGGTCAGGGACAGGGTTCGGGGTCCCGGAGAGACAGAGGTAGAGACCACAGGTCCAGGAGGTCGGGCCAATATCATGGGTCAGGGACGGCCGGACAGAGTCAGGGGCAGACTTCCCGTTATAGTGCTCCTAGCCAGAGTCTGAAACAGTGTGGGACAGGGGTCCCAGCCATCAGGGAGTCGAGCAGACAGTTCAGCCGGGGAGAGAGACTGTCAGAGGTGTCGCCGCCGTCATTCCGGTTCCTGTATGCCGGAGCAGCCCAGATGTTACCGCTGTGGTCAGTATGGCCACACCTCTTTTACATGTACTTCGAGGGATTCCCTGTGCTTCCGCTGTGAGAGGCCAGGTCATATAGCCAGAGATTGTCCAAATGCGCCGCCAGCCGTACAGGGAGCGAGTACCAGCGGTGCTAGAGCTGAGCCATCGTCGTCGAGCCGCCGAGAGTCAGCACCCAGAGGCCAAGGCAGGGTATTTCAGGCTACGGCAGAGGAGGCCCGCGAGTCTACCAATGTGGTACTCGATACGTACATTCTGAACGGGCTTAGTGCTCGTATTTTGTTTGATTCTGGAGCGGATCGCTCGTATGTGTCTGTTGTGTTCTGGGCATATTTCTCTGTGTCTCCTACTGTTTTACCTGTTCCGCTAGTTGTTGAGAGGGTAGATGGTAGTACAGCATTAGTGAGCCGGGTATTTCGAGATTGTGTCTTAGAGATCGACGCTCACCGGTTTTTGATTGATCTACTGCCGATGGAGATCAGCAGTTTTGACGTGATAGTGGGTGTGGATTGGATGACAGCCAGACAGGCTGACATTCTGTGTGCGAAAAAGATGATCCGCATACCCATTTCAGACAGTGAGACGGTGACAGTATATGGCGAGAGGCGCCAAGGTGAGATCGGCATTGTTTCTATGGCCAGAGCCCAGAGATATGTTGCGAAGGGATGCGAGACCTTTCTGGCTTATGTTGTGGACGCCAGATTAGAGAAGAAGTCTATAGCGGATATACCGGTGATCATAGATTTCCCTGAGGTATTCCCAGAGGAGTTGCCTGGGTTACCGCCAGATCGTCAGGTTGAGTTTCGTATCGATCTTATCCCAGGAGCGGTGCCTATTGCGAAGACGCCTTATAGGCTGGCACCTACTGAGATGAGAGAGATGATTTCGCAGCTTCAGGAGTTGGTTGATCGTGGATTCATCCGTCCGAGTTCGTCCCCGTGGGGAGCTCCAGTGTTATTTGTGAAGAAGAAGGACGGTTCTATGCGGATGTGTATAGACTATCGAGAGTTGAATAAAGTGACGGTGAAGAACTGTTATCGGCTTCCACGCATCGACGATCTGTTCGACCAGTTGCAGGGTTAGAGCTTCTTTTCGAAGATAGACTTGAGATCGGGGTATCACCAGCTGAGGGTCAGAGACGAGGACGTGCCGAAGACTGCGTTTCGGACGAGATGCGGTCATTATGAGTTCCTAGTGATGCCCTTCGGACTGACTAATGCACCCGCGACATTCATGGATCTGATGAACAGGGTGTGTAGATCTATGTTGGATCGGTTCGTGATTGTCTTTATCGATGACATCCTGATCTACTCGAGGAGTGCCGAGGACCACGAGCAGCACTTGCGAGAGGTTTTATCTGTGCTGCGAAAGGAGCGACTTTATGCGAAGTTCTCCAAGTGCGAGTTCTGGTTGCGAGAGGTCCAGTTTCTGGGGCATGTTGTGAGCGTCGAGGGTATTTCAGTGGATCCGGCGAAGATAGAAGCCATTATGAGTTGGGACCCGCCGAGGACCTTGCCCGAGATCCGCAGCTTTTTGGGCCTAGCCGGGTACTATCATCGCTTCATTCAGGACTTCTCGAGGATTGCCAGGCTGTTGACGAGATTGACATGGCAGTCCGTTCCTTTTGTACGGACCGATGAGCAAGAGTCAGCGTTCAGAGAGCTGAAGTCCCGGTCATGTCAGGCTCTGGTATTAGCATTGCCCGAAGGTAGAGAGGATTTCGTAGTCTACTGTGATGCGTCAGGTACCGGTCTGGGTTGTGTTCTGATGCAGCGGGGCAAGGTGATTGCGTATGCATAGCGACAGCTGAAGACCTACAAGGAGAACCATACCGTGCACGATCTCGAGTTAGACGCGATAGTGTTTGCGTTGAAGATATGGCGTCATTATTTGTACGGTTCACGGTTTGTGGTGTATACAGATCATAAGAGTCTTCAGTATCTGTTCAGTCAGAAAGAGTTGAATATGAGACAGCGGCGCAGCCTCGAGCTACTAAAGGATTACGACTGCGAGATTCTGTATCACCCGGGTAGGGCCAATGTGGTGGCCGATGCGTTGAGTCGCAAAGCGTGCGGTCAGACAATGGTTTCTCGAGCAGCGAGGCTCGAGGTCACCTCGACTCTAGTGGATAGTTTGAGGATGGCTCAGTTAGAGGGTCTGTGGGCGGAGAATGTGAAGAGAGAGCGACTTGCATGGCAACTTGATGTGCTGACCAGAGATAGCAGAGGCTTATATGTGTTTCATGATCGGGTTTGCGTTCCGAGAGTCGGTAATCTGCGGCAGCTGATTTTAGATGAGTCGCACCTATCGAAACGGTCTATCCACCCCGAGAGCACCAAGATGTACAGAGATCTGCGTGAATTCTACTGGTGGCCTGGGATGAAGAGAGATGTGGGCCGATATGTCGAGGAATGTATGACTTGTCTGCGCGTCAAGGCCGAGCATCAGAAGCCTCACGGGCATCTGCAGCCTCTAGAGATCCCCGAGTGGAAGTGGTATCATGTCATGATGGATTTTATCGTCTGACTTCCACGCACGGTTCGAGGCAAGGATATGATCTGGGTGATTATGGATCGGTTGACGAAGAGTGCCCATTTTCTAGCGGTGCGGGGCACCATTACTATGGATCAGTTAGCTCGGTTGTATATTAATGAGATAGTTTCGAGGCACGGCGTTCCGATGTCGATTACGTCTGACAGAGATACGCGGTTTACTTCGAGGTTTTGGCAGAGCTTTCAGCG
Source organism: Centrapalus pauciflorus (assembly GCA_020465985.1). Taxonomy (NCBI): domain Eukaryota; kingdom Viridiplantae; phylum Streptophyta; class Magnoliopsida; order Asterales; family Asteraceae; genus Centrapalus; species Centrapalus pauciflorus. The sequence goes on from JAANYP010005115.1 coordinate 150,647, forward strand.
TGAGTTGGGGACGAGAGTTCAGTTGAGCACAGCGTACAGACCTCCGACAGACGGGCAGACAGAGCGGACGAATCAGACTCTTGAGGATATGCTCCGGGCGTGCGCGATTGATTTCAGTGGTAGTTGGGACATTCATTTGCCGTTAGTCGAGTTTGCATACAACAACAGCTACCATACCTCCATGAAGATGGATCCATTCGAGGCACTATATGGGCGTAAGTGCCTAACCCCTGTGTGTTGGGGTGAGGTCGGCGAGCGGCCTATCAGTGGGCCCGAGTTGCTACAGGAGACAAGCGACAAGGTGGCGGTTATTCGCGAGCATATGAGAGTAGCACAGAGCCGACAAAAGAGTTATGCCGATCGTCGTCTGACTGAGCTCGAGTTCAGTTTTGGAGACCGTGTGATGTTAAAAGTATCGCCGTGGAAGGGAGTTATCAGATTCAGACATCTAGGTAAGCTGAACCCGCGGTACATCGGTCCGTTCGAGATCGTTGCCAGAGTCCGAGATCAGGCGTATAGACTGAGACTGCCTCCCGAGCTGGCCGGAGTCCACGATACATTCCATGTGAGTCATCTGAGGAAATGTCTCGCCAAAGAAGATCAGTTCGTGCCACCATCTGAGATCACCGTAGACGATCATCTGAGATATGTCGAGCAGCCTGAGGCGATTACTGACCGGAAGGTGAAGAAATTACGGAATAAGGAGATAGCGCTAGTACTCGTTCAGTGGAGGCATCATAAGGGTACTAGTGCCACCAAGGAGCCCGAGGCCGATATGAGCAGCCGGTATCCGCAGCTGTTTCAGTCTTCGAGCTAGATTCCGGGACAGAATCTTTTTAAGAGGAGAGGATTTGTAACATCCCGGATTCGAGCCTGGTACGTGGATTTAATTTACTGGCTCTTTATTTTAATATTATTGCGTTGTTCCAATTAAATCCCGTTTCGTGGATTTAACGTGTCGAGATCAAGTGATACGTATCCCCGAGTTAATAATTAGTGGATTATTATAATCATTGAGATCGTGGATTTAATTGGGTCCTAATGATATTAATTGTGAAAAAGTGATATCGGGTCCAGGTTAATGGGTTCGGAACCGGTTAAAGATAGAGACGTATATATTGTTGAGCCTTTGTTTCTCTTCTCCCTTATCCTTTTTGAGAGAAAGAACCCTAAAGGTGTGTGTGTGTGTGTGTGTGTGATTTGTGTGGAGCTCCAGCAGAGAAGTGAAGCCAAAGATTGAAATTGAGTGCGTCACCTTGCCTTCTTCACCATCTTCTTGTGTTCTTGAGACATTTAAGGTAAGAAGCTTCAAATTGGGAGTCTAATCTTATGTTATATGTTGTGAGGATTGTGTGGAATAGTTTACATGCTATAAGGGGCTATTGTGTAGTGTTTGTATATGTGTTTTTGAAGCTGAAATCGTGTGGGGAGGGTTGAATCCTCCTGGGCAGCCATGCAGGGTAAATTCGCTTTGATCCTTTTAGGGAGGTTTGGGGTTGCTAATGTGTCGAGTTCCTTCGGGATAACGTCGAGTCGAGTTTATTTGAGTTTTGAGTTTCGGTGAGAGTCTCGTGAAGGGAATCGGGGGTCGGTTAGTCGTTTCGGAATGTGTCTCGGGTTTGGTTTGATTGCGATGATTGCGTTCAGATTGAATTGTTTGATTGTTGAGACTTGTGTTGATATGTGGGATTTGTGACGATTACAGCTTCTAGCCGATCGCGTGTCGAGCCGCGATAGAGTTCGGGTTTCAGTTGAGTTCGGGTAATTGGTGAGTACTCGAGTTCTTTTCTAAACGCACGTGCATTTTACGAGTCGTCTATGTGGTTGTGATATATGTGTATGAGACTATGTTGTAGCGCGCAGGTATGAGTTTCTCTACCCTATAAGTGCTATACGTGTTGTGTTGCAGGTGTCTGCGACACGTGGTCGCGCAGGCTGACTGTCCCTAACCAGTCACGAAGTATGAGACTGTATATATACAGCAGTGTTATCGCCAGGTCGCTCCTGTGCCTATTGAGTAGCTAACCGCTGATGTGTGCTGCCTGTTAGCTGGGGAACGGCGTCCCTTTTGAGTAGAGATATGTGTGTGCATCGAGCTGTGTTATGTGTTGAGATATTACTATGTTGTGCATGCTATATGTGTTATGTTGCAGAGTCTAACCCTCGCGTACTCACGAGCTTTCCAGCTTATGTTTTCGAGTCTCCCGTGTCTCAGGCAGTCATACGGTGGGGTCGCAGTCACAGCCGCAGCAGCCGAAGTAGTTCTGTGATCGTGGGTGCTTGCTGATTTTTGTTATTAGACTCCAGAACTGCTATTTGTATTTTGTATCTGATCTCTGTCTGTTAGTTATCAGTTTGGATGTATGATATGTCAATAGTCTAGTTATGTGTGCACTGCTTCAGCTTGTGACATGATGTATGCGACTCTGTATCAAAGTTTTAATGAATAGTGTTTTCCGCTAATCCTGTGACCTGTGTGCCTTGAGATGATTGCGATATTGCCACCTGTGTATTGTATTGACGTGACATTTATATGAGAAATGTGGGTGTTACAAAAAGTGTTGCAAGAAATTTAATATTTGGTTTAACTTCTACTGTTTACCATCATAATTACCTGATAATCTTTTTATTGGTATTTGGTTTTACGTTTTGAACTGATAAAATTACTAAAAATGGCATGTATATAATAATAATAAAATGTTTCAACTTAATTTTATTTTTTGCTTACGATTAAATTTTTTTTACTGATTATTAGTTATAAATATTTAAAAATTAGTTTAACTGTAATTCTATCAATCTATCTATATATTATAATAAAAGAGAACATTTTTGCCACGTGTCATTCTCTGAATGCATCAATTTTATATTTTCCCGCCCTTTTTTCATAATTTAGAACCGTATAATAATAAATTAAATAATGAAAGATATTAGCTTTCTTTCCTAATTTATTTTCTTAAATTAATTACTTCAATTCATTGTATTAAAAGCAATTAAATTAATAGCTTACTAATAATTAAAACATATATATTTCTTCAAATTTATAACATGTATATTAAGAATTTGTATTTATTTTTTATTGACTGTATAATTGATATCTTAAAACATGTTTCTATCATGAATATTTATTTATTAATATAGCATAATAAAATTTATTTTTTAGTTAAATCATAATTAGTATAAAATGTTGACAAAGTAGATACAGTTATTCGTTCTTGTACTTATATGTTTACATTCAAAAAAATTCTATAAAATTATTATTTTTTATAATTTTGTAACATCCCACTTTTGGGACGGGGACGTGGAATTATGTGATTGGGTTGATTACAATATTATAATTGAGTTGGGCCAATTATTGAGTTTTACGTGGAAGTGTCACGTGATAAGATTTTGGGCTAATCGGGTGTCGGGATTAAGTTTTAATAAAAGATTATAATTTTGAGAATTATTAGTTAAATTGGGACCCGGTGATATAAAGTATGTATTTTGTGATAGTGGGTTCGGATATTGGGTGTCGAACCGAGTTAAAGGCGAAAACGTATATATTTGGAGGAGATGGAGTACCGAGGGTCAGAGTTAGAGTTTTTGTTTCAGGCTATAGATGAGGAGGAGGGGGAGCCATATGATGTTGCATCTGGTGCGTTTATTCTTATTAGGCTACGTGCCTTCAATTTGGAGATGCCACCGTCGCTACAGTGGGCCATGTGCGCGCAGATGTTATTGGTGCGGCCAGCGAGGGTATGCTGCCGCCATGTGTATTATTCATGAGCTGTTGTGCTTTGTTGTGGGAGGTCGGGGAATAGGGTGCGAGTCTGTCCAGAGCCGAGATTAGCGGTGTAGGGCGAGAATTCTAGTAGGGCGAGGATTCTAGTAGAGCCAGAGTAGAGCCATCGTCACCCGATTGTTATGATATTAGAGTGCGGGATCAGGTCTTTTAAGTGATTGTAGAAGAAGCTCGGGATGTTGTTGATGTGATTTTGGATATACCTTTTTGAACTTGCTTTGAATATGTGTCAGTTGTGTAGTGAGTTGTTGGGCTATGTCTGTGATAAGTGTATGTGTTCTATAACGTGTGACTGCTTCTTTATGTCTGTGACTATGGGATTTAATGATATGGGGGCATGGTTGTTATGTATGGGACTGTGATGTTTTAGTATATGAGTGAAAATGAAATATATATATATATATATATATATATATATATATATATATATATATATATATATATATATATATTGTGGCAAGCTGAATTATTGGGATTTCAAAGTTGGAATTTGTGTGATGTTAGTGGATCAATCATGTCGAGTATGTGAGCTATATGGGTATTCATTGAGAATGTGTTTGTGATGTGCTAGTGGATTGATCCTTCTGATAGTGGATTACCATGTTGATAGTGGATTAAATTTTGTGTGTGTTAGTCCACATATGTGATATTGCGTTTAGTGATTTGATGGAGATGTCTTTATAATATTACGAGTGGATGGGAATATCTTCTATAGTAGTGGATCAGAATATTTGTTGTGTTAATTTGAGAGCTGATCGGCCATAAGTGTTGACGTGCTTCTGTGATTAATTCTGTGTTTTCATCTGAGTTATCTGCTTTGTGATTGTCAAGTGAGTAGATAGTAGAGCTGCATTAGTGAATAGAGTTTAGAGTGATAGTGTATTAGAGGTTGTTAGTGATTGAATTTCAGTAAATCTGATGCCTACGAGGAGTATAACCAGTGTTTGAGGGAGGTTTTGAGTATCTTTTGGTGAGAGAGGTTATGTGTGGAGTTCTTGAGGTATGAGTATTTGGCCGCGAAAGAGACAATTTTAGAGCGAGCGGTGACGAGTAAGGAAGGGATGAGAGTGGATCCAGTGAGAACTGAAGTCATTGGGAATTGGAATTGGTTACGTCCGTATTTGAGTTTAGTGTTTCTCGGGCATAATTAAAGGGTTAGAGATGATTAATAGAGATATTTTCGCGCATTGGGGGATCCGAGACGATGTTGATGTGTCAGTTTGTGTTGGTTATATGGGATGGGGAATAGGGGAGCGCCTCTTAGGGTTAAGAGATTGGTTAAATAGAGTTTTGATGTGAGTATTGATAGAAAGTTCAGAGGATCTTTGTGCTGTCATGTGAGGCTTGTTGTGGGGTTGGGAAGGTGTGCTGATGTAAAAAGGTAAAGTGATTGCTTGTGTCTGAGGTAGTGTCAGATTGGAGGTTCGGCTTGGAGACAAGTAATGTGTTTTCGATTATTAGTGTTGAGCTAGATTCTGAGGACAGAATCTTTATAAGGAGGGGAGACTTGTAACATCCCACTTTTGGTACGGGGACGTGGAATTATGTGATTGGGTTGATTACAATATTATAATTGAGTTGGGCCAATTATTGAGTTTTACGTGGAAGTGTCACGTGATAAGATTTTGGGCTAATCGGGTGTCGGGATTAAGTTTTAATAAAAGATTATAATTTTGAGAATTATTAGTTAAATTGGGACCCGGTGATATAAAGTATGTATTTTGTGATAGTGGGTTCGGATATTGGGTGTCGAACCGAGTTAAAGGTGAAAACGTATATATTTGGGGGCTAGGTGCCTTGCTGCTTCATAATCTCCTTTCTAAATCAGAGATATTGAGTGTGTATGTGTGTATTTGGCCTCCAGAAGCTGAAACAAAGATTGAGGTTCTGAATTGGGATTGAAGCTTCAAAGTTGTTATCAACTCCTCTTCTTGTGAGTTTTGGTAAGTTGAGCCTTAAATTTGTAAATTCTCATCATATTAGTCGTTCAAAGGGCTGTGAATTCAGTTATATGTGTATGTTAAGTAAATTCGAGATGTTCTATTAAGTAATTCGATCTGGTTTTGAGGATTTGGGGAGGTTTCCCCTGGTCTGCGAAGAACAGAGTGTTCTAGTTCTGTTCGTCCGTGAGCGCGGCCGCGATCATGGGATCGCGGGCCGCGATGTTCTTGAGTGATCGCAGGTGGTTTGTCTGGGGCGCGGCCGCGACCGAGATGGTCAGCGCGACCGCGACCGCGATGGTCAGTGCGGCCGCGATGCGGCTGAGGGTTTAGGTTGGGTTTTCGTGTTCCGTGGGTCTTGTGTTTGGGTCTTTAGGGTCTCGTGAGTTGTTGAAAATTGTATATAAAGCTGTTGGGTTGAGATTGTGATATTGAGAATGCGTCTTTTGGGTATCTGGGATTGTGTGAGTTGGTTGGGATCTCGTGTTTGAGACTTCAAGTTGTGTGGGTTAGTTGGGATCTTGTGTTTGAGTATTCGGGTTGTGTGGTTTGGTGGTTGAGTATCTGGGTTTGTGCGAGTTTATTCGAGTATTGTGTACGTAGATGTTGAGTATTGGGGAGTCGTGTATAGAGCTGTCGGGTTGTGATTGAGATATTGAGTTGTGATTATGATTGTGATATAGAGTCATTGTGTTGTGATTCCAGGGTCTCGAGTTGATAGGGTTGGGGACGGGCAGGGAACTGAGACCGAGTAGTGAGACTTCAGGGAAGGTGAGTATGCATGTTTTTCATTGAGATACTTGTACGATTATTTTACTAATACTCGCATGATATTTTACTGAGCTTTTTACGAGATATCATGAGTTTTCTTACGAGTTTTTATTGAGATATTATCATGCTTGTATTACTGTGTTTTATTGAGAACTATGTTTTGAGATATGAGATTTGGGACACTTGAGCTTTCGAGATTACTAAACCGTACGGCTGGGCAGGGGTTGGGTCGCTCCCAATTCCCTTTTGAGTTCCTGACGACTGCTTTGTGCGGTCTAGGGATTTGGGTACGTGGACCTATCCACGCGAGTTGAGTACCTATTGAGCTATCTTGTGGGATCTCATATACTTGTTCAGTAGAGAACGCTGAACGTTTTATTGTTGAGTTAATTATTTTACTGAGCTTTATAATCGTACACTAACTCTTGCATTCTCACCAGTGTTAGCTGACTCAGTGTGTGTTGTTGTGTGTGTGTCTCAGGTAATCAGAGATTTAGTAGGCCTGCTGTACCCAAGTAGAGTTACTGTGACATCTTCGAGGAGTTAGCCGCCTGTTTTAGAGGTAGTTATATTTTGGGGAATGTTTATGTGTACTTCGGATATTGTGTAGTTTGATCAGAGACTTCCGTGACTTAACTATGTGATTAAAGTTTTAAAATTATTGGGTTTCTGCATGTATGTATTGGGAATAGTGTAGGGATTATTATATTATATCGTTGCTGATGTGGTATTTACGTGGCTTTGGGAGTTAGTTCGAGGGTGTTACAAGCTTGGTATCAGAGCCTAGGTTTAAGAGATTAAGTATCTAGTGGATGCTTAAGCTTAAACCACAGAGTCTAGATCCTTGGATTGTAATCCGAAGTAGAGTATTAAGTGATAAACGAGTAGGGTCTAGAGTTGTGTAGAGTTAATATGTGATGTTGTCCTTAATGTGCGGGTTAGTTATGGATTGTGAGGCCAGCAGGCCTCGGGGTTATGATTCTAAGGGTGATGAGTTTGTGCGTAGGTCTGAGTTGTGTTCGGTATTGAGTCCGATATTGGATGAGCGTTTTCCGGTGCAGTGATCGGGTCGGGATCGGGGAGTGGTGCCTCCGTTTGAGGGAGGCCAGAGTTCAGGGGCTGGTGCTTCTTCTAGCCAGCTATCGTGAGGGTCCCTTAAGGACTTTATGGTGGGTCATCTTTCTGAGTTCTTTAGAGGAATTCGTGCCTTGAAGGCACTGGATTGGTTGCAAGAGGTTGAAGTTTCTTTTTAGATAGTGCATGTAGATCGAGCTGATAGAGTGAGTGATGCGTCTTATTTGCTTAAGGGTGGAGCGTTGCGATGGTGGAATTCTGTTGAGAGTGCTCGAGGAATTGATGATGTGTACTTGATGCCATGGGAGGAGTTCCGAGTGGAGTTTGAGCTATAGTGTTGCCCCCAGAATACGAGGTGAGAGTTGGAGTATGAGTTTATCTACTTGTAATAAGGATCCATGTGAGTCCAGGAGTATATATTAATGTGTTTAATGATAGAGCTCAGTTTGTGCCACATAAGGTGGCTATTGAGCGGATGGTTAGTATGTTTATTGAGGGTTTGAGATCTGATATTAGGGAAATTATGGGGATGTTGTGTGACCCTACTTTTGCATCGGCTTTGGAGTGTGCGGGACGTAGAGAGAGGGAGGTGGATAGGCAGAGAGAACAGCCGGCTTCCGTGAGACAGCGAATTGAGTCATTGGGCCCGGGGTAAAGTGCAGGGTCATCGAGGGGATGCCGAGAAAGTCGACAGGATGGATGCTTTGAGCAGAGAGGCCAGAGTTCGGGGGATCAATGAGATCAGGGTTGAGATGGGAGGAGGTCTGAGATTAGTCAGAGTTGGAGTCGAGGTCGGGATTAGGGTCAGAAACAATTGGGGCAAAGCCAGAGACTGAGTCAGAGTCGGGGCTAGGGTTAGGGAAGTGTTGATAGAGGATCTAGGGATTCGGGTAGCAGAGTTGAGAACTCGGTGTTTGGAGCAAGAGATTGTCAGCGGTGTAATCACCGCCATGCAGGGCCGTGTGCCCCGGAGCACCTGAGATGTTTTCGTTGTGGCCAGTTTAGTCACATTGCTGTTGCATGTTCGTCACAGGAGTCATTGTGCTTCCGATGTGGGAAGCTGGAGCATATATTGTGGGATTGTCCGAGTCCAGGGATGGAATTTCCGGGGGCGAGTTCGAGTGGGGTCGGGGCGTCAGAGTTGTCATTAACGCCTCGTGGAGGAGATGGAGTACCGAGGGTCAGAGGTAGAGTTTTTGTTTCAGGCTATAGATGAGGAGGAGGGGAAGCCATATGATGTTGCATCTGGTGCGTTTATTCTTATTAGGCTACGTGCCTTCAATTTGGAGATGCCACCGTCGCTACAGTGGGCCATGTGCGCGCAGATGTTATTGGTGCGGCCAGCGAGGGTATGCTGCCGCCATGTGTATTATTCATGAGCTGTTGTGCTTTGTTGTGGGAGGCCGGGGAATAGGGTGCGAGTCTGTCCAGAGCCGAGATTAGCGGTGTAGGGCGAGAATTCTAGTAGGGCGAGGATTCTAGTAGAGCCAGAGTAGAGCCATCGTCACCCGATTGTTATGATATTAGAGTGCGGGATCAGGTCTTTTAAGTGATTGTAGAAGAAGCTCGGGATGTTGTTGATGTGATTTTGGATATACCTTTTTGAACTTGCTTTGAATATGTGTCAGTTGTGTAGTGAGTTGTTGGGCTATGTCTGTGATAAGTGTATGTGTTCTATAACGTGTGACTGCTTCTTTATGTCTGTGACTATGGGATTTAATGATATGGGGGCAGGGTTGTTATGTATGGGACTGTGATGTTTTAGTATATGAGTGAAAATGATATATATATATATATATATATATATATATATATATATATATATATATATATATATATATTGTGGCAAGCTGAATTATTGGGATTTCAAAGTTGGAATTTGTGTGATGTTAGTGGATCAATCATGTCGAGTATGTGAGCTATATGGGTAATCATTGAGAATGTGTTTGTGATGTGCTAGTGGATTGATCCTTCTGATAGTGGATTACCATGTTGATAGTGGATTAAATTTTGTGTGTGTTAGTCCACATATGTGATATTGCGTTTAGTGATTTGATGGAGATGTCTTTATAATATTACGAGTGGATGGGAATATCTTCTATAGTAGTGGATCAGAATATTTGTTGTGTTAATTTGAGAGCTGATCGGCCATAAGTGTTGACGTGCTTCTGTGATTAATTCTGTGTTTTCATCTGAGTTATCTGCTTTGTGATTGTCAAGTGAGTAGATAGTAGAGCTGCATTAGTGAATAGAGTTTAGAGTGATAGTGTATTAGAGGTTGTTAGTGATTGAATTTCAGTAAATCTGATGCCTACGAGGAGTATAACCAGTGTTTGAGGGAGGTTTTGAGTATCTTTTGGTGAGAGAGGTTATGTGTGGAGTTCTTGAGGTATGAGTATTTGGCCGCGAAAGAGACAATTTTAGAGCGAGCGGTGACGAGTAAGGAAGGGATGAGAGTGTATCCAGTGAGAACTGAAGTCATTGGGAATTGGAATTGGTTACGTCCGTATTTGAGTTTAGTGTTTCTCGGGCATAATTAAAGGGTTAGAGATGATTAATAGAGATATTTTCGCGCATTGGGGGATCCGAGACGATGTTGATGTGTCAGTTTGTGTTGGTTATATGGGATGGGGAATAGGGGAGCGCCTCTTAGGGTTAAGAGATTGGTTAAATAGAGTTTTGATGTGAGTATTGATAGAAAGTTCAGAGGATCTTTGTGCTGTCATGTGAGGCTTGTTGTGGGGTTGGGAAGGCGTGCTGATGTAAAAAGGTAAAGTGATTGCTTGTGTCTGAGGTAGTCTCAGATTGGAGGTTCGGCTTGGAGACAAGTAATATGTTTTCGATTATTAGTGTTGAGCTAGATTCTGAGGACAGAATCTTTATAAGGAGGGGAGACTTGTAACATCCCACTTTTGGGACGGGGACGTGGAATTATGTGATTGGATTGATTACAATATTATAATTGAGTTGGGCCAATTATTGAGTTTTACGTGGAAGTGTCACGTGATAAGATTTTGGGCTAATCGGGTGTCGGGATTAAGTTTTAATAAAAGATTATAATTTTGAGAATTATTAGTTAAATTGGGACCCGGTGATATAAAGTATGTATTTTGTGATAGTGGGTTCGGATATTGGGTGTCGAACCGAGTTAAAGGCGAAAACGTATATATTTGGGGGCTAGGTGCCTTGCTGCTTCATAATCTCCTTTCTAAATCAGAGATATTGAGTGTGTATGTGTGTATTTGGCCTCCAGAAGCTGAAACAAAGATTGAGGTTCTGAATTGGGATTGAAGCTTCAAAGTTGTTATCAACTCCTCTTCTTGTGAGTTTTGGTAAGTTGAGCCTTAAATTTGTAAATTCTCATCATATTAGTCGTTCAAAGGGCTGTGAATTCAGTTATATGTGTATGTTAAGTAAATTCGAGATGTTCTATTAAGTAATTCGATCTGGTTTTGAGGATTTGGGGAGGTTTCCCCTGGTCTGCGAAGAACAGAGTGTTCTGGTTCTGTTCGTCCGTGAGCGCGGCCGCGATCATGGGATCGCGGGCCGCGATGTTCTTGAGTGATCGCAGGCGGTTTGTCTGGGGCGCGGCCGCGACCGAGATGGTCAGCGCGACCGCGACCGCGATGGTCAGTGCGGCCGCGATGCGGCTGAGGGTTTAGGTTGGGTTTTCGTGTTCCGTGGGTCTTGTGTTTGGGTCTTTTGGGTCTCGTGAGTTGTTAAAAATTGTATATAAAGCTGTTGGGTTGAGATTGTGATATTGAGAATGCGTCTTTTGGGTATCTGGGATTGTGTGAGTTGGTTGGGATCTCGTGTTTGAGAGTTCAAGTTGTGTGGGTTAGTTGGGATCTTGTGTTTGAGTATTCGGGTTGTGTGGTTTGGTGGTTGAGTATCTGGGTTTGTGTGAGTTTATTCGAGTATTGTGTACGTAGATGTTGAGTATTGGGGAGTCGTGTATAGAGCTGTCGGGTTGTGATTGAGATATTGAGTTGTGATGATGATTGTGATATAGAGTCATTGTGTTGTGATTCCAGGGTGTCGAGTTGATAGGGTTGGGGACGGGCAGGGAACTGAGACCGAGTAGTGAGACTTCAGGGAAGGTGAGTATGCATGTTTTTCATTGAGATACTTGTACGATTATTTTACTAATACTCGCATGATATTTTACTGAGCTTTTTACGAGATATCATGAGTTTTCTTACGAGTTTTTATTGAGATATTATCATGCTTGTATTACTGTGTTTTATTGAGAACTCTGTTTTGAGATATGAGATTTGGGACACTTGAGCTTTCGAGATTACTAAACCGTACGGCTGGGCAGGGGTTGGGTCGCTCCCAATTCCCTTTTGAGTTCCTGACGACTGCATTGTGCGGTCTAGGGATTTGGGTACGTGGACCTATCCACGCGAGTTGAGTACCTATTGAGCTATCTTGTGGGATCTCATATACTTGTTCAGTAGAGAACGCTGAACGTTTTATTGTTGAGTTAATTATTTTACTGAGCTTTATAATCGTACACTAACTCTTGCATTCTCACCAGTGTTAGGTGACTCAGTGTGTGTTGTTGTGTGTGTGTCTCAGGTAATCAGAGATTTAGTAGGCCTGCTGTACCCAAGTAGAGTTACTGTGACATCTTCGAGGAGTTAGCCGCCTGTTTTAGAGGTAGTTATATTTTGGGGAATGTTTATGTGTACTTCGGATATTGTGTAGTTTGATCAGAGACTTCCGTGACTTAACTATGTGATTAAAGTTTTAAAATTATTGGGTTTCTGCATGTATGTATTGGGAATAGTGTAGGGATTATTATATTATATCGTTGCTGATGTGGTATTTACGTGGCTTTGGGAGTTAGTTCGAGGGTGTTACAAGCTTGGTATCAGAGCCTAGGTATAAGAGATTAAGTATCTAGTGGATGCTTAAGCTTAAACCACAGAGTCTAGATCCTTGGATTGTAATCCGAAGTAGAGTATTAAGTGATAAACGAGTAGGGTATAGAGTTGTGTAGAGTTAATATGTGCTGTTGTCCTTAATGTGCGGGTTAGTTATGGATTGTGAGGCCAGCAGGCCTCGGGGTTATGATTCTAAGGGTGATGAGTTTGTGCGTAGGTCTGAGTTGTGTTCGGTATTGAGTCCGATATTGGATGAGCGTTTTCCGGTGCAGTGATCGGGTCGGGATCGGGGAGTGGTGCCTCCGTTTGAGGGAGGCCAGAGTTCAGGGGCTGGTGCTTCTTCTAGCCAGCTATCGTGAGGGTCCCTTAAGGACTTTATGGCGGGTCATCTTTCTGAGTTCTTTAGAGGAATTCGTGCCTTGAAGGCACTGGATTGGTTGCAAGAGGTTGAAGTTGCTTTTTAGATAGTGCATGTAGATCGAGCTGATAGAGTGAGTGATGTGTCTTATTTGCTTAAGGGTGGAGCGTTGCGATGGTGGAATTCTGTTGAGAGTGCTCGAGGAATTGATGATGTGTACTTGATGCCTTGGGAGAAGTTCCGAGTGGAGTTTGAGCTGTAGTGTTGCCCCCAGAATACGAGGTGAGAGTTGGAGTATGAGTTTATCTACTTGTAATAAGGATCCATGTCAGTCCAGGAGTATATATTAATGAGTTTAATGATAGAGCTCAGTTTGAGATCTGATATTAAGGAAATTGTGGGGATGTTGTGTGACCCTACTTTTGCATCGGCTGTGGAGTGTGCGGGACGTAGAGAGAGGGAGGTGGATAGGCAGAGAGAACAGCCGGCTTCCCTGAGACAGCGAATTGAGTCATTGGGCCCGGGGTAAAGTGCAGGGTCATCGAGGGGATGCCGAGAAAGTCGACAGGATGGATGCTTTGAGTAGAGAGGCCAGAGTTCAGGGGATCAATGAGATCAAGGTTGAGATGGGAGGAGGTCTGAGATTAGTCAGAGTTGGAGTCGAGGTCGGGATCAGGGTCAGAAACAATTGGGTCAAAGCCAGAGACTGAGTCAGAGTCGGGGCCAGGGTTAGGGAAGTGTTGATAGAGGATCTAGGGATTCGGGTAGCAGAGTTGAGAACTCGGTGTATGGAGCAAGAGATTGTCAGCGGTGTAATCACCGCCATGCAGGGCCGTGTGCCCCGGAGCACCTGAGATGTTTTCGTTGTGGCCATTTTAGTCACATTGCTGTTGCATGTTCGTCACATGAGTCATTGTGCTTCCGATGTGGGAAGCTGGAGCATATATTGTGGGATTGTCCGAGTCCGGGGATGGAATTTCCGGGGGCGAGTTCGAGTGGGGTCAGGGCGTTAGAGTTGTCATTAACGCCTCGTGGAGGAGATGGAGTACCGAGGGTCAGAGGTAGAGTTTTTGTTTCATGCTATAGATGAGGAGGAGGGGGAACCATATGATGTTGCATCTGGTGCGTTTATTCTTATTAGGCTACGTGCCTTCAATTTGGAGATGCCACGTCGCTATAGTGGGCCATGTGCGCGCAGATGTTATTGGTGCGGCCAGCGAGGGTATGCTGCCGCCATGTGTATTATTCATGAGCTGTTGTGCTTTGTTGTGGGAGGCCGGGGAATAGGGTGCGAGTCTGCCAGAGCCGAGATTAGCGGTGTAGCGCGAGAATTCTAGTAGGGCGAGGATTCTAGTAGAGCCAGAGTAGAGCCATCGTCACCCGATTGTTATGATATTAGAGTGCGGGATCAGGTCTTTTAAGTGATTGTACAAGAAGCTCGGGATGTTGTTGATGTGATTTTGGGTATACCTTTTTGAACTTGCTTTGAATATGTGTCAGTTGTGTAGTGAGTTGTTGGGCTATGTCTGTGATAAGTGTATGTGTTCTATAACGTGTGACTGCTTCTTTATGTCTGTGACTATGGGATTTAATGATATGGGGGCAGGGTTGTTATGTATGGGACTGTGATGTTTTAGTATATGAGTGAAAATGATATATATATATATATATATATATATATATATATATATATATATATATATATATATATATATATATATATATATATATATATATATATATATATATATATATATATATATATATTGTGGCAAGCTGAATTATTGGGATTTCAAAGTTGGAATTTGTGTGATGTTAGTGGATCAATCATGTCGAGTATGTGAGCTATATGGGTAATCATTGAGAATGTGTTTGTGATGTGCTAGTGGATTGATCCTTCTGATAGTGGATTACCATGTTGATAGTGGATTAAATTTTGTGTGTGTTAGTCCACATATGTGATATTGCGTTTAGTGATTTGATGGAGATGTCTTTATAATATTACGAGTGGATGGGAATATCTTCTATAGTAGTGGATCAGAATATTTGTTGTGTTAATTTGAGAGCTGATCGGCCATAAGTGTTGACGTGCTTCTGTGATTAATTCTGTGTTTTCATCTGAGTTATCTGCTTTGTGATTGTCAAGTGAGTAGATAGTAGAGCTGCATTAGTGAATAGAGTTTAGAGTGATAGTGTATTAGAGGTTGTTAGTGATTGAATTTCAGTAAATCTGATGCCTACGAGGAGTATAACCAGTGTTTGAGGGAGGTTTTGAGTATCTTTTGGTGAGAGAGGTTATGTGTGGAGTTCTTGAGGTATGAGTTTTTGTCCGCGAAAGAGACAATTTTAGAGCGAGCGGTGACGAGTAAGGAAGGGATGAGAGTGGATCCAGTGAGAACTGAAGTTATTGGGAATTGGAATTGGTTACGTCCGTATTTGAGTTTAGTGTTTCTCGGGCATAATTAAAGGGTTAGAGATGATTAATAGAGATATTTTTGCGCATTGGGGGATCCGAGACGATGTTGATGTGTCAGTTTGTGTTGGTTATATGGGATGGGGAATAGGGGAGCGCCTCTTCGGGTTAAGAGATTGGTTAAATAGAGTTTTGATGTGAGTATTGATAGAAAGTTCAGAGGATCTTTGTGCTGTCATGTGAGGCTTGTTGTGGGGTTGGATAGGCGTGCTGATGTAAAAAGGTAAAGTGATTGCTTGTGTCTGAGGTAGTGTCAGATTGGAGGTTCGGCTTAGAGACAAGTAATGTGTTTTCGATTATTAGTGTTGAGCTAGATTCTGAGGACAAAATCTTTATAAGGAGGGGAGACTTGTAACATCCCACTTTTGGGACGGGGACGTGGAATTATGTGATTGGGTTGATTACAATATTATAATTGAGTTGGGCCAATTATTGAGTTTTACGTGGAAGTGTCACGTGATAAGATTTTGGGCTAATCGGGTGTCGGGATTAAGTTTTAATAAAAGATTATAATTTTGAGAATTATTAGTTAAATTGGGACCCGGTGATATAAAGTATGTATTTTGTGATAGTGGGTTCGGATATTGGGTGTCGAACCGAGTTAAAGGTGAAAACGTATATATTTGGGGGCTACTTGCCTTGCTGCTTCATAATCTCCTTTCTAAATCAGAGATATTGAGTGTGTATGTGTGTATTTGGCCTCCAGAAGCTGCTGCAACAAATATTGAGGTTCTGAATTGGGATTGAAGCTTCAAAGTTGTTATCAACTCCTCTTCTTGTGAGTTTTGGTAAGTTGAGCCTTAAATTTGTAAATTCTCATGATATTAGTCGTTCAAAGGGCTGTGAATTCAGTTATATGTGTATGTTAAGTAAATTCGAGATGTTCTATTAAGTAATTCGATCTGGTTTTGAGGATTTGGGGAGGTTTCCCCTGGTCTGCGAAGAACAGAGTGTTCTGGTTCTGTTCGTCCATGAGCGCGGCCGCGATCATGGGATCGCGGGCCGCGATGTTCTTGAGTGATCGCAGGCGGTTTGTCTGGGGCGCGGCCGCGACCGAGATGGTCAGCGCGACCGCGACCGCGATGGTCAGTGCGGCCGCGATGCGGCTGAGGGTTTAGGTTGGGTTTTCGTGTTCCGTGGGTCTTGTGTTTGGGTCTTTAGGGTCTCGTGAGTTGTTGAAAATTGTATATAAAGCTGTTGGGTTGAGATTGTGATATTGAGAATGCGTCTTTTGGGTATCTGGGATTGTGTGAGTTGGTTGGGATCTCGTGTTTGAGAGTTCAAGTTGTGTGGGTTAGTTGAAATCTTGTGTTTGAGTATTCGGGTTGTGTGGTTTGGTGGTTGAGTATCTGGGTTTGTGCGAGTTTATTCGAGTATTGTGTACGTAGATGTTGAGTATTGGGGAGTTGTGTATAGAGCGGTCGGGTTGTGATTGAGATATTGAGTTGTGATTATGATTGTGATATAGAGTCATTGTGTTGTGATTCCAGGGTCTCGAGTTGATAGGGTTGGGGACGGGCAGGGAACTAAGACCGAGTAGTGAGACTTCAGGGAAGGTGAGTTTGCATGTTTTTCATTGAGATACTTGTACGATTATTTTACTAATACTCGCATGATATTTACTGAGCTTTTTACGAGATATCATGAGTTTTCTTACGAGTTTTTATTGAGATATTATCATGCTTGTATTACTGTGTTTTATTGAGAACTGTGTTTTGAGATATGAGATTTGGGACACTTGAGCTTTCGAGATTACTAAACCGTACGGCTTGGCAGGGGTTGGGTCGCTCCCAATTCCCTTTTGAGTTCCTGACGACTGCTTTATGCGGTCTAGGGATTTGGGTACGTGGACCTATCCACGCGAGTTGAGTACCTATTGAGCTATCTTGTGGGATCTCATATACTTGTTCAGTAGAGAACGCTGAACGTTTTATTGTTGAGTTAATTATTTTACTGAGCTTTATAATCGTACACTAACACTTGCATTCTCACCAGCGTTAGCTGACTCAGTGTGTTGTTGTGTGTGTGTCTCAGGTAATCAGAGATTTAGTAGGCCTGCTGTACCCAAGTAGAGTTACTGTGACATCTTCGAGGAGTTAGCCGCCTGTTTTAGAGGTAGTTATATTTTGGGGAATGTTTATGTGTACTTCGGATTTTGTGTAGTTTGATCAGAGACTTCCGTGACTTAACTATGTGATTAAAGTTTTAAAATTATTGGGTTTCTGCATGTATGTATTGGGAATGGTGTAGGGATTATTATATTATATCGTTGCTGATGTGGTATTTACGTGGCTTTGGGAGTTAGTTCGAGGGTGTTACAAATTTAAACTAGTGTTAAGTGTTATTTTGACCATCCAACTTTTAAATTTTTTTCGATTTAGCCATTAAACTATTTTTTGTCTCGATTTAACCACTAAACTATTTTTTGTATACATATTTAGCCACTAAACATTCTTTTTACCGATTTAGCCACTGAAAATTGTCCCGATTTGGCCACTAAACTATCATATTTTGTATCGATTTAGCCATTAGTTTTATTAATTTTTCCAAAAATAGAACATTAAACAAAGTTTAGTGGTTAAATCAAGACAAAAAATAGTTTAGTGGCTAAATGGGACAAATCTGGAAGTTGGATGGTCAAAATGGTAGTTAACCCTTTAAACTAAGTGTTACATGTTCCAATCTATCTATACTATTAAAAGAGTAACTATTATACTCATTTCTGGTGAAAGCCGCGTGTCGCCACCATGAATCGACACGTGACATCTATAGATTATTAAAGTAATACAGAAATTTAAATCAAATCTATCCAAATCTAATATAATTCACTTTTAAATTCAAATCAAATCAAATCAAACAAAATCTAATACTCTACTAACTTATTAATTAAATCTATCCAAATCAAATATAATCTACTTTTAAATTCAAATCAAATCAAATCAAACAAAATCTAATAATCTACTAACTTATTAATTATAAGATAATATAATATAATAAAAGTTTAAAAAATATATAAGAAAATAATTACCCTTCATATATATTTAGAAAATATACAAAATTAATAGGTCATAATAAATAATAATACTATCTTATATACTTTGTTTAAAAAATAATATTTATATCTTTATCTTTTTATTTATTATATTTTATATATATTAAAAATATCCGCGTAATACGCGGGTAATAAACTAGTGTTATATAAAATGTATACAAGTTTTAAAATCTACTTTTATTCTTATAAGTTTTTCATTAATATTAATTATTAGTATCAATTATAGTCCATTTTAAATTTCTTTATTTGTCAGTTATATTAAAAACATGAATAAAAATTTGCTATAGCTATGGGGGTGTGATTTTAAACTATATAATACTTCGTATTGTATATACATATAAATATGAATCACAAGAATATGATAATCTTCATATAAATAGTACATTTAATGATCAAATATTTAAACAAAATATAACAAAATTATTTTTTTAAATTAACATCATCAGATGTACTATAAATTTTTATTAAGTTTTTATAATATGATGAAAGTTTTAAATATGTTTTTATTTTAAATCTTTGTTTATTTTAATTACAATGTTATAAACAAATATATTATTTAATAAATTTTATGTTATTTAAACTAGGTAACATTCAGTTATGTAATAATTTTAGGGTTAAAGTCATACAAATGTAAGTTACTTTACTGAAATTATCGATATGACTAATTTACTTTTTCTTTTAACCGGATGGTACTTGTACTCAAAGGTGAGCTGTCGATATGGTACGTATGACCGATAACTATGCTGACATGACGGTTTTTGTTGATTCAAACAATGACATGACATACTTTTTATGACATGACAATTACATTAGTCATACATATGTATGTTAATTTATCGAAATTATCGATAATTTCAGTCACCAAATGTACCATATCAACAACAAAATCGAAGTACGAGTATCATCCGGGTAAAAAAAGAACTACATTAGTCATATCGATAAATTCAGTAAAGTAGCATACATTTGTATGACTTTATCCCATAATTTTATGTAATCATCAATCAATTTAAATATCTAATTTGTAATAAATTTGTAACATCCCAAATTCGAGATAATTGCGTGTAATTATTTTAGTGGATATTTAAATAATTAATATCGTGTTGGGCCAATGATATCCCGAGTAGTGGATTTTACGTGTCAGGTTTGCGAGTTACGTGTCTCCGAGCTAATAATTAGCGGATTAATTATCTTCTTGAGTTCGTGGAGTTAAATGGGTCAATTTGATATTAATATTGAAAAAGTGATATCGGGTCCGGGTTAGTGGGTTCGGAACCGGATATGGATATGTACGTATATATGTGACCTTATCCATCCCTTATCTTTTCCTTGCCTTCATTTTCAAGAAAAACCCAGAAGTGTGTGTGTGAGGATCGTGTGAGACTCCAGCAAAGAGAGAAGCCCAAATCAAGAAATTGGTTGCTGAATTTGATCTTCTTCATCCATCTTTGTGTTCTTGAGTTCTCAAAGGTATGAATTCTTGATTTTGGTAGCTAAATCTTGAGGTAATCATGTGCTATATGTGGGAATTGATTTCTGGAAGTATATGAGTGTTTATGTATGAGTTTTGTATATTTTTGCTGCTTAAAAATCGAGTATTGGGGTTGAAAATCCCCTGGTTCGGCTATGGAGTTCGAAGGTCAAATCTGCTGCTGTCTGGAAAAAGCGCGGCGCGCAAATTGCAAAAGCGCGGCGCGTTTTCTGATCTGCAGAAAAATTCAATAGGGTCAATATAAGAGAGTCTTGAGTCGTTATTTGGTCGAGTTCCTTCGAGATATTACTGAATTGAATTGTTTGGGATTTTAGGTTCCGTCGGGGGTTCCGTAAAGAGTTTCGGGGATCGGTTAGGCGTTCGGGAATGTGTTTCGGGTTTAGTTTAATTGTGATAATGGTGTTGGATTGATTTATTCGGTTGTTGAGACTTGTGTTAATATGTGAGACCCGTGATGTGTACAGGTGCTAGCCGATCACGAGTCGAGCCGAGTCAGAGATTCCGGGATTAGTGGTTCGACCAGGTGATTACCCGAGTTCTTTTCTAAACCGCGGGACCGTTTTATGAGTCATAACTGTGTAGCTAGCTTCGTGTATGTGTATATTGTGTATTTTGAATGAGACAGGGACGTGGGCGCCAGGCATGAATCTATTTCCCACATATGTGATATATGTGTGCATGAGATGAGATCCAGTCCGGGGGTCCGTGATGAGTTCCATACGGACGGTGATTCGCGATGTGTGATCGCGCGGTTGACTGTCCCTAACAGTCCTTGGAGCGTGTATACACGGCAGGGCCTGTCGCCGGTTCGCGCCCGTGCTACAGGGTTGTGGCTAACCACCGGTGCGCACGGTCGTTAGCTGGGGAAGGGTCCCCCTTCAGTGATTCTGTGTGCAGGACCTTGGATCTCATGCCGTGTGTTCATATCTGTATAGTGATGTTCATTGCCAGGGACAGAGATAGAGTTGTGCTGTGTGTATGTGCTATGTGTACGCATGCTATATGTTTTCTGTGCAGAGTCTAACCCTCGAGTACTCACGAGCTTCCGAGCTTACGTATTCGAGTCTTCCATGTTCAGGGTTTCAGTGAAGAGTTCAGTAGCTGGGTTTGTTGATCAGCGACTAGCCGTTATGTGAAGACTATTGCAGCTGCCTGTGTCATCAATTATGTTAGTGTTTGTGTCTTATGGGATATTGTTAATCAGTGAATGATGTGTAAACAATATTATGTGAAAGTTTTAAATTAATGGTGATTCCGAGTTATCCTATGACATATGTGTAATTGAGTTATTGAGATATGCCACATGTGTATTGCATTGACGTGGCATTTCTAGGATCGGGGAGGGTGTTACAGCATGGTATCAGAGCTTGTGGTTTGAAGTCTGAGTATCAATTAGTGGATGCTTAACTTAAACCTTGTTCCGATCCGTGGGGGATCCATTGCGATTGATTTTAGTGGAATTAATTAACCTGGCTTAGTGTATAACGCTGGGTGACCTATCTATGGTTCTCAATTGTTTTGGTTTGTGCAGATAATTATGGTAGATCAGGGCGAGGGATCCGGCGCGGGTAAGCTGCCAGAGGATGAGTTCATTCGCAAGTCAGAGCTTCTGGGGGTATTGACCGAGTTTTACAGACAGCAAAGAGAATAGGAGCGGGAGCAGGATCAGGGTATGGGACCACGTGCTGGGGGTGGTCAGGATACGGGTACGGGTGTTTCTTCATCTACGTCTCGTCGAGGGGGTTCGTTTAAGGATTTCATGGCCGGGAATCCGCCAGAGTTTAGAGGCGGGGGTGAGCCAGGGATGGCTATGGCATGGGAGCGCGAGGTAGAGGCTGCTTTTCGAGTTGCGCATGTGGATCCGAGAGACATGGTGGGGTATGCAGTTTATCTGTTGAGGGGAGGGGCATCTCAGTGGTGGAAATCTATCGAGTCAGCCATGACTTCTTCCGCGGCGTATGCGATGACGTGGGATCAGTTTAGAGCCGTGTTCGAGCTGCAGTACGTTCCTAGAGACGAGAGGCGGGAGATGGAGCGGCGATTCCTACATCTACAGCAGGGAGAGATGACGGTGCAGCAGTATGTAGACCAGTTCAATGAGTACTCCCAGTTTGCGACTCATCACATCGCCATCGAGCAGCGAAAGGTTGATGCATTCGTTGATGGACTGCGAGCTGACATCAGAGAGTTCGTTGGGATGCACGAGATGCCTACATTTGCCAGAGCATTGGAAATGGCCCGCATCAGAGAACGGGAGATAGCTAAGCAGAGAGAGGACCCATTCTTTCAGCACCGACGTGAGAGGACTCCCGAGCGGTCCTCGAGAGACCGGAGGCATTCCAGAGACGACTCCAGGGAGCGACGTTCGGGTCAGAGTTCGAGAGATAGACGAGATAGAGACAGAGACAGGGACAGGGAGCAGAGATCGAGTGGACCGGGGCGGAGCCAGAGATCAGATCGGCAGAGTCAGAGGCAAAGTTCGAGATATACAGAGCAGAGTCAGAGCAGCGTAGGGCAGAGGCCTCGAGATGGGGGCGATAGGGGAGACAGTTCAGCTGGAAATCGAGAGTGCTTAAGATGCAACCGTCGCCATAGTGGGCCGTGCGTGCCTAGGTGTTATCGATGCGGCCAGCGTGGGCATGCTGCCGCCACGTGTACAGTTCCAGAGCCATTGTGCTTCCGTTGCGGGAGGCCGGGGCACAGTGTGCGAGACTGTCCAGAGTTGGGATCAGCGGTGCAGGGTGCGAGTTCCAGTGGGGCTAGAGCTGAGCCGTCGTCATCCGGTCGTCATGATTCTCGGGCGCGGGGTCGGGTATCTCAGGCGACTACAGAGGCAGCTCGAGATGATGCTGATATGGTTTCGGGTATGTCTTTCTGAGCTTGCTTTGAGTGTGTGTCAATTGTGGGGCGGGTCATTGGGTTATGTCTGCGATAAGTGTATGTGTTCTGTTACGTGTGACTGTTCTGTTATGTCTGTGATTATGTGGCTCAGTGATAGAGATGTGGAAGGGTTGTGTATGGGTTATATGGGATTGTTATATCTGGGTATGTGTGTGAGAGTGAGATATATCGTGGTAAGATGGGTTATCAGAGTTCTGGGATTGGGCATTGTGCTATGTTGAATGGATTAATCCTGTTGAGTTATGTGAGCCATGTGAGTATTTATTGCGAATTTGTTGTGATGTGCTAGCGAATTATCATATTGATAGTGGATTTAAATTCTTGTGTGTGCCATCCATATCTATGATATTGCGTTTTATGAGATGCGTTTATCGGTTGTGGTGAAAAGAGTCGAGAATTTTGTTGTGATAGTGGATTAGTATACTGAGAGTGGATTTAATCTTTTTATGAGTTTAACCATGTTTATGAGCTTGCGTTTAGTGATTCGATGGAGATGTCTTTATGTGTTGTGTTAGTGGATAATCTATACAGAGTTATGCGGGTATGTGATGAGGGAGAGTGAAAATCGATGGATTGAGATGATATGTGAATCCGGTGGCTTATGAGGTAATGCCACGTGAAGACTCTGTGAATAGAGGATCTATCAGTTGCCGATATGTGAATTAAGGGGATTTAATTGAGCTATTAGTGTATTGACTAACTGTGAAATGAAGATGTGCGATAGTGATGATTATGCCATTCAGAGTTCAAATGCGAATTTATCAAGAGTTGTTGATGATGTCGAGAATTGTGAGCCAACATTTTCGGGGATTTGATTTAGAGATGTGTAATTGCGAATGGGCTTGCGATAGATTCCGGGGACGGAATCTTTTTAAGAGGGGAGGATTTGTAACATCCCAAATTCGAGATAATTGCGTGTAATTATTTTAGTGGATATTTAAATAATTAATATCGTGTTGGGCCAATGATATCCCGAGTAGTGGATTTTACGTGTCGGGTTTGCGAGTTACGTGTCTCCGAGCTAATAATTAGCGGATTAATTATCTTCTTGAGTTCGTGGAGTTATATGGGTCAATTTGATATTAATATTGAAAAAGTGATATCGGGTCCGGGTTAGTGGGTTCGGAACCGGATATGGATATGTACGTATATATGTGACCTTATCCATCCCTTATCTTTTCCTTGCCTTCATTTTCAAGAAAATCCCAGAAGTGTGTGTGTGAGGATCGTGTGAGACTCCAGCAAAGAGAGAAGCCCAAATCAAGAAATTGGTTGCTGAATTTGATCTTCTTCATCCATCTTTGTGTTCTTGAGTTCTCAAAGGTATGAATTCTTGATTTTGGTAGCTAAATCTTGAGGTAATCATGTGCTATATGTGGGAATTGAGTTCTGGAAGTATATGAGTGTTTTTGTATGAGTTTTGTATATTTTTGCTGCTTAAAAATCGAGTATTGGGGTTGAAAATCCCCTGGTTCGGCTATGGAGTTCGAAGGTCAAATCTGCTGCTGTCTGGCAAAAGCGCGGCGCGCAAATTGCAAAAGCGCGACGCGTTTTCTGATCTGCAGAAAAATTCAATAGGGTCAATATAAGAGAGTCTTGAGTCGTTATTTGGTCGAGTTCCTTCGAGATATTACTGAATTGAATTGTTTGGGATTTTAGGTTCCGTCGGGGGTTCCGTAAAGAGTTTCGGGGATCGGTTAGCCGTTCGGGAATGTGTTTCGGGTTTAGTTTAATTGTGATAATGGTGTTGGATTGATTTATTCGGTTGTTGAGACTTTTGTTAATATGTGAGACCCGTGATGTGTACAGGTGCTAGCCGATCACGAGTCGAGCCGAGTCAGAGATTCTGGGATTAGTGGATCGACCAGGTGAGTACCCGAGTTCTTTTCTAAATCGCGGGACCGTTTTATGAGTCATAACTGTGTAGCTAGCGTCGTGTATGTGTATATTGTGTATTTTGAATGAGACAGGGACGTGGGCGCCAGGCATGAATCTATTTCCCACATATGTGATATATGTGTGCATGAGATGAGATCCAGTCCGGGGGTCCGTGATGAGTTCCATACGGACGGTGATTCGCGATGTGTGATCGCGCGGTTGACTGTCCCTAACAGTCCTTGGAGCGTGTATACACGGCAGGGCCTGTCGCCGGTTCGCGCCCGTGCTACAGGGTTGTGGCTAACCACCGGTGCGCACGGTCGTTAGCTGGGGAAGGGTCCCCCTTCAGTGATTCTGTGTGCAGGACCGTGGATCTCATGCCGTGTGTTCATATCTGTATAGTGATGTTGATTGCCAGGGACAGAGATAGAGTTGTGCTGCGTGTATGTGCTATGTGTACGCATGCTATATGTTTTCTGTGCAGAGTCTAACCCTCGAGTACTCACGAGCTTCCAAGCTTACGTATTCGAGTCTTCCATGTTCAGGGTTTCAGTGAAGAGTTCAGTAGCTGGGTTTGTTGATCAGCGACTAGCCGTTATGTGAAGACTATTGCAGCTGCCTGTGTCATCAATTATGTTAGTGTTTGTGTCTTATGGGATATTGTTAATCAGTGAATGATGTGTAAACAATATTATGTGAAAGTTTTAAATTAATGGTGATTCCGAGTTATCCTATGACATATGTGTAATTGAGTTATTGAGATATGCCACATGTGTATTGCATTGACGTGACATTTCTAGGATCGGGTAGGGTGTTACAAAAATATATAAGTTTTATATTATATATGAACTAAAATATAAGTTTGTATCAATTAAAATATATTAATTAAAACTAAAACGTTTTAAAAAATCATAAAAAAAATAACTACTATTTGTATCAAATTATTATTTAAAAATTTAGAAAAATAATACTTATAATATATTACTTATTATTCTTATATTAATTTTAATAATTAATAATTGTGTGTTTTTATTTTTACTTGTGTATAATTTATACAAATAAATTATATAAAAAATATCCACGTAATACGTGGGTCATAAACTAGTTTTATAAATAAAATATGATATTACTGAATCTCAATAGAAAAAGAGTAAAAATAAAAATAAAAATAGAAAATGCACGTATATATGAATAACAGCAAATGACGCTCTGTGCTGCTGTTTCTTCATCTTCTTGGTACACTCAGCCGCCGACCACGTGCTCAAAATAGCAAATTGTGTTTTTGTCGCCACAGTATTTTGTTTTACACAAAAGTTCTCGAGTTAATTTTTTTTGTTTGGTGAAATTTAACTGTTAGGACATGATTTTTCAGTTTTTAAAATCCAGTTTACGAATTATAACTGCATTTTTATAGTCAAATTTAAAATCAAGAAAAAAATTTAAGTTGAGGACATTTCTCGTAAAAAAATACATGGAAGGACAGAATCGGAAAAACTGTGAAAACATGTTAATATTTTCCATAATAAACCCTTTAACAATCGGTGTAATTTGACAGATAAGTGATCACCAGTATTTGTCATTCGAACATTCTTGATAAAATATTTACGTTTGCAAAAACATAATATATAATTAAAAAATCAGTCATCAGACGAACAACTAAACACCTATTTATATTATGTTTTGATTAAAAAATGAATAAAAAACGATGAAAAGTGATGATTATTTTAAACTACATCAGGAATTGTTTTTTTAATATACAATCATTCTTTATTCAAATTTTAAAAAAAATTGTGAACAAAAAAGAAGAATGTTTGTGATATTGATGTTGTATTGCTACTTGGACCTAGTCGTTAAGACTCCTCCGTAAGGTCGTGTCTTGACAGGATGGTATTAGAGCAAATAGTTTGAGTGAATCAAGTATTACATAAGTAATAGTTGGTCTCAAACTTAAGCAATACATAAAGTGTCAATCATGCTAGGTGGCTTGAACTAAGATAGGAAGCATAGACTATTACGATGGGAAAAAGGGTACATAGTACTAAGTCTATTAACTAAGAGTCATTTGAAATTTTATTTTTCAGTAAGGATGTCTGGACAAGGAGGAATTCTTGATAATGTCACTCCTCAGCAACTGATGATACAACAACTGATGGCACAACAAAATTAACAACAAGTTAAATTAATCCAAGAACAGTTTCAGGCTCGTGATGAGGCTGAAGCCAAACATAAGTCTGATAAAAAGAACAAAAGAAAGGATAAGCAAACCCATAATGATGAGTCTGATACTGATAACTCCATTGACAATGCCCAAATTGAACAACCAAAAGGATGCGGATTCAAAGACCTTAAGTTTAGTGGTGCATTGACATTTGAGGGTATTGTAGACCCTATACTAGATTTGTCACACGAAAGATATTTTCAGTATCTCTGAGTGCTTAGATTCGAAGAGAGTCAAGTACGCTACTACCTTATTTGTCGGAGCTGCCACGCATGGTGGAAGACACAGAAGAGTATCTACGAAGAGGACGTCATCAAGACACTTGAATGGGAACAATTTCTCGATATGTTCAACGCTAAGTACAGTCTCGCGGATCAGCAAGATAGAATGGAAGTTCAATTGATGCAACTGACTCAAGGTAACAAGACGGTCAATGAATACAAACACGAGTTCTCACGATTATGTGGCTATTCATCTTATCAGGTAGCCATAGAATAAAGAAAAATGAATCGTTTGCGTAGAGGATTAAACCCAAAGTATCGTCAGCCGATGAGTGGTACCAAATACAAGACATACTTAGAGATGGTGGAAGCAGCCAGAGAAATTGAAAGCGAATACCTGGAGTATGGTGAACAACTAAGCGCAACTCAGATCAATCCTACATGTCCTTCTCCACCAAAGAAGCAACAGTTTAGTAGATTCTTCAAGACAGGAAAGGCACAGTCTCAACAAACGCAACAATATAGCTCTCCTGATCAGAAGGCCAAGTCTTATACGATTCAATCAGAACAACAAGTGTGCAAAAGGTGTAGGAAATCACATATTAGGCTATGTAATCCAATTGATGTGATATTACGTCTGCAACAAAATCGGTCATAGTAGCATGGAATGCTCAACGAAGGGTCTTGGTTGTTCCACGTGTGGTAAACCTGGACACTTTAATCATCAATTTCCCATGAGAAGCAACAGTCAATCTTAGTCATATGCCAAAGGTTCAACAATGAAGAGCACTACTACAGCTTAATCATCTAGAGCCCGTGCCTTTCATATCACAGCCGAGGAAATAGAGGAATTGCTAGATGCAGCCATGAGTATGTTTTGCTAATTAAATACCTGTTGTGTACCATTTGATTCTATTACCAACTGCTTCTTTATCTCTACAGGACTTTCATGTCAATTAACCAAATCACTTGTGTAGCTTCCTGTTATCCTCGATATTGAAACAACTACTAATAACCATGCTTTGCTCATTAATAACACTGTCTTCAATCTTAACCTCTTTCCAATTCCATTGAAATATTTTAAAAATGGGATTGCCATGGAAATCAGGAGAAAGAATTTCTATTCATGATTTAAATCAACTTGTGATTTCAAAATAAGTCTTGAGTTCGACTGTATAGCTTTGTCATCGATAGTGAATATGCAGATGACATATAGGTTGTATCAGTTGAAGCTATGACTTAAATGTCTCTTTGAAAAAAGAAATTTTACCTATAAGCTATATAGGTATCAGTGTTTGAATCATGTATGATTCAAAAGCTTTAAGAAAACTCAAAACTGGATCCTAAATACAAGCTTCTTCGTAAAACCTAGTAATCTGAAAGATTACAGCGTATCTCATAATGAGGCAGAGGTAGAAGTTGCTGATCCAATAAAATTAAAGACAGAGGCACAAAGCTAAAGTCAAACAAGAAATAAGTGAGATTCTTCTAAGAATTAAGCGATTGGTCTTGAATGACGAATGAAAGTCAATTAAAAGTCCATACGCATGAATATATGGAATTCGTATTCCATTGGCTTGTCAATAAAAGTCTTGGCTAAAGCAAATGAAGTAATCCTGAACTCAGAGATTACAAATGAAAAGCCATCTTAAGTCTAAATAATAGTCAACACAGTCCAAATGTCTGCTAAGCGATTGATGATAATAACATCATCAATGAATGAAATTGTTCAATAATATAGATGTGAGATTCAAAAAGCCACAACTGGTTTAAGATCAAAAGAAAAGAGATATAAGCTGTCTTTATACACTAAATAGATATCCGAGATAATTAAAAGTCATACCGAATCTCAAAGAGTAAGTTAACACAGTAAAGGTATAAGTGATAAGCAGAAATCCTAATATTTTCTTACGTTATTACATAAGTCAGCTAATTAGTTGTATAACATTGAAAAAAATCAGTACCGGTTATAAAAGCCAAAGAGGCACAACATTATGAAATACAGATGGTGCTCAGTCAACAAACACCAGAAAGTTTGTGTCAGATTTTGGAATTCATGCCTAATTTGTAATTCCTGACTACGCCATCTGAACATAAACAACTTTGAGGATGAAGTTATGCGTGGTGGAGCCCATTCTGTAACAACCTGAACTTCAATTAGCAACGGTAAACATGATTAGCATTAATTAACAAGTTTAGAGTTTACGTTAAATGTAATTTTAATTACAGTATTAGCAATGCAAATTTTGTTAAAAGATAAATTGAATGAAATACAAGAAAATAAAGTTTAGGGGTGTAAAGTGGGAATTTAGCAAACAAGAACTTAATATATAAAATCCTAAACTAAACATCTTCTCACATTTTATCAATTACAAAGATTAGAAATTCTCTCAACCCTCTCTAAACCCACGATTTCTTCACAAAATTCATCACAAATCCAACCTTAAAATTCAAGAATCAAGGTTAAGAAATCAGCAATTGATCATTGTGGTGTTATTTAACACACATTGATTCAGAGACAAATTACACTACACCAATCACTGTGAGTAACAGATTGTCATTCTAACATTTATTGTTTTTACATTCATGTTTATATATTCAATGGCATGTTGACATTGTTCATATACATCATTTGGCGCTCGTACATGATTTGTTGTTATGATGCACACTCGTATTTGACATGTAAACACATGTAGCCAACGTTCATTTGAAAGTGCATCTATTTACATCATGCTTGCACTGCATGATCATTACTTCACTATCTGATGCGACCTGGACTGGGGCTGACAGCAGGCCACTGTCGGGGACTGATCATCCCACTCGTTATCCCGTCAGGTTCGGCACATCCCCGATCAGCATTTGAACTGCCAACCCATGGTTGCACTGCATGGTTTACACATACATTGAGGCTTACACTGCCTGTTTTCACATACATGGGGCTTACACTGCCCATGGTTAAACATTGCTTGTAACGAAATATTTGTTGTTTGCATAATCTGTTATCTCACTAAGCATTAGCTTACTGTTGACTCACCATGTTTTCAGGCAAAGGCAAAAGTGTAGCGGGACCTTCTACTTAGGCAATTTCAATACATATCTCGGTGTCCTAGAAGCTACTTTGGTACATGGACGATATAGCTTTGGGGCTGGGATTTATGACTTTCAAAACAATTATGATGTTGTAATAGCTAGATTTTATCACAGTAGACATGTACTTTCATTGCTTTAGCGTGGAACTGTTTAAAACTGATTTAAGTATTCAATTTTATTATCATGTTTATCAATGGGTCATATGTTGATCCTGGTGATTCAATTATACTATCAAAACAAGAGGTCGTCACAGGGTTGACACACATAAACCTCTTCTTCAATTGTACCATACAGGAATGCATATTTCACATCCATTTGTTACACTTTGAACCCTTTGAAGCTGACATAAGCTAGGAACAGTCTGTTGGCTTCTATCCTTGCTACTGGGGCAAAGACATCATCATAAGCTTGCACACCCTCTGTTGCCATGGGTGTGGTCTTAGAGGTGTTGACACTAGCCTGTGCCTCTTGTGCAGAGACATCAGTAGTGTCAGCCACAAACCCCATATGGACATCCTCTAATAGAATGTCCACCTCCAAATTGAGGGTGGGAGAGTCCTTAGTGGGTTCCCTTTGGATATTCTGGGCAGAAGTGTCCTCCTGCACAGGGTTATTTGGCACTGGTGCTTGGGCTGAGGAGGAAGGAGCTCCTGAAACCCTTTGTCTTTTGTATTTTAGGAGTGTGGGGGGTGGGGATGTATGTGTAATAAAAGGAACAGATGGAATGTTTGTATCCTGAGGAGTGGGTTGGGGTCCTGGGGGTGAAGCAGTGATGGATGGCTGAGCCTGCTCAGGACCCTCTCCTCTGTTTGTTGGATTGATGCCCAGCATTGCAGAAGGCAATGGGACATCCACATTCAAAAAATAGGCACTAGGTTTTAAAAGTCTTTTAATGGATGGTAAAGAGTGCCTATGTGAAACATGTATCCTTTTATGTATATTAAAATTATTGCAAGATTTTGCAATTATTTCAGCCAAAAATTATGGATACATCAAAAATATCCCATTCTTTAGGGCATGATGCCTCAACATCCCCTGAAAAATCATATTTGAAAAGTTGCACTATTGGCCTGTTGATAGGCATACTAGAGCAGTGGCAATGTTTGAGGAAAACTCAGACCAACCAGTTCTTTTGGGACCTATAGATTGTTGAATGATATGCACAAGATATTTCCACTTAGGGGCAAAGTGTGCTTTAAAGAAAGTAAACGAATCAGTAGGGCCCCTATACCCTATTGCAAAAAGTCCTTCATGTAAGGCAGTAACCTGTTACCTTACCTCCCTTGGAATTTCCACCAAATGCAACAAATCCTCCTTCAAAGCTTTTGAAATTTGACAAGCATTCAGAATTTCCTGTCATGTGCCTAGAGCATCCACTATTCATATGCCATCTTGTTTTATGTTGGGTCCTGTGGGTGCCCTGCACAAATAAAAGCTTAGTTAGTAGTGGAGTAAACCCAAACCAAATTGGTTTTGGGTTGTCCTTATGCATTGACATAACTAAACACTGTTTGTGTCTTTTTATACTTAGTGAGATCCACTGGTGGATTTTGTACTGAGTATTTAGTTATGACATGAGGTGTCCATGTGTTCTTTCCAACCTTTTCATTAACAGTCTTAGATGATCCAGTACCAGATCTAGTTTTAGACTTAGCAGTTTGAACTGGGTTTTTAGTGCTAACATCTTCAGAATTTGCACTACCAGTTCCAACTTTAGACTTAACAGTCTCAACACTTGCATCAGCAGTTTGATCTATGATTTTTCCTTTAACACACCATACCTTTTTAATGTTTGCTTTGGATTCTGCTAAAAGTTGTTTTTGGTGTGTAGTCTGTCTTTTGTTGACTTTTAAGTACCTGTGGTCAACTGTCTTCTTTGGAGCTAGTGTAGCAGGAGATTTGGCCTTTAAATTTTTTGAGTTTTGAGCAATTGCCTGTTTTTGAACCACAGTTTGTTTTGCAACAGATGGTTTATATAAACAATGTCTGGCCAAATGGTTTTTCCTGCCACAACAGAAACATCTTTTGACTGTTTTGATTGGAGAACCAGTTTTGTTAGACCATAACTGTTTCTTGTTCCTTTGATTTCCCCTTACTTGCTGTTGTGTGAGAAACTTTTAGACACCATGCTTTTGACATGTGCATATTAGAATAGTCTTACCCCTTTTATTAGTTTTTGAGGAAGATGCAATGTTACAGTTAGAAGGTACAGAAACATGTGGAGCATTATTGCATACACTCGTCTTCTCTTTTCCTTTCTCACTGGGGGTTTTGATAAAACTGGAAGTAGGGGTTTCTATAGGTGCACTCATTGTTTTGAGTTCTCTCTCAACTTCTTTACACTCACAACTTTCATTTGGAATCAGATCTTCTTTAGATTCAGGACTGTTTTCAAGGATAGGATCTATAGTTGTCATTGTCTTATCTAATGGTTCATTAACAAGCCTATCAGCAACTTCACTCATGGGATGAATGTATTTGTTGTTGTATGGGGGTGGAGTGGCTCTGTATCCTATACCTTCTTTTGGATTGAGCTGAGATTTCACCCTATTTTTAAATTGAGCCTCCATTAGGTGTTCTAGCTTTTGATTTGCCAGTTTGAAGCTTCCTAAATCTATATTAACAGATTCTATTTTCTTGTTAGCTTCTAACACCTTCTGTTCAGCCTCATCTAGTTTCTTATTTAGGGTCTCTATTTTCTTATTTAATTCCTTTTTCTCCCACTCATGATATGTTCTATCATATCCAATCTGAATCTCATTATCCTTATAGTCATTGATCTATTTTTCAAGATCTTCTATAGCCTGCATGTACTCATATCTCCTTTCTTCCATCTTAGCTAGAGTTTTGCACATGCTCTCATTATGATCTCTGTACTTTTTAACCATATTTTTGCATGTTTGAGAGCAGAGTTTAGCATTTACCTCAGATGGTAGTTCAGTGGAAGTGGCATTAGATGT
The DNA here is from genome assembly GCA_020465985.1 of Centrapalus pauciflorus. Classification (NCBI taxonomy): domain Eukaryota; kingdom Viridiplantae; phylum Streptophyta; class Magnoliopsida; order Asterales; family Asteraceae; genus Centrapalus; species Centrapalus pauciflorus. Next base: position 183,742 of record JAANYP010005115.1, read on the forward strand.
TTCTGCCATAAGACCTTGATTTTGAAACTCTTCTTCTGTCTGATCACTCCAATCGAACACATTGTCTTCTTGAGAGACAAGAGCTTGTGATGATGAAGCTTGATTAGTTTGCTGGGGTCTTGGTGGCTGTTGACCTTGGGATCGGCATTCTCTGTCAAAGTGTCCAAGCTTGTGGCATTTAAAGCATTCAACTTTTGATTTATCAAATGCTGGTTTTGCCTTCTGGTCTGTCTTGAAAGTTTGGTCTGCCAGTTCTTTTCAGAAATCTTTTGGCCCTTATAGTCAACATGGCATGCTGCCATTTCAAGTCCATCTCTTCTAAATCATCTGGATGGATTTGTTTTAAATCTTCAGCATTTAGAGGAAACAGTCCATCAGTGTAAGAGAAAGATTTCTTTTTTATTTTCAATCTCAGTTTCAAACACTCTCAGGCTGTTGTAAAGATCATCCAACTCTATTTCGTCAAGAGTATCTTTGGTTCTCCATTGGGCAGCATAGACTGTCCACTCTTCACCAAGTGATCTAAGGAATTTTCTGTTTACTTTATCTTGATCCAAGCTGACCTTTGCACTCTCCAATTCACCTATCAACTTATTAAATCTGTCAAAGATCTGAGTAAGGTTTTCATTCTTGCCACCAGCAAAGTTTTCACACTGCTGTTTTAAAAGATCTTTTTGATTCCTTTTGGTGCTAGCATTGTCAGCAAATCTTTTCTCTAAAGCAATCCAAAGAGAATGAGCAGTGTAGAATTTTTTAAACTGATGTTGATAAGCATTAGGAATGGCTATATGTAAAAGAGTAAGGGCTTTCACTTCATTCATTCTAGCCTTTCTTTCAAGTTCAGTCTTTGGAGGTGTTTTTATGGGCTTTCCCTCAGCATCTAGTTCAAGATCAACTAAGGTGGATATTCAACAGCTTCCCATATAGCATAATCAATGAATTGAATGTGCTGTTGAATCCTGAGTTTCCACATCTCGAACTCAGTGGGTTTGAGCATAGGCACTTTGAGTCCTTGCCCAGATCCACTACTGCTATTTTCAAATTCCATTGCAGAAAAATAAAAGTTTTAAAAGAGAGTTTCTGACTTTGAAAACAAAGAAAAACCTGTGGCTCTGATACCACTTGTCAGGATCAAAATCACTAAATGACCCTGCATCTTTTTTTATCTCTCCCGTATTTTTTTTGTAGAAGTATTTCAGATTTACGATGAAATTGAAATTTCTGAAGATTGAGCCAGCATGTCGTATCAATTAAGAATTCTGAGAATATTTTATTCTTTCCGGCTCGGTACAAACCCTTCTTTAAATTAGTGAAAGGTAAGATTAACTGGTTTGAATGAATCAGAGTGTAAACCAATAACCTTGTATTGAATCAAAGTCCAATTAAGAAGTTTGCGGAATAACACTTAATTATTTTAAGAAAAGCTTTCAGAACTAATAACACATAAGTATAATAAAGAATCAAATCTTTTGTATTGCACAACTCACTGATTACAATCACCTCCAATCTGTTTGATTAGACGAAGAACACATATTGTTCTTAGGGTTTTACAACCTTATTGGCTTGAGAAAACTTAATCAGAAAGCAATTACAATTGAATCAAAACTTGTACGTGCAGACTTACAATAGAAAAACCTATTCTTTCTATATATAAAGCCTTCTGATTTGTTTCCTTGGGGAACTCTGATTTCTTTAATAGTAGATATGCTTGAATCATTGAATATAAAACACTTCCTGAAATTTAGTACTTTCTGTTTGTTAAATTGTTGAGCAGCTTGAACTTTATCTGTTGAGCAGCTCGAACTTGAGCAACTTGAACTTTTAACTCTGGCAGCTTGAACTTTTGAACTAGCAGCTCGAACTTACTCAACTAACAGCTTGAACTTTGTAATTACACAGAGAATCTACAAACAGTCTGAGAAATCTAACTAACAGCTTGACTTACTTAGAATATTTCCCAACACACAGCTATCCGCAAACTTTCCAACGCTGATTTTTATGAAGGTATTGAGCAAAATGGAGTAGATAGTCTATCCTTTTCTTCTGATACTTGTCGTTGCATTCTTTGCTAGAAACATATTTCAAGAAAGTGGTGTCTGCGCTGGAAAAGGTTGGGAAATGAAGGCAGGCAAACTGGAGGAAGCCTTGATAGGCAAGGAAATTACTTTGGTTGAGATAAATGCAGACTTGTCAGATGAACTCAAGATAGCCAGTCAATACAAAGAAGAGTTTGACCAACTAAAATGGGTAATGGGCGTAATGGGCACCAAATTGAAAAGGCGAGATCATGAGACTATTACACTAAAAGATTGTGTTTTAACTTTGTAAGGAAAGGATAAGGAAGTTCAAGAGTTGAAAGAAAACCTTGATGAGGCGAATAAAGCCTACCTATATATAAGTAAGTCTTATGACCAGGCCTCTGATGACGTTTTGAAGGTTCAAAATGATAAGGTCAGGTTGATCACCGTTGTGATCCCTTTCATTGTGCAGAAGCTTCATAATAGTAGTAAGTATTGTGTTCCTGTGGCTAAGTTGCAAAGTTGGCTGTGAAAGTGGGCAGGCATCAGTCACTAGTGAAAAATGCAAACAAATTCTAAAAGGACGTGCTTGTTTCTCAGTTGGGTTTTTATGATGAGGTTGCTGGTAAGAACATGTCTGAGGCCATTTTGTCATTGACCCAGGCCACCTATCCTTTTGTTTCGGAGATTGCAGCTTATCCTGAGCGTTCTGTCAAGGATTTGTTTGCCTTGATAATGAAGAAATCTTCCTAGACTTACTTGTCGTTTCTTTTGGTTGTTTGAATTCGTACTTATTTTGGCCATATGATGTGTTGTAAGAATGATACTACTCTTTTGGGCACATAATTTCATTTATGAAGTATCGATGTACATTTTTTATACTGTTTCAGTGTGTTTAAATTTTGATAAGTCAATTGCCACTGTGCTCTTGATCGGCTTATTTTATACCGCCTTTAATGTGTTTAAATGATATTATTTTATGTATAAAGTATTGGTATAATGCTACATTTAATTGTTATTTATCAATTGAAGGGTTAAAGCTTAAAAGGAGTTAAAATGAGTAAATTGTGTCTTGGAATGTTCTACTATTGATAAAACTCATTGCGCATGTAGGTAATCCTCTCAAGTAAAAGTCTGGCAGATTTGAGCGCAATCGGAGAACCATTACAGAAAGCCAAGCGCAGTGGGGGGCGCAGCCCTGCTCCCCAACCGAGTGCTCAACAGAACGATTTTTTTTTACCAAAATACGCGATCGCTGACCCAAGCGCAGGGTGAGGCACAGGCCTGCGCCCACGGCTGCGCCCAACCCATAAAATATTATTTTCGTGATTTTTAGGGTTTTAAAGAGCTGCCTATAAATATGGGTTCATATCAGACGAAAAAACATACATATTTTGAGGAGAATTTGAAGAGAAAAGAGGAAGAAAGTCCCAGACTCACGATGTAGTCTGCGCGACAACCAGCGACGAAGGGTTGGGGTTTGGTTCCTTCTACGCTCCATCTTCCCCCCATCAATCCATCAACTACGAAGCTTGTTCCTGACAAGTTCAATGTTTCGTACGCGTTGGTTGATGATCATATCGTTATCGTTCAAGGGTTTGTTTATTAGCTATGTGTTTATGTTGTTTTAGTTAGTTTAATCATTGTAACGAACGATATTTTTATTTAGTTTTCTGTGTGATTATTATTTGAATATATTGTTCCGTTCGCTTCTGTAACAACCTAACTTTTGACCCAGTCATAAATTCAGTATTTTGAACCGATTATGTAATATTATTACATTATTTGATAATATTCCTGTGAAGACTTCCCCTTATGGGGTAGTCCTCAGAGTCTAGGTCCCACAATATGCAATACGATATCAATCAAATTAAGATAGAGTAATTAATTGCGGAATTAAAAATTACAAGCACAAACATATTAGGATTTAAGTTTAATACAGATTACTATTTTTAAATTAAACTTATAAATGGTACAAGTCTAATCTAATTCATGTCATCATATAATCAAAATAAATCTACCCAGATCACCATAATTTTGTCATCCAATTAGTACCAAAATGGGGTCGCTGAGTAGAGGTCTATGAAACTTCTGTCTTGAGCGTGTAAGACCTAAGAACTAGGTACGGCAGGTGACTTTCCTTTGTCTTTTCCTGTAAAAATGTGAAGTAGCAACCGTAAGCAATGCTTAGTGAGTAAATAGATTTTCAAATTAACATGCAATGTCAAGCGGATCATCAGTCTAGCGTGATATGTCTTGGCTGCCGCTACAGCCCTCATGATTGAAACATAGAAGTCATAGAGTCGGATGATGCTCAAGCCACGCTCACGCTTAAATCGTGGGGATCAGCCACATACTGGGCTAGCTACCAGTAAATCAACGTGGCAGAACATCGGAGGGTCATACCAAGTTCAATAGAACTGGTGAATTAGCATAGTCTAGAACAATAGACCGTCAAAGCTAATATAGCTGAATCAATATGTCAAATGTCTGATTAATAATGAAAGCTTAAATCATCAAAGTCATGATAGCAATAAGTCATAAAGCAATATCGGAAATGAATCGTAAATGCAATGTCATATGAAATGATGATCAAATAGCTATCATGATCTACTGGGCAACACCGAACCATGGTATGCACAGTTCACAATCCAGCTGATAATATGATTGTCAAATTAATCTAGCATCAACAATATGTCTCAACCGGAAATTCAAGCATGTTAAATCTGAATATCTATAACTCACAGTGTTGGGTCTTTATCAAACAGATGTAAAATCTGCCACCTGAGTTATCTCAGGATTTTATCTCAATCTGTTCTCTGTCAAATCAAATCTTTGACCCACTTTATAAATCTTTAAATCTTTGTTCAGAATTTCACTGAACCTGTCCAGAATTATCATAACAATCTCATGTAAATATCATCATCTTTTATCTTTAAATTCTTTATTTTATCTGATTCTTATAACTTGTTCGATCATAAATCATTCTTTGTTTTATTAATATTCTCAAAAGATCAGTATATATATATACATTATTAATATATATAATTATTTTGCTAATCATCTTGTTAATTTTATGCGTTGTCCAAGTGTTTTATTCAGTATATTCGAATTTAGAGAGTGGGTTTCGAATTTACTCTTACATTCGAATATTTAGAAGATTAAATTCGAACTAATTCGAATATATATACCAATTTTGAACTCCATATATTAAATTCAAATCACCCATCGAATTTGATGAGAAATTTCGAACTTATCACAAGCATATGGACAAATTCGAATCTTAATATTCAATTTTATGGTCAAAATCAAATACCAAGTCAAAATCAAACTTCCATATTTCGAACATATTATCAAATTTGAACCCAAGTTCGACTTTAATGATTAAATTCGAAATTTAATTCGAATTTAATGTCAAATTCGAAAATATTTTCGAATTTAGCTACTAATCGAATTTTGTTCCATGTATTTTCGAGTTTGTTCTTGACATCTCGAATTTGTTCATATTTTATCGCTTTAAAACATACGTTTCTACATCTAAAATCACGAATATGTTAATTATTAAGCCTAAGTTCAATTATATTATACATAATCTAGTTAAAACTCGGGCTAAATTAACTTTATTCACACAAAATAATTAAATTCGAATTTATTCTATAAACCGAAACAAAGAAATCAGAATAGCAACGATTTTTTCCTCAAATTCGTACGAAATCGAATATGTAATAGCAGATTCTTGTAGTATTCTCTGAGATCTTTTCGTTGATGTATAGAACTCGATAATCGGCCGGTCGGTTTGGGAGATAATTTAGAGAGAAGGTAGAGAGAGAGTGTGTGTAGAGAGAGAGAGTAAAAGTGTTTAAATGAATAATAAATCTCGTTTATATACTTCATCTAGTTATATTTGCTAGTTAACCCACTTTTATTTTTGTATATTATATCTCTTTTATTTAATTATCTTTAATAATTTATTAATTCATAATATAAATATTTATATAATTTAATTAAATATTTCATAACTTAATTAAATTATAATTCAAATAATGTAACATTATTACATAATCGGTTCAAAATACTGAATTTATGACTGGGTCAAAAGTTAGGTTGTTACAGAATGGGCTCCACCACGCACAAACTTCGTCCCCGAAGTTAGCTATGTTCGAACAGACTGGGATAAGTTGTTTTCATGACATCTCTGGATTCCCAAGACTGATGCGAACCTTTGTGGTGTTTCCACTGGACGAGCACCATCTGTATCTCTTTATTTCTAAGCTTCTTAGTCTTCGAGTCCAGAATACGTTCTGGCTCTTCAACCACTCGAAGCTTCTCATCAATCTGCAAGTTAACATGTGGTATTTGAACTTCTCTTTCGTCAGCTAAACTCTTTCTCAGATGACTGACATGGAATACAGGATGTATTCCAGATAAGTCCGCTGGTAGTTCAAGACGATAAGATTGATTTCCTATCTTTTCAACAATCTTGAACGGACCGATGAATCTCGGAGCTAGCTTGTTTCTCTTTATGAATCTTACCACATTCTTCATTGGAGATACTTTCAGCATCACCCAATCGTTAACCGCAAAGCTGATAGATCTGTGTCGATTGTCATAATATGACTTCTGCCTGCTTTGAGCTTCAAGAATGTTTCTTCTGACAAGTTGAATCTTCTCATGAGTCAACTGTAGAAGGGCAGGTTCTGCTATTGGCGATTCGCCTGTTTCACGCCAACAGTTAGGAGTTCTGCATTTTCTTCCATATGAAGCTTCAAAAGGAGCCATCTTGATCGTTGAATGATAACTGTTATTATATGAGAATTCGACCAACGGCAAGTGGTCATCCCAGTTACCACCTAGATCAAGAATACAGGCACGAAGCATATCTTCAAGAGTTAGGATAGTACGCTCACTCTGGCCATCTGCATTAGGATGATAAGCAGTACTCATAGAGATCCGAGTACCCATCCCGTCTTGTAGAGCTTGCCAGAATCTAGATGTGAAACGACTATCACGATCAGATACGATAGACTTTGGCACACCGTGTCGAGAAATGATTTCAGTGATGTACATCTGTGCCAATCTATCGAGGGAGTATGTTTCTTTCATCGGTATGAAATGAGCTGACTTCGTTAATCAGTCCACGACTACCCAGATGGAGTCGTGCTGTCTCTTGGTCTTCGGCAACTTCGTGATGAAGTCCATGGTTATATGCTCCCACTTCCACTCGGGAACTGGTAGTCGTTGCATATCCTCGAAGGGTTTCTGATGTTCTGCCTTAACCATTTGACAGACTCTACAGCTTTCAACACATTTACCGATGTCTTTCTTCATCCTTGGCCACCAATAATCGGCTTTTAGATCAAAATACATCTTTGAGCTGCCAGGATGAATAGATAACTTGGACTTATGGGCTTCCGATAGAAGAGTGTTGCGGATTGAACCATACTTAGGAATCCAGATTCGGTTTCCCTTGAGACAATGAAGTCCCAAATGATTCATAGTTAAGAATTGTAACTGCCCTTTGAGATTTTCAGCACTTATATTTTCTTCTTTCAACGCTTCAGCTTGAGCAGATCTGATGTCTTCGATAAGATCGGAAGAGAATACAACAGGAGTCAGGGCATAGCAACACTTTTCTGGATAAACTTTTCTACTCAAAGCATCCGCGACAACATTAGCTTTGCCGGGATGATATAGGATCTCGCAATCATAGTCCTTAATAAGCTCCAAGGACCGTCGTTGTTTCATGTTTAGATCCTTTTGAGTAAAAAGATGTTTGAGACTCTTATGATCGGTGTAGAGCTGACACCGAGTCCCATAAAGGTAATGCCGCCAGATTTTCAGTGCAAAGGTAACGGCAGCCAACTCAAGATCATGAGCTGGTGCACTTTTCTCGTAGTCTCTCAATTGCCTTGAAGCGTAGGCAATAACTTTTCCCCTTTGCATCAGAACACATCCTAAGCCAGTACCAGATGCGTCACTGTAAACGACAAAGTCATCATTGCCTTCTGGTAAGGCTAGGATCGGCGCTTGAATAAGCTTTTGTTTCAGAATGTCGAATGCCTCTTGCTGTTTATCAGCCCATACGAAAGGCGTATTCTTTCGTGTTAGCATCGTGAGTGGCACAGCAATCTTCGAGAAGTCCTTTATGAATCGCCGATAGTAACCGGCCAATCCAAGGAAACTTCTTATTTCGGAGGCATTGCGAGGCGTTTGTCATTTTTGAACGGCCTCGACATTAGACAGATCAACGGAAATACCTTCGCCAGAAACAACATGGCCAATGAATTGAATCTAGAAAGAAATCCGAGTGAAATTTCAAGTTTTGTTTCAATCACAGAACGCTTAGGAATGACTCAAGACAATATAAAGTTGTACCTGTCTGAGCCAGAATTCGCACTTACCAAAATTGAGTACTGTGAGTAACAGTTATTCTTGTGAGTTAAGGCGAAGAATTTCACTGAACCTGTCCAGAATTATCATAACAATCTCATGTAAATATCATCATCTTTTATCTTTAAATTCTTTATTTTATCTGATTCTGATAACTTGTTCGATCATAAATCATTCTTTGTTTTATTAATATTCTAAAAAGATCAGTATATATATATATATATATATATATATATATATATATATATATATATATATATATATATATATATATATATATATATATATATATAATTATTTTGCTAATCATCTTGTTAATTTTATGCGTTGTCCAAGTGTTTTATTCAGTATATTCGAATTTAGAGAGTGGGTTTCGAATTTACTCTTACATTCGAATATTTAGAAGATTAAATTCGAACTAAATTCGAATATATATACCAATTTTTGAACTCCATACATTAAATTCGAACCACCCATCGAATTTGATGAGCAAATTCGAACTTATCACAAGCATATGGACAAATTCGAATCTTAATATTCAATTTTATGGTCAAAATCAAATACCAAGTCAAAATCAAACTCCCATATTTCGAACATATTATCAAATTCGAACATCAAGGTCGCTAATGATTAAATTCGAATTTTAATATTGAATTTGACTTAAATTCGAATTTAACCGACAACTCGAATTTGTTCATGTTATTTTCGAGTTTTGTTCTTTGACATCTCGAAGTTGTCAAATTTTATAGGCTTTAAAACTACAGTTTCTACAATCTAACATCACGAATATGTTAATTACTAAGGCCTAAGTTCGATTATATTATACAACTAACTAGTATTAAAACTCGGCTAAAATTAACTTTAGTCACACAAAATTAATTAAATTCGAAATATATATTCTATAAACCGAAACAAAGACAATCAATAGCAACGAGTTTTTACCTCAAATTCGTACGAAATCGAATATGTAATGCAAGAATTCTTTTAGTATTCCCGGAAACTTTCCGGTACGTATAGAACTCGATAATCGAAGTGCGGTCGGTTTTGGGAGATAATTTAGAGAAAGGTAGAGAGGAGTGTAGAAGGAGAGCGAGGGTGTAGAGAAGAGTAACCGTGTTTAAAGGGAATACTAATCTCGTTAATATACTTTCATCTAGTTAGATGATGGAGTTCACCCACTTTCCTTTTTTTGTATAGGAATATCTCTTTTATTTCATTAGCTTAATAATTTATACAATTCATAATATAAAATGATGTAGATAATTATTAAATATTTCCCATAACTTAATACACTTATACTCAATGAATGTTAACATATTACAGAATCGGTTCAAATACTGAATGTCTGACTGGGGTCAAAGAGTATATATATAAATATAGAGATATAATATATAGATATAATAGAAATATCTATTATATATATATAATATATCCACACTCATTTTTGCGAATTTATGAACAAAGAATGAAAGTCAAAGATATGATGTTTACATGAATTTCTATGATAATGCGGACCGGTTTCCAGTGAAATTCTGAACAAAGCTTTAAAGATGTATAAAGTGTCAAAGATTTGAAATTTGACAGAGAACAGATGAGATAAAATCCTGAGTATAACGCAGGGAGCAATATTTACAGGCTTTTGATAAAGCCACAACTGGAGTTAGTAGATATAGATAGATTTAACAGGCTTGAATTGCCGGTTGAGACATATGTTGATGCGAGATTAATTTTGACATTCAATATTATCAGCTGATTATGAACTGTGCACACCATGGTTTCAGTGTTGCCAGAAAAAAAAAAAAAAAAAAAAAAAAAAAAAAAAAAAAAAAAAAAAAAAAAAAAAAAAAAAAAAAAAAAAAAAAAAAAAAAAAAAAAAAAAAAAAAAAAAAAAAAAAAAAAAAAAAAAAAAAAAAAAAAAAAAAAGAAAAAAAAAAAAAAGAAAAAAAAAAAAAAAAAAAAAAAAAAAAAAAAAAAAAAAGAGGCATGATAGCTATTGATCATCATTTCCCCAAAAAACATATGGAACATGTGCAGGTAACGATCATTTCCGATATTGCTTTATGACTATTCCATCATGACTGGATGTTTAAGCTTTCAGTATCATCACATTTTGACATATGATTCACTATTTAGCTTTGACGATCTATTTTCTAAGACCATGCTAATGCACCAGTTCTATGGAACGTGGTATGACCCCTCGATTTCTGCCACGTGATTTAACTGGTAACGCTAGCCCAGTATGTGCCTGATCCCCACGCTTAAAGCGTGACGTGGCTTGAGGCATCATCCTACTCTAATGACTTCTATGTCTCAAATCATGAGGGCTGTAGCGGCAGCCAAATCATATCACGCTAGACTGATGATCCGCTTGACATTGCATGTATTTTGAAAATGCGTATTTACTCCGCTAAAGCCATTGCTTACGTTTGCTACGTCACATTTTTACAGGAAAAGACAAAGGAAAGCACCTGCCAGCCCTAGCTATAGGATCTTAACGCTCAAGACAGAATTTCATATCCTCTACTCAGCGACCCCATTTTTGGTACCCAATTGTGACAATATTATGGTGATCTTGGTAGATTTTATTTTGATTATAGGATGACATGAATTAGATTAGACTTGTGCCCTGTTATAAGTTATTTTAAGAAATAGTAATCATGTATTAAACGTAAGATCCTAATAGGTTTGGTGCTAGTACGTTTTAACTCCGCAATTAAGTACTCTATGCTTATTTTGATTGATATCGTATGGCATATTGTGGACTAGACTCTAGACTGCCCCGTAAGGGAAGTCTTCACAGAAATTTCAAATAATGTATAATAATAGTACAGTAATCGGTTCAAAATACTGAATTTAGG
>JAANYP010005116.1:0-10199 GCA_020465985.1 Centrapalus pauciflorus
TTAGTTGGATTGGCTAACAGCGGGTGCATATATGTTCAACAAACGGTATTACGTATGGGAATACTGCACAGAGAAAACTCATTTTAAATTAAGATTCGGTTGCATGATGGTTTATATGTAATACATAACAAGGAATTTATGATTTTATAAATTTAACCTCTATTATTATTGTCCATACAAGTCAGATTTACGTGTAAACCTATGAGCTCACCAACAATTTTTGTTGGCGTATTTTAGCGTGTATTTTCAGGAAATTAAGGCAAGTATGCCTCGGACGTATTTTACTTTCAAGCTTCCGCATCCATGGAGTCGCATGCATATTCAATTTAATGGAGATTTAGCTGTATTATTTTGGATATTTTAATTATGTAATTAAATCTCTGTATTTGTGCGAACTTCATTTCTCATATCAGACTATGTAAAACATAACGATGCTTTAAAGCTTTAACGATGTATTTTAAAAACGTCCATATAGTGGTCGTTCATTATGATTATGGTTACGCTTCCGCACTCGTCACGCCTCGCTGCCAACCGGGGTAGCAGGGTGTGACAGTGTGTGTGTGTGCATGTGTATATATATACATATAAAATATTTTAATTTCTTAATATCTACAAAGTAAAGTAAGAAAGTAAATCTGTAAAGAAACAAAAAATTTAACTGATAGTGGACCATTTCTAAAAAATAATGGTTTGAGGGACTCTTAATACAATTTTAAAACTTAAATGACCACATTTCTAGTCATTCAAAAAACAGTTCATCGAACAAAAAAAGTTTGTCACTGCCGCCGCTTTGCACGGGTACACTACTACTATACATATACATGTATGTATATAGATGTATACATGTTTGTATATATCTATGTGTATATATATACATATACATGTATGTATATAGATATATACATGTATGTATGTATCTATGGATACATATGTATGTATTTTATAGATTATATGGTTAATATTGAAATAACCCTACGAACTTTCTTGATTTTATCGATTAAGTCACTGTATTTTTTTTTTCGAGTGTTTAAGTCACTAAACATTTTTTGTCTTATTCAAAACTATATAATTGACCTATTTAGCAGGTCACTAACCGGTAAACGGTACAGTGACCAAAACAAGAAAAAAGAAAGTCCAGTGACTTAATCGTGAAAATTGGAAAAGAAAGTTGGTTTTTTTAATAAACTATTCGAGGAACTAAATGTTTTACCTGTTAAGCAGGTAGCATGTTGAAAATATATAGTTTTGAATAAGACAAACTTTGTATAGGGACTTAAATACTGGGGAAAAAAGTTTAGTGACTTAATCAATAGTTGCATGAAAGTCCGTGAGATTTTTTCTATATTAACCCTAGATTATACACATATACACATATCGATGCATCATGCTGGAATTTGAAACCCCCCCCCCCAACTCCTCCTCTCTCCTCCTCTGTGTGTGTGTGTAACCTGCAATTTTATATAAATATATACAATACGCACTACAAAATTCATAATATATATATATATATATATATATATATATATATATATATATATATATATATATATATATATATATATATGAATATGTATATAGATTTATATGAATATGTATATGTATATATATGAATATGTATGTAGGGTTGGGTTCCGGTAAGAACCCTCAATTCCGTGAGAACCACTCTAAAATTTATGCATTTAAAGTATAAAATTATGCATTTGATGCTAAAATTTATACATTTGATAATTTTATGCATTTGATATAAAAATTTACGCATCTCATGATAAATTTGTTCACTTAATGCACAAATCTATGCATTTGACAAAATTTGTGCATTTAATGTTCAAATTTGTGCATTTAGTGTAAAGAGTACATTACAGAAATGGTCCCTGTGGTTTACATAAAACATTGAATACGGTCCTTGTAGTTTCAATTTTGCATAAACAGTCATTATATTCACTGTTTACTTGCAAAATTGGTCCATCTGCTGTTAACTTTAACAATCAAATGGTTAAATTTTTTATAATGACCATTTTACCCTTTTCTTTAATAACATTTTGGTCCTTTAAGTTTGTAATATATTTTAGTTTTGGTCCATCAAGTAAATTTTTTTATTTAATTCTTCTTATTATTATTATTATCATTATAATAATAATAACTATTATTATTATTTTATATTAACATATTAATTTATTTTTTTATTAAGTTTTTTTTATTTTAATATATTTTTAATTTAAATTACAAACTTATTTGTTTCTTTTATTATAAACAATTGTATCAAAGTAGATACCATTTTCTTTTTTAGTTTTTCCGAATGAAAAAAATACAAACATTTTATATTGTAGTTTTCCAAACCAAAAAATTTTGAACCTTACATTTTTATTAGTTTTTTCAAACGAAAAAAAGTTGCAAACCATTTTTGTTATAAGTTTTTCCAAATTCTAAATGTAAAAAATATGAAAACTAATCCGTTTTTTATTTTTTTTTTTGCACCAAAAAATTCCACCTTTCTGATTATTTGTTTTGGGAAACAAAAAGAAATACAAATCATTCTGTTATTAGGTTTTGCAAACGAAAAATCTACGAATAATTCTTATTTTTAGTTTTTCCAAACAAAAAAAAAACATTTGATTTTTCTATTTTTTTCTCCGAACGAAAACACTATGAACTATTACGTTTTTAAGTTTTTCCCAAATACGAAATAGTGTAGTCTTTTTGTTCGGAAAAACTAAAAAAATGGAATGAATTGTATTTTTTACGATGGGAAAAGGTCTAAAACATAGTGGTTAGAATAATCAAAACAAAAAAATACGAATCATTCCATTATTTAGTTTTTTTTTTTGAATGAAAAACGACAAACCATTTTATCTTTTAGTTTTTCCGAACAAAAGACTTCGAACCATTAAATTTTATTAATTTTTAGTTTTAACTTTTTCATATCGTAAAAAATACAAACCATTCCATTTTTTTAGTTTTTCCGAACAAAAAGGCTACACACTATTTCGTAGTTAGTAAAAAATTTAAAAACGTAATAGTTCGTAGTTTTTTCGTTCGAGAAAAAAAATAAAAGGTAATGGTTTCGTGCGAAAAACTAGAAAAATATAATGATTTTTTTTGTTTGGAAACACTAAAAATCAGAATTATTCGTAGTTTTTTTCGTTTGTAAAAACTAATAACAGAATGGTTTGCATTTCTTTTCGTTTTTCAAAACAAAAAATTAGAATGAGTTGAATTTTTTGGTGCAAAAAAATAAAAAAACGGATTGATTTTCATATTTTTTACGTTTAGAAAATGAAAAACTTAAAACAATAATGATTCGTAACTTTTTTTCGTTTGAAAAAACTAATAAAAGTTTAAAACTCAAAATTTTGTGGTTTGGAAAACTACAATATAAAATGTTTGTATTTTCTTCATTCGGAAAAAATAAAAAATAAAATGGGTTATACTTTAATACAATTGTTTATAATAAAGAAATAAATAAGTTTGTAATTTAAATTTAAAAATATATTAAAATAAAAAGAACTTAATAAACAAATAAATTAATATGTAAAAAGTTAATTAATAATAACAAATAATAATAATAATAATAATAATAATAATAATAATAATAATAATAATAATAATAATAATAATAATAATAACAACAACAACAATAATAATAATAGAAGAGTTAAATAAAAAAATTACTTGAGGACCAAAACTAAAATGAACTACAAACTTGAAAGACCAAAATGTTATTAAAGAAAAGGGTAAAATGGTCATTACAAAAAATTTAAGCATTAGATTGTTAAAGTTAACAGCAGACGGACCAATTTTGCAAGTAAATAGTGAAGATAATGACCGTTTATGCAAAATTGAAACTACAGGCACCGTATCCAAAGTTTTATGTAAACCACAGGGACCATTTCTGTAATTTACTCTACTGTAAAATTTGATGAATTTAAATTTTAAAGGTAATTTAATGTTAGATTATGATATTTATTAATATTGAAAACCAATAATGGTTTTAGGTTATAAATTTAGTTTTTAATATTTGTGCATTTGATGTATATATTTGTGCATTTTGAAAGGTTCTCATGTTCTCACGGAATTGAAGGGTTGTTATGTGATCCCAACCCTATGTATATGTGTATATATGTATGTATATATATACATATATATCTAGATATATATATATATATATATATATATATATATATATATATATATATATATATATATATATATATATATATTCAGGTTCAAAAAGATACCTCTCGAAATCAAGTGCACCCGAAGGTACCAACCTTCAAAAAAAATTTTAAAATTTTTTTCTCATAACCATGTTTAATTTAATGTTATACGCATGATATATGAATTTCACATACATTCACACTTTCTGTGTCCTTAAAAATTATGTGAATGATCAATGCATATTTATGTGAATGGTCATCCATGTGAATGATCATTTCACACCATGTGAATGGTGTGAATGATCATTCACATTAGCTTTTTTTACCATTCACAAGATTATGATGTTGTTTCTTTTGATAAAAAAATCTTATAATGTTGTATTATACATGTCTATTCAAAAAAAATATATGTGAATGATCATTCACATTAGGGTACGCTGGAATCTTATAGGTACGCTGATGAACCTGATTCTATATATATATATATATATTGTAACATCCCGTTTCTGGGGTAGGTACGTGGAGTTATTTCATTGGATTAATTATTTATTTTGGGACCCGGCAATATAACTTTGTATTTTTTGATAATGGGATCGCATATTGGGTGTCGGACCGAGTTTAAGCCAGAAACATATATATATATATATATATATATATATATATATATATATATATATATATATATATATATATATATATATATATATATATATATGTTGGTCGGATCAGTGGAGTACTATATTAGACTGGAGTACTGGATTACCACATTAAATGTACATGTTCATTACAATAAAATATTAAATTTCATGTAAATTATAATATACATATGTTCAAAATTGTATTATAATTAACTAGTTCATATGATTTATATGTTCATTAAAACAAAATGTTTAGTGCAAAAGTGCGCAATAATGTTCATTCATATTGAACATTTAAACTTGTGCATATTGCTGTTTTGCATAAAATGAAACATTTTATCATATTGAGCATGTAAATGATGTGAACTAGTCAATAATAATGTACAATTGAACATTATGTATATTGTAGTTGTGCTATAAATTTAACATTTTGTCGTAATGAACATGTGCATTTAATATGGTACTCTAATACTCCAATCAAAGATGGTATGTCATTGATCTTGAACCTATATTTATATAGAGAATGGTTAATCTAAGAACCTAAATATTTGTGAGAACCTAAGAACCATTTGGAACCATTAGATCAAGAAGATCTATGACTCAAAATTGTCAAATGGCATTTTGTAATTATTTAGAACTTTGATAGAGGAGAATCTTGAAAAGATGTGCAAAGTGTATTTTTGGAAGAAAAAAAATCTGTTTTTTCTCTTTCTCTCTCTTTCTTTAATGAGAATTGATTTTTATAGTAAAAAAACATTTTTTTATAAAAAAAATATTTTTTTCTATATAGAAAATTATTTAATTGCTAAAAATTAACGTATTCTATATAGAAATATTATGTGTCTATATACAATATTATATAGTTCTAAATCTTTTTATGTAGATTAACATTACTATTCATAATCTATGTAGAATGTTATGTTTTTTTATATATTTAAAATATTTCTTATGACTCTTATAGATTTCTATATTTTATTACATAGATTAACACTATTATTCATAATCTATGTAGAATGTTACATAGAATGATATGTAAGAACTTAGTTTTAACAAATTACTATTCATAATCTATGTAAATGTTACATAGAATGATATGTAAGAACACAGTTTTAACAAATTACTATTCATAATCTATGTAGATTAACATTACTATTCATAATCTATGTAGAATGTTACATAGAATAATATGTAAGAACACAGTTTTAACAAACTACTATTCATAATCTATGTAGATTAACATTACTATTTATAACCTATGTAGAGCATCATGTATTCTATGTAAAATACATTAAAAACACAGTTTTAACAAATTAATCAACGAACATATTTTATGTAGATTATCATATAATCTATGTAAAATATCATGTATTCTATATAGATACAACGATAACAATTTACAAGTACGACAATAACAATATTTTACATAGATACAAACTAACTAAAATGTATACTGTATAGAATATCATGTATTCTGTATATATACAACAATAACAAATTACTAGTACAACAATAACAAAATTCTACATAAATACAAAACTAGCTACAACCAATTCTGTATAGAATATCATGTATTTTGTATAAAGTATCATATATCTATAAAAAGACAAACCAAATCTATATATAATACATAAAGACATTGAACCATCAAAGACACAACCATTAGGAACCAGATGTAACAACCTAGCTTTTAACCGAATTTATAATTTCAGTATTTGCCTTATTAATGTAATTTTAATTACATTATTTGTATTGTAATGTAATTAAGTAATGAACAAATTTAATTAAGTTAAATATTATAAATTATGATTGTGGCACACGAATAAAAGATTAGAAATTGAACCGTTTATGTAATTTATTTAAAAGTAATGAGAAATATATAATTAAAGTTAAATTATATGTTATGTTAAATTATAAAGTTTAAATACTAAAAGAAAGATATAAACAAAAGTTTAGTACCCAGAATGAGAATTTAGAAACTTAAGAAATTATATAAACCCAAAAATGATTTTTTAATATTCATTTCACCAAACATAAAAAGCTCTCTCTCTCTCTCTATATACATAGTATATATATATATATATATATATATATATATATATATATATATATATATATATATATATATATATATATATATATATATATATATATATATATACACCTACGTTTCAACTCTCATCTTCATCTTCTTTAAAATTTACCAAGATCACCAAATTGTTCAACAAATCAAGATTTGAAGTCAATATTATCGACAAACAAGCATCACACAACAACTATCTGCAAAGATTCAAGGTAATTTTCGATGTTCAAAGTGTTCTTGGTTTCAAAAACAGAACTTAAGGTTTCTGTGGGTTTTGGTATATCAAATAGATTTTTATATCATAAAGATTAAACAAGTTTAGTTCTATAAACTTGGTATATATAGCATGTATGTAATCCTTAAGAGAGTTAATTGATTTTATTTGATTTTTTCTGTTACTGAAACGAAAACAAAACAGAAGAATAAAAACTACTGAAACCCACTGCATGGATATCGAAACCGATATGTGGGTTACCGAAACCTTATGGTTTCGGTAATACCCACACTACCAAGACCATTTTGTATACCAAAACCACATATCGAAACCCACCTAAGAAACAAATACCGAAACTTTAATGGTTTCGGTAGATACCGAAACCACCCCATGAAATACCGAGACCATTTATGAAGCTACCGAAACAATACATATACCGAAACTATATAATACATACCGAAACCCACATGGTTTCGGTAATACCCAGACAGTACCGAAACCAATATTAATTCCTTTCTTTTACTTCCTTTACGGTAATATGTATATATATGTATATATATATATATATATATATATATATATATATATATATATATATATATATATATATATATCTGTGTGTGTGTGTGAAGGTGCAGCTGTGTGTGTGTGTATATATATATATACATATACATACATATATATATATATATATATATATATATATATATATATATATATATATATATATATATATATATATATATATCGATCCATGCATGCATATGTGTGAAGTAAACCCATGTGTATTGTGTGTGTGTCTATATATATATATATATATATATATATATATATATATATATATATATATATATATATATATATATATATAATAAATCATATTAAGAAAGGATTTAAAACGTATAAGTGGGTGTAATTCTTTAGATAAAATTCATGACACGAATTGCATACTGATGAATTCTCAAATGCAACTGATCAAAAGCTTAACATGACAAAAGTCACACATGTCCATGAAAAATGACATAAAAGTTTATGAGTTATCAGAATCGGATCAATTAAAGTTTAAAGCTAATATTCTTGCTACGATAAATTCTAGACCGGTTCAGATAAATTCTGAACAAAGTAATAAACATTTAAAGTTCTTGAAAGTGGGTCAGAGTTTGAAAAGCCAAGCCAAAGTCCAGAAACTCAAAGATAAAATCCTGAGACAACTCAGGTGGTGGTTTTAATCTGCCTGATAAAGTCAACAGTTCAGCATAAACCAAATCCAGTGAGTTATAGATATTCAGTTTTACATGCTAGATTCCGGTTGACTCGTATTGTTGATGATAGTTTGATTTGACATTCATACATGCTCAGCTAGATTGTGACCTGTGCTCACCATGGTTCGTTGATGCCCTGTGGATCATGATGGCTATTTGACTTATCATTCTGCATAACATTGTACTTACAATTCAGTTCAGTTAATTGTTATCAGTTGAGATTGCTATCATGACCTTGATTATTTTTGCTTCATCATTGCTCGCATCTTATATATATTGATTCAGCTTAGCATGATTAGCCTTGTCGGTCTATTGTTCTAGACCTAGCCATTTCACCAGTTCTATTGAACTTGGTATTGATTACTCTGATGCTCCCACCACGATGATTACTGATAGCTAGCCCAGTATAAGTGGATAGCTTCCACTAAAAGCGTGAGTGTGGCCTGGACATCATCCAACTCTATGATTTACTATGTCTCAATCATGCGTGGCTGTAGCGGCAGTCAAGATATATCACGCTAGATCCCACTATCTGCTTGTTGACATGCATGTACTCTGAAAATCTATATTCTCACTAAGCATTGCTTATAGTTGTTGTTTAACCTTTTTACAGGAAAAGATAAGGGAAAAGCACCTGTTGGACCTAGTTCTTAGGTCTTACAAGATCAAGTGAAGATTTTCATAGACCACTACTCCAACGACCCTTTTGGTACAACTTTGAAGATGATAAATCTGGTGGTCTGGGTAGATATAGTTTGATTGTATGATGACATGTATTAGATTAGTCTTGTGCCCTTAATAAGTTTAATTTGAAAACTGTAACTCATACTGAAACTATATTAAACTTATCCTAATATTTGTACTGTAATTTGAAATTCCGCAATATAATTACTCTCTCTTAGTTATGATTGATATCGTGTTGCAACTTGTGGGACCTAGACTCTGAGGACTGCCCCGTAAGGGGAGGTCTTCACAGGATGGTATCAAAGCCCATTGTTTCAGTGAATCAAGTACTATGTGAGTAATACTTGGTCTCAAAATAAAGCAATACATATGTATCAATCATTTAGGTGGTTTGAACTGAGATAGGATGTACAAACTGTTAGGATGGGAATAAGGGTACATAGTTCTAAGTCTATAAACTAATAGTTAAATGATTTGAATTTTTAGTAAAGATGTCAGGATCAGGTGATATTCCCAACAACATGACTCCCCAACAGATGTTTGAAATGATACAACAACTATTAGCCCAACACTCTGAACAACAAAACAAGAATGTGCAAGAACAGCTTCAGGCTAGAGATGAGGCCGAAGCAAAAATATGTGTTGATAAAAAGAATAAGAGAAAAGAAAAACAAGCCCAAAATGATGAGTCTGATTTTGATAACTCAAACCCTAATGCCCAAATTGAACAGCCGAAAGGCTGTAAGTTTAAGATTTCAAAGCATGCGGTGCCCTGAACTTTGAGGGTACAGTAAATCCAATTCAGGCGTTGGATTGGATCAGTCACACTAAAGAAATATTCAGATCCTCCGATTGCGTAGACTCAAAGAAAGTGTGTTACGCTTCTGCTTTATTCGTCGGCGCTGCCCGTGCTTGGTGGAAGACTCAGAGAAGTATTTATGGAGAATAGGTTATTCAGACTTTAGAGTGGGATCAATTCCTTGACATGTTTAACGCGAAGTATTGTCCTGTTGACCAACAAGACAAAATAGAGGTCCAGCTGATGCAACTAACTCAAGGAACCAATAATGTTGACGAGTATGAGCATGAACTCTCATGACTCTGTGGCTATTCTTCATATCAAGTAGCCACTGAGGAAAGAAAGATGAACAGATTTCGTGGAGGTCT
>JAANYP010005117.1:0-140349 GCA_020465985.1 Centrapalus pauciflorus
CAGATAGTAAAGCATTATGCTTCTCAACAGCAGCTTTTAGATCAACAAGCATATATTCAAACATTTTAACTTTTTCTTCAGAACTGTAAGCCATAAAATTTTGTACCTTATACATCATAGTAGGATTCCAGTTCTCTAAGCTGCTGAAAGCTTCAGCGTGAGCCATATCCTGTTTGAAACTGCTTGTTGATGGGACATCAGTGTTAGCCATCAGACATTGATTGTCTTCTTCATCAGACGAAGAATCAGATTCCTCCCAATCACAAGTCTCTGCCATAAGTCCCTTTTGGCGGTTGGAACCCACTGAGTTTTCCAACACCCTCAGCTTAGCCATGGCCATAAGGTACTTAACCCTATAACCATCATCCTTGTTTGTCTTGTATGGTTTGGATGACTGACCAACAGCTTTTGACACAGTCAGCAGCTATATGACCAGTTTTGCCACATTTGAAACACTCAGCCTTGGATTTATCAAATGCCTTCTTTTTGCCAGCACCTGAATTTCCTTGCAGCATGTTTCTTCCAAACCTTTTCTTGTTGAACCTTTTGACAAGCATAGCTATCATTTGCTCATCATCTTGTTCAGCAGCATCTGCAGTATCTTCTTCATCTGACACTTCTCCTTGTTCATCATTCCTGTTGATCAGGTAGTGGGAACCATATCACTACCTGATTACAGGCTGGTTCTCACATTAGCCACAAAGGGCTGCCACCTCTGTTTGGACATTTCCAAGGCATTTCTCTTTTGTTGCCTTGATTGTTCATCATTCAGTAAGGATCCATACAGATTGACTAGATCCATACTTCTGATAGTACCTGAGTTCCTTAGAATTGTTGAGAAGTAGTTCCACTCTTCAAGTAGAATGTCCAGAAATTTATTTACCAGGGTGAGACTGTCCTTAGTGATCCCAACAGCTTTGAGATCATTCACTAAAGCAGTAAACCTGGTGTAGGTTTCAGTGAGAGTCTCTTTTGGTTTAGCAAAGAAAAGTTCATTCTGTCTAACAAGATTGTTGATCCTGTTGTCCAGTGTGATTGTGGGTCCATCATAGACAGTACACAAAGTATCCCACATTTCTTTTGCTGTCTTCATTTTCTCAACCTGTTTGAACACATCATCAGGAAGAGAAATGACCAGATTGTTTCTGGCCTTTGCATCCAGAGCCACCAGTCTCTTGTCTTCATCAGACCATTGAGCTTTAGCTTTCTCAAAGGTCCTTGATTCTCAGGAGTGCCTTCAACCGCAGGAGTTATGGTAGTAACGAGGTTGGCACATAGGGACCCTCCATCACTATCTCGTTGCAGTTGTACATCCAGGATTTCTCTAAATAGAGCATCATTCTGCACTTCCAACCAGCAGAAAGTTTTGATGATTAAATTTTGGAGGTTTGCCCATAGAGCCATTGTCATAGTAAGAAGAATTTGCAGCACTGTTGTCCATGGAAACTTGGGAGAATGAGAGATCTAGAATGACACACACTCTAACCGCTCTGATACCAGTTGTAGGTCCCGAGAGGTTCCCAAAGTATATAGCTTTAAGCTGTAGAGGGGGGGTGAATACAACTATTTACAAACTACACACTATTTTCTCAATGTTTGTATGTATTATCAACAATTTGTTAATTACAAACAAGCTTGAATGCGGAATAGTTCAAGCTGCGATGACAGATACAACAGTATGTTCACTAGTCTAAGACAAACTCAAACTAGTATACAATGGAATTACACTTCACTAGAAAGGCAATTCACTGTGTTTACAAGACTATAAGGGAACAGCTTATGTAAAACAGCTTAGACACACAGATACTGATTTAACAGAAGGCTTTGATTGCATGAAAATCACCTTGCACGTTCACTCTTGGTTTCAGCAAACTTAGCTTCTTCACACTTCTTTCTGTCCTTAGAAGCTTCCTTTTATACTCACTCAGAGTATCTAAGAGAAACATCTTCATTGGACGGAATGAAAAAGGAGAAGTCTTGTTGAAAAGACAACATAACCTTTTCTGCACTTTTCTGAAAAGCAGACTTGTCTTCACATGTGCAGAACTTTTGTCTTTTTACTTTGTCTACTGTTGCATTGCCTTTGACTAATTTAGGAATGTCAACTTTGCGTCTTTCTTCCTTGTAAAGGCCTATTTTGATATAAGAAAA
The DNA here is from genome assembly GCA_020465985.1 of Centrapalus pauciflorus. Lineage (NCBI taxonomy): Eukaryota > Viridiplantae > Streptophyta > Magnoliopsida > Asterales > Asteraceae > Centrapalus > Centrapalus pauciflorus. The sequence continues at coordinate 2,152 of JAANYP010005117.1, forward strand.
AGGTCTGTCACCCTTTTTCAAATAACCTTTTGTCTTCATGTTACAGAACAGCTTGGGCAGGCTGAGCAGTTCTGTTTTCCACTTTGTCTTCGACTTTGTAAACTGATCTAGCAGTCAAAAACAATACATGATGACTTGGAAACGTATTCCATAAAGTGTTTAGCCTGCTCACAAAGAACAGGTTCTGTTCACAAAGAACAGAACACTTTAAAAGTGCCCAAGCTGCTCACCAGTGTAGAGCAGCGTAGACAGTTTATGTCCAGCCTGTTCAGCAGACAGAGCAGCTTGGACAAACTGTCTTAGTTGCAACACATGCAACATATAGAACAGCTTTAGACTGATATTGCAAATCATTTTCAGGTTTCAATAAGACATAAAACAGGCCTTAAATTCAACCTTCAACTGCATCAACAGGTTTGATTATAAATCTCCCCCTCATATGTAGAACAGGTTTGACTGAGGCCTTTTTGTGCCTAACAAGACTGGAGATGCTGTCACAGCGCTGGAGTGGATCACCACCACCTAAAGAACTCTTAGAATCAGCGACTGCGCTGAAAAAGACATGGTTAGATTTGTAACTGCAATGTTTGCAAGAGATGCAGTGATGTGGTGGGATGCTATGACTCATGTGTTGACAATGGAGGTAGTGTCACACATGACCTGGAGTTAATTCAAGGAATTGTTTTCTCAGCAGTACTGTCCGGCCGACGAAAAGCGACGTCTCGAGGCGAAATTTCTGAATCTAACTCAAGGAACGAAGACGGTTACACAATACGCCGTCGAGTTCACCCATTTAAGTTTGTTCGCACCCCATGAAGTCGACACAGAAGAGAGATAGATAGCCCGGTTTGAGGCTGGATTAGACTATGAGATTCGCCGAACCATGAGTGGGGTTCGGTATACAACATTTACTGGTTTGCTGGAGGCTGCTCGAAATGTTGAGCAGATCGTCTTATTATCTGGGTATATCATACGGTCAACTTCTGCAGTACCGACTCAACCGTCGCCGCCAAAAAGGCAACGAGAGTCTGGATCATCCCGATCTTCTCCTCAATCCAATCAACCATCTTCTTCGCCCAAGAAGGGAAAGGCCTTTTCGGCCAGTTCTGAAATGAGAGACTGCAGGAGGTGCAGGAAAGCGCACTCTAGAGAGTGCAAAACTCAAGACATGAATTGCTTCTATTGTGGGCAGAAGGGCCATCACTGGGAGGATTGTCCTTGAAAAGACGATGTGTGCTACAACTGCCACAGACTTAGCCACTTTGCAAGGGACTACCCAAAACCCCCAAGAGATCAAAGTGTTCAGCAATCAACAACCAGATCTTCTGGAGCTTCCACTGCTCGCAGGGATCAATCTCAAAGGTCTCCAACAAGGGCATTTCAAATCACAGCTGAAGAAGCAAAAGATGACCGGAGGTGGTCACTGGTATGTTCTTTGTTAATTCAATTCCCGCACGAATTCTGTTTGATTCTGGAGCCAACCGTTCATTTGTCTCCCCTTCATTTGCTCGTCAATTTAACATGCCAACTTCAAAATTGCACTTTTTGCTTGATATTGAGACTTCTAGCAACATGTTAGTTAAGGAAGACAAAGTATATAGGAATTGCACATTACTTGTAGAAGATGTAGTATTCAACATAGATTTAATTCCCATGGAGTTCAGAGAGTTTGATGTTATAGCAGGTATGGACTGGTTGGTCCATAACGAGGCACAAATTGTTTGCAAGAAAAGAATGATCAAGATTACCACTCCTGAGGGCCGGGATATTTGCATTTACGGTGACATACACAAAGGCGACTTATGCCTGATTTCAATTGCAAAAAGCCCGAAAGCACGTTGCTAAGGGTTGTTCAGCTTATTTAGCTTACGCTGTTGATGCAAAGGCTGAAGTTCAATCTCTGTTTTCCGTTCCCGTTGTTTCAGAATTCCCAGATGTCTTTCCAGAAGATATCTCGGGATTGCCACCTGATCGTCAAGTGGAATTCCGCATTGATCTCATTCCCGGAGCTGCTCCAATAGCAAAGTCTCCCTATCGATTAGCCCCTACAGAAATGCAGGAAATGATGAAGCAGTTACAGGAGCTACTTGACAAAGGTTTTATCGGCCCAAGTTCATCTCCTTGGGGCGCTCCTGTTCTGTTTGTCAAGAACAAGGATGGCAAATTGCGTATGTGCATCGACTACAAAGAACTTAATAAAGTCACAATAAAAAATAAATACCCGTTGTCCCGGATTGATGATCTCTTCGATCAGTTACAAGGCGCAAGTTACTTCTTGAAGATTGATCTTCGATCAGGTTATCATCAACTTAAAGTACATCCAGATGATATTCCAAAAACGGCTTTCAGAACTCGTTACGGACACTACGAGTTTTGGTGATACCGTTCGGTCTTACAAATGCGCCGACTGCTTTCATGGATATCATGAATAGAGTCTGTCTGCCAATGCTCGACAAATCTGTCATCATGTTTATCGATGACATTCTCATCTATTCGAAGACTAAAGAGGATCTTGCAACACATCTGAGAGAATTTCTAGAGTTGCTGCGCAAAGAGCGACTTTACGCCAAATTCTCGAAATGTGAATTTTGGTTGTGGCAAGTACGTCTCAACATTCGAAACAATTTCTTGATCCTTATATTCAATTATAAACGTTTGTTAACTTGTTCCTCTTAAACATACAATTCAGATCCAATTCTTGGGGCACGTGATATTTGGTGCTGGGATTGCTGTTGGTCCTGCAAAGATCGAGGCTATCCAGAACTAGGAATCTCCTCGCAACGCCTCCGAGATTCGCAGTTTTCTAGGCTTGGCTGGTTATTACCGTCGATTCATGAAGGACTTCTCCAAAATAGACGTTCATCTTACCAAGTTGACTCGCAAGAATACAACTTTCTTTTGGAAAGAAGAATAGCAAGCAACCTTTGATAATCTAATGAAGTTACTAAGTGAAGCACCAGTTTTAGCCCTACCTGAAGGGAACGAGGACTTTGTTGTTTACACAGATGCATCAGGCTTGGCTTTGGGAGCAGTGCTAATGCAAAAAGGAAATTTCATAGCATACGCTTCTAGACAGCTCAAACCGCATGAGAAAGACTACTCTACTCATGATCTAGAGCTAACTGCTGTGACTTTCGCTCTCAAACTTTGGAGGCACTACTTATACGGAACCAAGTGTCAGCTCTACACCGATCACAAAAGTTTGAAATATATATTCAGTCAAAAGGATTGAATATGAGGCAGAGAAGATCTATGAAGCTGATTAAAGATCATGACTGCGAGATCTTATACCATCCAGGGAAAGCCAACGTAGTGGCTGATGCCCTAAGTAGAAAAGCATACTGCAAGGCGTACTGTTATGCCATGACTTCTACAATTCTGACATCAACGATCATAGATGACGTAAAGGCTGCTCAATTGCAGGCCTTAAATGAAGAAAATATAAAAAATGAGGATGTTAGAATTTAACTGCCATTAATGCAAGAAGACGGAACCGGACTCAAAGGTATTTACGACAGAATTTGGGTTCCTAAGTTTGGGAACATACGAGAAGTAATTCTTGAAGAAGCTCACCAATCCAAGTTCTCAATTCATCCTGGTAGCACGAAAATGTACAACGACCTGGAAGCAGATTTCTGGTGGCTAGGGTTGAAAAGAGATGTTGGTCAATACGTAGAGAAGTGCAGAACATGCAGTTTGGTTAAGGCAGAACACCAACAACCCTATGGTAGTATGCAACCTCTTCCTATCCCAGAATGAAAGTGGGATCATACTACTATGGACTTCATAGTCAAGCTGCCCAAAACACGTCGTCAACATGATGCCATTTGGGTCATTGTTGACCGATTAACAAAATCTGCTCACTTCATTCTCATTCGAGAAACCTATTCACTGGACCGTCTTGCTCAGATCTACATGAACGAAATCATCATCAGGCATGGTGTGCCTATGTCTATTGTCTCTGATCGATAAAGTAGATTCACTTCTAACTTCTGGGCTGCTCTGCAAAACGGTCTTGGTACTCGTATCGCAATGACTACTGCTTATAAACCCCAATCTGACGGGCAAAGCGAAAGGACAATTTTAACTTTGGAAGACATGCTCAGAGCCTGTGTCACGGATTTGGGTGGTAGTTGGGACGATCACCTCCCATTGGTTGAATTCTCCTACAACAATAGTTACCATTCCACAATCAAAATGGCACCGTTCGAGTTCCTATACGGAAGAAAGTGTAGGACTCCAACCTGTTGTAGGGAAACTGGAGAAACTCCAATAGCTAGGCCAGCCTTATTGCAAGAAACAAATTAAAAGATCCAGCTCATTCGACAGTACATGAAAATGGTGCAAGATCGACAAAAGAACTATCACGATCGCCGTCATAAAACAATAGAGTTTCAGAAGGATGATTGGGTCTATTTGAAGGTATCCCCAATGAAAGGTGTCACAAGATTCGTAAAGCGAGGAAAGATATCTCCTCCATTTCTAGGACCCTTTCGCATCATTGAAAAAGTTGGGAATCAGTCCTATCACTTGGACTTACCAGACGAGCTATCAGGAGTTCACCCGGTCTTCCATGTAGGTTACTTTAGAAAGAGTCTGGTTCCCGAGAGGGAACCATGGATTGACCATTCAGAGATTAAGGTAGACGAACGGCTAAGGTTCGTTGATGAGCCGGAGAGCATTCTGGAAACAAAAGTCAAGAAACTCCGCAATAAAGAGATCAAGATAGTGCTGGTCAAGTGCAAGCATCATAGTGGAGCTAACCACACTTGGGAATCGGAAGAAGACATGAAGACTAAGTACCCAAGTCTGTTTAGCACAGCATGACTTCGCGGACGAAGTTTAGGTGTGGTGGAGCCCATGCTGTAACATCCCTACTTTTCAAATACATGTAATTTGCAAGTTAAGACTCAATTATTGTATTATTGGATATTTAACGACTGAATTCTAAGTAAATTTCGATCACAATTTAAAAATGAGAAAAGATGAGGAGAAATCCTCATCGTAGTTTTTGAGCAAGCAAACAATAAGGAACCGACATCGGTTAAAATACCATCAACGGTCAAAGTATTTTAAAAATAGCAATGATGATGAGAAATTATCATTGTCATCTTTTGAGCGAGCATAACAAAGTGAAACCGACTTAAAAGCGGTTTAAATAATATAATACAAAGTTGAGGGGTATTATGTGCAAAAGTGGAAAAGTTACAAATAAAAAGGAGAATGTCATTCATTTATCACCATCACTTTCTCTCTCTACTCACTCAACCGTCTCTCACACTATCTCTCTAAAGCCCACGACTTCAACTCAAGAACACAAGAAATTATCAAATTAAGGTGTAAAAAGTTGGTTTCAAGTGGCATTTTAGGAACTATAACAACTGCAAACATCAAATCAAGGTACAAATCGTTCAATATTAAAAATTTAGGAGATTTTGGTTCGGTTTTGGTGTGAACCGAATCAAAGGATTTAGGTTGCAAATGTTAATGCACGTTATAGATTATTGTTTCTATGTTAAAATCGAGTGTTTATAATGCAATGTACCAAATTTCAGATTCAACTTCCATTTCTAAGTATGATTTTGGAATTAAGTGTATGTTTTAGTGTCTGTGTTCATCGAGTAAGGATGAAAAAGGGACATAAATGGACTATTTTGGTATATTGATGACATGTTATAAGTTAAAAGTATACATTTAGGTTCATATCTGCAATTTTAGATACACAAACATGCAAAAATGGTCAAAAGTATATTCTGGAAAATATCGGAAAATATATAAGTATGAACTTGGTCCATATGAACACGATTCGGTTCATCCGAGTTCAGACCCGCTACCCAATTCGGACCAATCCGAATTCGGGTCTCAACTGATTTCGAACCGTAAATTTCGGATTGTAATTATCAAGAAAATTTACTAAGTCTAGGAAGCCAAATCGGATCAACTGTTCATCCGAATTCGGATCAACTGTTCCTCCGAAGTTCGGATGAGGTCTCAAGATAAGTTACTAAGGATGGACCTCGGACCATCCGGATTTCGGATCATCCGAAATTCAGAAGCGGTCCGAATTCAGTTCAAATTTCACTTAATTTTCAGAATCTAAGTTTTAAGCATTTACTGACATTAAATCGCTATTACACTGACTTGACAGATCATTGTGGTGTTATCTAACACACATTGATTCAGAGGCAATTATCACTGTACAAACCACTGTGAGTAATAGATTATCATTCTAACATTTATTGTCTTTGCATTCACATTTTACATATTCAGTGACATGTTCACATTGTTCGTATACATCAATTGGCACTCATGAATGATTTGTTGTTATGATGCACACTCGTACTTGACATGTAACAAACATGTAGCCAGCGTTCGTTTGAAAGTGCATCTATTTACATCATGCTTGCACTGCATGATCATTACTTCACAATCCGATGCGACGTGGACTGGGGCTGACAGCAGGCCACTGTCGGGGACTGATCATCCCACTCGTTATCCTGGTAAGGTTCGGCACATCCCCGATCAGCATTTGAACTGCCAACCCCATGCTTGCATAGCATGGTTTTTCACATACTATGGGGCTTACACTGCCAGATTTCACACTATGCTTGTAAAGAAATAATTGTTGAATGCATAATCTATTATCTCACTAAGCAAATTAGCTTACTGTTGACTCACAATGTTTTCAGGCAAAGGCAAAGGTGTAGCTGGTCATTCTTCTTAAGCATTTCAATTCAATATCCCAGAGATTTTAGAAGCTATTGGTACACAGATGTTTGTAGCTTTGGACTGGAGTTAGATACTTTTAAAAGAAGTTATGATGTTTTAATAGTTAGACTTAATCATTGTAGACAAGTACTTTTGTTGCTTTAGTGTGGAACTGCTTAAATCTGAATTAAGCATCAATTTTAATTATCATGTTAATCATTGGGTTATGTGTTGATCCTGGTGATTTCAATTATACATCAATTCATGAGGACGTCACATATGGAGTTATAATCTAGCTATTACAACATCATTGTTCATTTGCAACAACCTCAATACCTAGCCCCAAAGCTACAATATCATCAAGTTACCAAGTGGCTTCCTAAAGATCACTGATGAAATGGATAGTAGCCTATGTAGAAGGCCCAACAACTCCTTTTCCTTTGCATGAAAACATTTGAATTCAACAGTAAGCTACGGCTTAGTGAGATAACAGATTACAGATTCAACATATATTTCTTTACAAACCAAATGTGAACATGGGCAATGCTTGCCCCTTCGTGCGGAGGGCACAGATAACAAGTTTTCATCATGCTGAGAAAGCATGAATTTGGCAGTTCAAATATCGATCGGGGATGTACAACCTGGCTGGAAAGAGATATATGGAATTATCAGTCCCCAACAGTGACCTGTTGTCAACCTCAGCTCAGGTCAAACCGGATTATGAGATAATCATCATGCAGAAGCATGTACTAAAGGATGCACTTTGAAGTGAACGTAGACAACATGTTTATAACATGTTCAGTACGATAGTGTATTTTGATTAGAAATTTGGATGCCTAAAGAACCAAAATTTTTATCTTGTCTTGTAAAAATTCTTTAAGTTCCATCCGAAATGCATCAGGTCCGAATTTTGGATGAATCTGAAATTTGTTGATCAGACCTGAGTTCATACTTAATCATTTTTATCATTTCCAAATTTCTTTTGATCATTTTTGTACTTATCCCGTAACTGAAAACTATTGATACCAAGTCTAATATATATTTTTTTAAAACTTATTAAAATCAATCTTGAAATATTTATGTATCAAATCAAACCCCTTTTTGACCATTTTTAAGAACCCGTCGAACACACACTAAAACACATAGTAAAATCTAAAATTTGTACTTAGTGGTTGAAGCAGGAGTTGAATAGCACTCGATTTAAACATTTCTACTTGAGCATACAACTTGCAATTACATCCTTCACTTGAATATCTGATTCGGTTTTCATAAAAATCGAACACAAAGCTCACAATTTCAAAGATTTGAGTAAGCCTTACCTCGAATCGTTGGTTGTAGTAGTTATAGTTGCTTTCAATCAACTCAATTCCAGAGTTTCAGCACTTTATGTATCATCCAGAGACTAGCAGCAGGTACGTTTAATTTATTTGTTGGCTTTGGGAGTGATCCTAATGAAATGGTGAAATTTGGTTGGTTAATTACACGTGACTTGGTAAAGTAGATTGCTATTATGTGTTATTTTAATCGGTCGAGATAATAACCGGTTTAGTAGTAATTATGGGTTTAAGGATGTTTTAATGAGTTAATTAACATTCTTAACCCGAGGTATTGAAATGTGGATTAATTAGGTTAACAGGCATTTATCTAGTGAATATTGAGTATCGTACCCATTCGAATTGGGATTGAGACCCAAAACGTATATATACGTTGATTTGTGTAAGGTCACCTACCTACGGATCTGATCTTGACGCGACACCTTCCAACGAGTGCGGAATCCTCGTTAGGGGTTTAACAGATTGATCACACACACGGAAACCCGGAGACGAACACAATGATAGACGTTACGACGAATGACCCGACACGTGTATTTCTCCGAAACGACTCTCCGAAATCTCTCAAGTTCGTACGTGCACTATACGAGCTCTGAATTCTAATTTCTGCAAAAGTCTCTAATTCTAACTGATTAACTTTTAATTATAGGGGTTAAATTCAAACTTAGCTCAGACAAGTTCGTTTAGGCCCAAGCCCACGAACTTGTCCACTACATGTTCGAACTTAGCTATACTAAGTTCAAACCCTAGCCTTTGAACTTATTCTTGAACTTGTCTTTGAACTTGTTCTTGAACTTGTTCTTGAACTTATGTTTGAACTTATGTTTGAACTTATCTTTGAACTTATGTTTGAACTTATCTTTGAACTTAAGTAAACATCAAACATAAACAAGATCAAACATATATAACTTGTATTTGCAAAGCCTGATCTATTACAAAAGACTATCTATACTTAGACTGCTATCGTCACACAGGGTGCACTAACAGACTCCCCATTGACGATAGCTTCTAACTAGATATTCAATTAATCTATAGAACTAGGCTTATTCAAAATGCTACCAACATACAATCCCTATTCTACACAAACTTTTACAACGTTCTGATATTTTCTGCCTTCAGTCTTCAAATGAGCATCGAAGTAGATTTTTTGAACGTGAAGCTTGAGCAGATCATCTTTGGATAAATTGACCAGAGGTAAGGGATCATACACCTTCAGGATCACCTTTTCTTCCAAATCTTCCATGACTGCCTCGCCTGTCTCACTGTCTACATACCACCAGTTGAGGTCGCCCAAAACATCTTGAGGCATAGGCTTCAGAGGTACTTTCTTTAAGCATCTAACTGGCTTGTAATATGTCTTCATCCACGGCTTGCCAGTTAGAGGATCAATTCTTGTATGGTCCATAACTCTCTTGCCTACTCGTGGGTTTAGCCTTTCAAACTTTATAGATCTCCCTTCCCTTTTGATAATCTTGGCAATTACTTCGGCATAGGGATCATCTCCGATGTTGATTAGCTCTTTCCATGCTAGGGCCTTTATTTCAACTTTAGGTAATGAGTTGAAGTCCTTCAATCTTCTTCTTAGATATTGGAGGCCATCCTTTCTTTTAATAATTAAAAGCTGCAATTCTCGATCAAAGAACCAGCTGAGTATGCTCCCAGACAACTTTCCGGAACCAAACACTTTCATCTTCTCTTTTAAAGACACGACCTTTTTTTCTGTTCTGAACCATAACATTTTCTTTTCTTCAGTAGTGAGCTCCCTATCAGGCTCTTAAGACTCTGATTCAACATTTAAAGCATCTTTAAACACTTCGATGTCAATCATATTCTGTTCTGCCGTCATATATGTATCGGTGATAGGATGTTGCTGAATAATGATCTCATCAGCTTCATCTTCCTCATCGACTAATACCTCATCATTAGATCTTCAATCCGTAATGTCTTCTAGGATGAATTCTCCTTCTTCAAGATCTTCTAATTCATCTTCAAAGTCGAACATTACTTCATCACCATCATCAATATCGGCCAAGGCTCCAATTATTTCTTGATCAACTAACTCTGATGCTTCAGGAGCCTTGCCTTTATCCTGACTTCCTCCTCCTCCTGACCCAGATGATCTGGCTCCCCCTGAATCTCAGCTTGCTGAGCAGTCTCATGTGGAAGATCTGCTAGCTCACTGTCTTTTTGCATGCTCGGGTCACCTCCTTCATCGTCACTGTCTCTCTGTACCCTCCTTAGCTCGTCTCCTCTGCAACTGCTCTCCCCCTGAGCTTGAAGATCTTTCATTATTTGCTGAACCAGGGTCTGCAGAGTCAGAATTTGAGACTGCTGAGCCAACAATCCTTGTTGTTGATCAGCCACTTTAGTTTGCAACTGAGAATTCCCCTGCTCTAGCCTTGAGTTATGTTGTTGTAGTTCGTTTACAGCTTGAGAGAGCTGAAATATTTGGATTGTTTGGAAGTCTACCTTGCTTTTCAATTCCGTGAACCGCTGATTTTCAGTGAATGGAGTGGAAGTGGATGGAATCCTAGTGGATGTGGATGGAGCGGTCGTTGCGTCAGACATAACAACAGTGGAGGTAGATGGAGCTCCCTGATCTGTGCGTTGTCGCTTTGACCTCTGATGAGTAGGAATGGCTGCTTCCTCTTCTATAACAAAATCTGCATCTCCCTTATCTTCATCTAGGAGAGCAGGACGTGACATCTTTCGCCTGCTAACAACCACTCTTGATCTGTATCATTCAAAGGAGACTGCTGGATTATCATCTTCAACTTCTTCCTCGTCTGAGCTAGATTCTGATTCAGAATCAGAAGCGGTCTCCACCTGACCTTCAGCTTCTTCAAGACTAGCTGTGCCTACAGTTTCAGCTACTGGAGGCTGATTTTCGTCAATTTATCTGAATATGTCATCCATGTCATGAGGGGGTTCCAAAATATATTGAACAAGCTGTTCGACTACATTTTCCTGTGCCGCTGCTAATTGATCAAAAATTTCTTGCAGTGTCTGTTCCCTCTGATCAAGCTGTGGTGCCAATGTTGATGGCCCATCTGCCTCTGCAGTAGCTCAGGAACGTGGAATAGTTCTAGCAACTGGAGTTCGCCTAGCCGGTGCTTGCTGTGGTTGAGGTTGCTGCGATTATGGTTGTTGTTGGGGTGAATCACCTATCCAGTCATCCCCGTCGGGAGCAACAAAATCTAGATCTGTAACGACACCAAAGAGAGGAGCCACCTGTGGCCTTACTTGCTCAGCCCTTCAGGCATTGTGGGACTGGAAGTCTGCAAAGATTCTTTTGTCAATGATTTCTACCCCAGTTTGCTATGGCAACGTCGGTAAATTGTGCAGGAAGTGGCGAATGATCATCATAATGAATCGCGGGTACATAAGGAACCTTTCTTGGGTGGGAGCAGAAATCTGATGAACAAACTCCCCAAAGAACATCTCTGAGAAGCTGAACTTCTTATTGTAGATGAGGGAAATCATTACCGATTGCAGCTTTGACACCATTGTGTCGAATCCCGCCTTTTTAGGAGCAAAGTAGACCATGATCACATGGACCAGATATCGCCACTGGCCAATGAGGCCACTTTTCACGTATGAAGCTTTGGTTATATCTTGTGCATAACCCATTCTGAGGAAGGTAGCTTGCCTTATGGGCATCGGGAAGTCAATAGGGCCAACTTCTTGATCTTCTATCCCTAATTGCAAAATTTGGCGTAGAAGATCTGCCGAAAAAGCTATCTGACGTCCACCTACTCTTGTACGCAAAACTGTAGGTGTCACTGAGCAGTCAACTTGCAGATGTTGTCAAAATTGCCTAACGTACGTACGAATGATAGGCTGATTGTGGGTTAGGGCATACGCCACTCTGGAATGGGACAGAAACTCTATCATCTGTCGATACGGCTGAGCCTCCGGCAGCTGGAGATCAACGGCCATCACCATATTATGTTTATTGAAAAATGCTCTATCACCCATATTTGCACACAAATCACAATTAAAAAGTTAGAAATTAATTTAAAAACAAATTTTTGTTATTCGAATTTGTATAACTTCGAACTTGATTAAGTTCGAAATTTAACACATTCGAACTTACATAAATTCGAGACTATAAAACATTCGAACTTAATTAAGTTCGAGAAACCCATTCGAACATGTCTGACTTCGAACTTGTAGATATTTTAACAAGTTCGAATGACTGACAAGTTCGAATCTGAAGAACATGTTCGAAGTCGGTCACATTTAACTTTAAAACCATGATTTTAACCCTATTTGACTTAATTAACAGTAGAATCTAGTCCTAGTGGGTTCTAGTCAAGATTATATGTCATTAAATTTAAGTTTTTGCTTTTAAAACTTGTGATTTAAGTCACCTAGTTTTAAATGATACAAAACTCAAAAATAGTCGATTTTAGCCACAAAAATGTCCTAAACTAACACTTACTCAGTATTAGATTGTTCACAACACTCAAGTATGTGGGTAGGTTCGAGGACTAGTGGAAATATTCGAGAAACAGGAACAAATTCGAAAAACCGATAAGTTCGAGTATAAGTTCGAGATCGCTGGACAAGTTCGAGAGAAGAGGTTCGAAGGTAAGTGCATTGAATGAAGCACTGTTGACCTATTTATATCCAACCACCTTCGAACTTAGGTCAAGTTCAAACTTGCAACAAGTTCGAATGTAGCTTCGAACTTGTTTGATGTTCGAAGTTGATTGAAAAATTTGAAAATTCTTGAATAAAATCCAACTTTTTCAATTTTTTCACTTAACAGAATTTTTTCAACTTTGCAATATATTCACACTAAGCAACGGATTATCACACCATTTGTTTCTCCAATTAAAAATGCATCCTAGTAACTTTGACCTTTTCCTATTTATTAAAAGTTCAAATAAAATAACATAAAATAAAAGAAAATAGAATAAGATAAACTAAAAATAAACTTAAATTGAATTACATTAACTCAAAAATACTTTAAAGATAAAACTTATACTAACAGAATATTTGTGCGAGATAGTCAAAGAAGGTTCAATCAGATAGCAGTGTCAAACGCACTTTCAGTATTTCATTTTCACACTTAGGAATTTTTTATATCTTTGATTGTTTGTCGTGATAAACATTACCAAGTTCATTATCAGTATGTTTTTCCCTTTAAACATTCAACACTTTGGAAATTCCTTTGGCCTTTTTATTTAACAAGAAAATACCTTACGTGTCCCATACTTAGATATACTTCTATGATCAAGGCAGACACACAATGATTATAACCTTTTGGTATTGCAAATTTTCTTTAAAAGGCAAACGTCGGACACAGTTCTGTATTTACATATAACAGAGTGGTCTTAGTTTGTCTTAGAGTTCCTCTAATGTTAGCAAGACAGCGGTGACATGTCTAAACTCACGTATAACAAAGCGACTTATCTTGCTAGCTTAAGTCAAAACAGCGATGACATGTCTGTACTCACGTACAACAAAATGACTTGTTTTGAGTTCCTTTTCTTTTCAAAACTTTTTCTTTCTTTGTTTAAGATGTATTTTGATGTTGCTATACATCCCCCAGATAAATTTGCATACCTCATTTATAATCATTGTCTGTATGTCTCTAACATAGAAATTAAGACCTTTTGGTCATACATCTAAGTTAGTTACACATATGACATTTTCTTGATTATTTTATTAGTTGTTAGGATTTCCTTCATTATTATGCCTACCAACATATCAGACAAGAATGTGTATATCACTTAGAATTTATGGTGCATTATGTGTGAAAGCTCAACACTTAGAGTTTGTTTAGACGGTGCTAATTTTCGTCACTTTGAACCTATGATTCTAAGCCTTAACTCATTTTTTGATATTCTTTTTTTTTTTTTTTTTTGAGATTTTCAAGGTTTTCTCTCTTTTCTTTTTTGTTTTTCACTTTTAAGAAAAATAAGCTGATAAACTAAACTAATAACTTACTATAAAAATAAAGAAAAACTACTAAGGTCAAGTTACTCTGGATTACGCATGCCATTTAGTTGAACTAACAACTCAAAGCGTGAATTATCAAATGCTTTTCTGAATAAGTCTGCATTGTTATCTTCCGTTGCGACTTTTACCAGTTTTATCAAGTTCTTTTCAGCACAATCACGTATGAAATGATGTCTTATGTCTATGTTCTTTGTTTTATTGTGTTTAACTGGATTATTTGCTATAGCAATTGTTGATTGATTATCTATCCTAATGGGAGTATGAGTAAAAGTCAAACCGTAATCCCACAATTGTTGTTTGATCCACAAAACCTGTGAACAGCAATTACCAACAGCTACATACTCAGCCTCGCACGTTGATAATCTACTGAAGTTTGTTTCTTGCATTGCTAGGATACGAGCCTCCCTCCAAGGAACTGATAACCTCCAGTTGTTGATTTCCGGTTCAAGCTATATCCACCATAGTCAGATTCCGTGAATGCCTCCAATTCCAGATCTCCATCAGCATGATACCAAAGTCCCATCTTTGGTTTTCACTTCAGATATCTCAGAATTCGCTTCACGACTTTCATATGCATCTCCTTTGGATTTGCTTGAAACCTACCACAAATACACACATCAAACATTATGTCAGGTCTAGAAGCAGTTAAATACATAAGTGACCCGATCATGGCCCGATATAAAGTCGGATCCACATCAGTATCACATTCTGTACCCGATCCGAGATTGTGATTCACTTGAATCGGAGTACTAAAGTGAGCGGTCAGCTTTGTTCCATCCATCCCGAAGCGCTCCAAAATGTAGTAGACATACTTCGTCTGATGGATAAACATTCCTTCTTTCCTTTGTTCAACTTGCAAACCAAGAAAGAAGTTTAGCTCTCCCATAGCACTCATCTCAAACTTCAACTTCATAACCTTTTCAATGTCTTGTCACATCTACTCGTTTGACGACCCGAAAATGATGTCGTCCACGTGCACTTGTACTAAGATAAAGTCTTCACCTTTCCTCTTTACGAATAGTGTACTATCAATTCTCCCTCTTTCAAACCCATTGTCCAAAAGATGAGTTGGCAGTGTCTCATACCAAGCCCTAGGTGCCTGATGCAATCCATAGAGAGCCTTATCAAGGCGATATACTCTGTCGGGATATTTTGCATCAGTAAACCCTGGCGGTTGTTTGACATAAACCAATTCCTTCACCTTGTCGTACAAGAATGCACCCTTGACGTCGAGTTGATACACCTCAAACCCTTTGAAGGACGCGAAAGCCAGAAACAAACGAATTGCCTCAAGCCTCGCCACTGGTGCAAACACTTCGTTATAATCAATTCCCTCTTCCTGGTTGAACCCTTTTACTACGAGTCTTGCCTTGTTGCGAGTAACTATACCCCGATCATCCCTTTTGCACCTAAAGACCCATTTGGTCCGTATAGCAACTTCTCCTCGAGGTAACGACACTAACTCCCATACTTCAAGCTTTCTGAGCGGTGACAGTTCCTCTTGCATGACTTCAACCCAAGAATTGCCTTTCAGTGCCATTTGCACGTTTTTCGGCTATACTTGTGAGATATAACACGAGTATAAACACGTGTGAAATTCCTCGGAGTCGTTGATCATCGATAACAGTACCGTGTTATTATTCACACTACTCCTAGTTCTCACTCCAGTATGTGGATTTCCTATGATACTCTCAATTGGATGATCCTTGTTTATCCTTGATGTCTCAATCTCATCGACTTGAAGATTATATCCTAAGTTTGATCCTATTTCACCTAACGGAGGTATGACTTCAGACGGTATATTCTCTTCCTCATGATCACTGTCCTCGGAGTTAGAATTATTCGTCTGATTCTCTTTTGTAGGTAATTCAGGTTCATTCTCTGTTGGAGACCCATCTTCTGTCGTTGTAGGCTCAGATGTTGATGGAATGTTTGATTTTGGAAAACCTTGGTACTCGTCATTAAGGTTTAATGATGAGAAGTCATTTTCCACTGTACCTGCATTTCCATTAAACGATATGTTAAATGATTCAAACAAAGAGTCGTAATCAAATAACCATTAAGGACCAGTTTGGGGTTCATGTGAATAACTTGTTACGTCAATGTTAAACACAAGCTCAACTGTACCATTTGTTTTGTTACAAACCCTTTTGTTTGGTGAATTAGGAACATAACCTAGGAAGTATCCTTCGTCAGCCTTTTCACCAAACTTAAGTTGATGTTTTGTTTTCTAATAAAGTACACGGTACCCCAAACGGTTCAAAGCCAGATAAGTTTGGTGGTCTTTTATTCAGAACTTCATAACAGGTTTTGTTCAGTGATTTGACAGTAAGGACCCGGTTTAAAACATGACACACCGTATTCACTGCCTCCCCCCAAAACATGGTAGGAAGCTTTGAATCCGAGAGCATGGTCCTTGTTGCCTCAATCAGAGTCCTGTTCTTACGTTATGCCACCCCAATTTGTTGTGGCTCATGAGGTTCACTAAATCGATGCACTATGCATTTGGTTAGGCAATATACACCAATTACTGTGATTTTAAATTCAGTTCCGTTATCACTCCTAATATGTTTTTACCCTTGTCCCGTATAAGTTCTCGACTTGGTCTAAGAACCGAATCAGCTTTCCAGCTGTTTCGTCCTTTGTACCTAAAAAAGAAAACCCAAGGGAAACGTGACTAATCATCAGTAATAACTAAACAATAACAACTACCACCTATGCTCCTTTTGTTGATTGGACCGAAGAGATCCATATGTAGCAAATCGAAGGTGGAAGCTATCGATATCTGAGTCTTTGACTTGTGTGACTTCTTCTGTTGTTTTCCTTTCTTGCACGGGACACACTTGTCGTCGAAATGAAAACTGTGGAACACCTTGCACCAGACCATGTTTAGTAATGTAGTTCATTTTCCTTAGGTGCAAGTGTGCCATGTGTCTGTGCCATAGAATTGATACGGACTCTGAAGCTTTAGATAGTAAACAGATTGTTCCCATCGATGAGTCTGATATGTTCTTTTCTTGGGGCTCTCATCATTATCCACTCTTCAGGTATTTTGAATCCCGGCTTCAGCACTAACGCTTCTGTATCAGTAAAAATAACTGAATTCTTCTTATCACAGATCTGAGATACACTAATGAGATTGTGATCCCTTGTTCCCTCCCTTGAAGTCTGTGAGTAGACTCCTTTCCCTAGTCATGTGACGAGAGCAACCACTGTCAACGAACCATTTGTTGTTTAGACCTATAGTTAGCTCCTGCACATGAAATAAAACAAGTTAGTTATCACGGGGAACCCAAGCCATGACTGACTTGGTAATACCATTCTCATCGACATACGTGAACTCCTTCATATACCCATTTCTCCTTTCAGGTGACTTGGGTTTTTGATTGAGAGCCTGTTGTGGTGCTGAGTGATTTAGATTCACTCTTGGCCTTGGGGCTGTCATTTGAGGTTGAGCCCTAGAATAGTTTCTATTATAATGCATTTCATTTTGATATCCCTGAGCTCTACCTGGTGTCTGTTGTCTTTGAGGAATATGAGACCTAACTGGAGTGTAAGTCCTTCTAGGTGTTGTACTCCCATAGCCTTGTTGAGGTCCTGACCTAGACTGACTAGGAACACTATTATAAGAATTTGTCCTAATCACTTCTTGTTGTCTGACCGACACCGGTATTTGTTTAACAGTTATCCTAGGAGCTGCATTTACATTCTTCTCAGTATGTTGATAACTACTTGTGCTAGCAATACTAGGTTTTTGTCTTGGTTGGTCTTGCTTTCCTACAGTAGGTCTAGACTCTGGTTTAGAGGGTGTAGACTCCACTTTCTTATAAGGACAACTAGACGCAACATGACCTTTCTCATGACATCTAAAGCATGACATCTTATCAATCAACTTCTAATAAGTGCCCTTTGATTTAGGTGTCTCAATGGTGTCATTTTCTTTTAATTCAACTGCAGTGATCACTTCCTCTTGTTGATTTTTAATTTCAGGTTTAGCTTCTCTTAGTATAGTGTCACTAGTAGACTGCACAAACTTGACTTTCTTAATCTTAGGGGTCTTGTTAGATACTTTAGTTGACTTATCCTTATCAGATTCAGTTCCACTTGCTACCTCTGATTCAACCGATTCATCGGTTTTATCCTGAGGTTGAGGCACGTAGTTGTTGTCGAAAGGTGGAGGACTCTCTTGATAACCTAATCCCACTGGTTTCTTAGACTGCCGTTGAGCTTCTAAGATTATTCCTAGGTTTAGAGACGAGTTCGTAAACTTTTCAAGCTTGCTATTTGCCTCAGCAACTTTAACCCTAGATTCGGCTAGCTCTACGTCTTTAAAAGTGAGTTCTTTAGTTAAAGCTTCAACATGCTCGTATATGAGTTCTATCCTGACACACTGTTCACTTAATTTGTCTTTTAGAACTATGACATCCTGAGCATCTGCTTTCAGCTTATTCCTTAGATCTTCCTTAATATCTAGAAGAATAGCGTTATCAGATTTTAACGATTGGATTTGAGTAGTTAACTTGTTATGTGTTTCTATTACTAAGATTGACCTATCATTTAAAGTAGCACTTAAAACACATAATCATGGAATGTAGAAAAGTTGAGAGTTACCTTTTTGTGGTCTGATTCCACGTTAGCCATTTGAGCATCAAACTCCATAATGGATTGCTCCTTTGACTTTTCCACCAACAAAGAACTTGTATCTTTCTGCTTGGTGTCCTATGCAACTTCTTCAGCTCTGTCATCCCCAGTCTCAGTTACTTCTGCCATAAACGCTCTGGCATTCGACTCTGGATGAGTACTCCAATCATACGTTCCATCAAGCTGTCTATTAGAAGACACATTGGTTAACAGACTAGCGATGGCTGCTTGATTACCAGAACCACCAGATTGAAATCTCCCTTGGTTCTGTTCTGATAGTTCTCTACTTTTGGTCTTTGACACTCTCTTGCAAAGTGTCCCAAACCTTGGCAGTTGTAACACTTTACCTTTGATTTGTCAAAACCAACCTTGCTATTGCCTACGTTCAAATTTCTTCCCGTCCTCTTCATGAACCTCTTGACCCTTTGAGTCACCATGGTCAGTTTCCATTGTAGGTCCATTTCTTCCAAGTCATCAGGATCTACCTGATCGTAGTCTTCTTCGCATATCGTTGGATCATTTATTTTCCCTTGAACGCAATTGTCGTACGCTGCGACAAACGAAGCTAGAAGATTTAGACTTCAACTGATTTTGCGCTCATCGAAATCTTTGTATATCCTTGATACGTAGACGCAGAATGATTTGGTTTTTCTTTTGGTTTGGAAAACCCTAAGAACGCCCTGCTACTGGACTCCTCTGTCTCAACTGGGATGGATTCTTCTCCCGTGAAGAATGCTGTGGCCCCTGACTTCAGTTCACCAGCAATTGACGGTTTTGATTTTCCAAAATACATTTATAGATCTTGAACCTGTTCAAACTCCCATTCTTTCTTATGTAACTTGAAGTTGTATGCCCTCAGCGTTCCAATTACTCCTTCAAGAGTGAGAGTCTCAAACTTGTCTTCATCATGCTTTATTAATGCTGCGTACATCTCCCACTTCGCCGGTAAAGCATCTAGAAGTTTTTTGATCTTCTCAGTCCCTTGATAGTCGAGATTGTGACTGTCATGTTCAGTTAACAGATGATAGAATCTAGTGATTGTCTCATCTAATGTCTCATTCTTCAATGCCTTGAAGATAACAAATTGCTGCTTCAGCATCTCAGTTCTGCCCTTTCGAACCCTTGGATTTCCCTCACACCTCTTCTCTAGAGCATCCCATAGCTCTTTAGAAGTCCTATGATTTCTTAAAGTGTGTAGGATTTCTTGAGGTAACGCCATCCTGATAATTGAGAAAGCTCGGTTCTCGGCCTCATAAAGTTTCTTGTTATCATCTTTCATGTTATGATAAGTTAAGACTCTTTGTCGGCCCTCTAGCTCTTGCGTAGGAGGAATATATCCCTCTTCGAAATCAGCAAATCTATCCTTCCACCAATAATAGTCCTCCAGTTTCATTAGCTTTGGCGGAGAATTTTCTTTGCCAACCTCATGGTCCATTTCTATGAATTTTTGCGAACTCGACATTCTTTCTAAACTTTTTGTTTTCGAACTTAAACAATTTAATTTAAAATAAATCCCTCGAACTTATGCAAGTTCGAATAATTTAAATTTAAATTCGTTTGAAAATTAAATTCGAATTCACTTAAGTTCGAACTCAACAAGTTCGAATGAGTGTAAGTTCGAGAAAACCCTAGAAATTCTGACAAATTCGAACCTCTGGCAAGTTCGAAGAAACCCTAAATTTCTGACAAGTTCGAACCTCAGGTAAGTTCGAAGAAACTCTAATTTTCTGACAACTTCGAATCTGACAAGTTTGAATTCTGACAACTTTGAATTTCTAGATAAATTCGAATGAAGCCCTAACACAACTTCGAGAGGAGCGTATTCTGACAAGTTCGAATGAACCCTAATACCCCATTAAGTTCGAGCGCCACAAGTTCGAGAAACGGCCAAAAATTTGATTTTTTCAAGATTTCAGATTAAATTAGTGTTTTTATGACTAAAAACACTGATTTCGACTGAAATAATTGAACTAATGTGAGTTTTTCCCCGTTACATTGCTTGTAGAACTCAGAAAAACTAAGAAAACATGATTTTTCCAGTAAGAACATCAAGAAACCAAGAATATTTGTATGAACATGAAGAACACGATGAACACTCTTTAATGCTCTGATACCACTTGTGAGGTCATCTACCTACGGATCTGATCTTGACGCGATACCTTCCAACGAGTGCGGAATCCTCGTTAGGGGTTTAACGGATCGATCACACACACAGAATCCCAGAGACGAACACAATGATAGACGTTACGACGAACGACCCGACACGTGTATTTCTCCGAAATGACTCTCTGAAATCTCTCAAGTTCGTACGTGCACTATACGAGCTCTGAATGCTAATTTCTGCAAAAGTCTCTAATTCTAACCGATTAGCTACTTCATTATAGGGGTTAAATTCGAACTTAGCTCATACAAGTTCGTTTAGGCCCGAGCCCATGAATTTGTCCACTACATGTTCGAACTTAGCTTTACTAAGTTCAAACCCTAGCCTTTGAACTTATTCTTGAACTTGTCTTTGAACTTGTTCTTGAACTTGTTCTTAAACCTATGTTTGAACTTATCTTTGAACCTATGTTTGAACTTATCTTTGAACTTAAGTAAACATCAAACATAAACAATATCAAACATATATAACTTGTATTTTCAAAGCCTGATCTATTACAAAAGATTATCTATTCTTAGACTGCTATCGTCACACAGGGTGCACCAACAATTTGTTAGGTTAGTTGGTCACTTCTTGTGCAACCCATTCAAAGTGTATGTGTGTATGTTGTTGGTACATCCTGTGTGACGATAGCAGTCTAAGTGATCCTACATTGTGGTTCTAGCAAGTGTTTGTTATATATGTTTATATATGGTTGATATTCATTATTGTTTGTGTGTTTGAACTTGATGTAACGTATTACAAGAAGTTCAAACATAAAGATCAAAGATAAAATCAATCATAAGGTAAAAACATGAGTTTCAATACTAAGTTGAGTATGTGAAATAGTAGATTCGAATTATGTAAGGTTTGATATTCGAATCTGTGTCAGATTCGAATGTAGACCTAGATTCGAAGCTAGGCAGATTCGAGAGTGTCTAAGAGGAAAAACTCTAATGGGCCTTGGGCCAGATTCGAGTTTGGCCCATAACAGACTCGAATTAGCCTCTATAATTAGGGATAGACTCGAAATATTATTAGACTTTCTGCAGAATTCGTGAGTGATTAAGCAAAAGGCGATCTCGAGTTTATCATCAGTGTTAGTGCCGTTTCGGAGAGAATCAGTTCGTAGGATCGTTCGTGTGTCGTTCGTTCAGCCTCTGATAGTCTCCGTGTTTCGTGTGTGAGAGGTGTTTCCGTCTACCCGTTAACGAGGATTCCGTACTCGTTGACGGTTCCGCGTCTAGATAGATCTCGTAGTGGTAGACCTTACAAGTGGTATCAGAGCCTACGGAGTGTTTTTGGTGTTCTTCGTTTTCATCTAGCTACATTCTAGGTTTCTTGACGCTTTTGGACGGTTTTACTCTCAAAATCGTGTTTTTCGTGTTCGTCGAGCTTAGCAAATAGTAATCCGGGAAATACTTTGTGGTTTTTCACGTTTTTGATCGAAAGCAATATTTTTCCTTGCAAAAATATTGATTTAATCTGCAAAACGTTAAAAATCAAAGGGTTAGCCGTTTTTCGAGTTTGCGGCGCTCGAATCTATTAGGGGTAATTAGGGTTACACTTAGTCTCGAGTCTAACCAAATCCGCTCCTTTTCGAGTTTGATACAGAGGGTTTCGAATCTAATTCGAGTTTGTGCTACATTCGAATAGGGTCTCGAGTCTACTTACATTCGAGTTTACTTCGAGTTTAGTTTAGTTTCGAATAGGGTTTCGAATCTGCTGTGACTTCGAGTTTGTCTGACCTTCGAATTTGAGGATTTTTCGAATCTGACATAATTTCGAGTTTAATCGAATAATAACACTTAATCGAATTTAATCCCAAATAAATTGGAATCTGATTATATTCGAATCTACCTAGATTCAAACGAATTAATTCAAATTAGTTTCGAATTAAATTATTTAAGTTCAATTCAATTACTTTCGAAAGGATGTCAAATCTTCAAAAATTCCTGGAAATGGACCACGAGGTCGGGAAGGCAAACGCTCCGCCTAAGCTGATGAAAATCGAGGATTATTACTGGTGGAAAGATCGGTTTACCGATTTCGTGCGTTTTAATGACATGCGCATGTGGGTGTGTATCGACGAAGGATATATTCCACCAGTTTCTGAAGTTGAAGGCTGTCAGAAAGTCTTATCATACCAAATGATGAAGGAGGATGATAAGATATTGTATGAAGCCGAAAACAAAGCTTTCTCGATAATCCGAATGGCTTTGCCTCAGGATATACTGCACACTTTTAGGACTCAAAAGACGTCGAAGGAACTTTGGGAGTCTCTAGAGAAGAGGTGTGAGGGTAATCCTAGGGTTCGTAGAAAGCGTACAGTTTTGTTGAAACAACAGTTTGCGATTTTCAAGGCGTTAAAGGATGAACAGCTGGATGATATCATCACCCGGTTCTATCATCTATTGACGGAACTTGAAAGTCACGGGATTGAGTATACTGACACCGACAAGAACAACAAGCTTCTTGACGCCTTACCAGCCAAATGGGCTATGTATGTGGCAATGATCAAGCTGAATGAAGACAAGTATTATACTCAATCTCTGGAAGATAATGTGGGAACGTTGCGGGCATATCACTTCGAGCTACTGAAGGCCGAAACTGATTACGAACAAGTCCAGAATCCAGCGATGTATTTTGGAAAGTCAACAAAACCTTCAGCGACCGCCGATCTGAAGACTGGTATAGCGTTTTTCACCGGAGAAACGTCGTCACCAGCAGAGACTGATGACACATTGAATCGCGCGTTCTTAGGATTAGGAAGATCGGAAGAACCGCAGCCTCAATTACAACAGGCATCGACATCTCAGAGCTATTCGAAGATGCCCATGAGCGCGAAATCAGCGGAAGAACATCTGAATCTGCTTGCTTCATTTGTGGCCGCGTATGGAAATTGTGTTCAAGGGAAGATTAACGATTCTGCTCTCTGGGATGAGGACTATGATCAGGTCGACCCTGATGATCTTGAGGAAATGGATCTTAAATGGCAACTGGCCATGGTAACCCAACGGGTTAAGAGATTCATTAAAAGAACTGGGAGGAATCTGATAATGAACAACAAGGGGATTGGATTTGATAAGTCCAAAGTAAAGTGCTACAACTGCCAAGGTCTGGGACACTTCGCCAGATAATGCCAGAGACCGAAGGTAGAAACGTACCAAGGGCAGAGTCAGCATCAAGGAAAGTTTCAGAATCAGTCTCAACAACGATACCTTCCAAGTTCATCATCTGGTCAAGCCAATCTAGCTGGTCAACTATCCAATGTTACTTCAGACAGACAACTAGATGGTACTTATGACTGGAGCTCACATCCAGAGTCAAATGCTCGGGCTTTTATGGCTGAAGTCACAGAAACTGGGTGTGAAGGAGAAGAGTAGACCACAAGGGAAAACAGTCCGATGTGGGTTGAAAAGACGAATGATCAGACAGTTCTGGAGTTTGCTGCTCAGATGGCTAATGTGGAATCTGATAACTCAAAGGTTAGTCTGACTTACTCTCTTTTTCGTGAATTATGTGCGTTATGTGTTAATTCAAACGATAGGTTAAATCTAGTCTTAGAATCACATAAAACCATAACTGCTCAAAATGAGAATTTAAAAATTGAAAATGCTAGCCTAAACGATATTAAGCAAGATCTTAAAGAAAAGCTTAAGGTTGATGCTCAAGACGTAATAGTTCTAAAAGACAAACTGAGTGAGCAGTGTGTTAGGATAGAGCTTATGTATGAGCATGTAGAGGCCTTGACCAAAAACCTTAAAGACAAAGACATTGAGCTAGCTGAAACAAAGGTAAAGGTAGCAGAGGCAAACAGTAAGCTAGAGAAGTTTAGGAATTCAAGCCTAAACCTAGGGAAAGTTTTAGATGCCCAGAGACAATCTAAAAAACCCGTAGGTCTAGGATTTCATTAAATTCCTCCACCTTTTAATGCAAACTATGTGCCTCAGCCTCAGGAGAAAACTGACAAATCAGTAGACTTAGAGGACACACCTGAACCTAAATCTGAGCCTATAGTAGCAAATACACCTAAGGTGGCTGACACAACTGTCAAGGTTAGGAAAGTCAAATTTGTGACTTCCTCCAGTGAAACACCTGCAGGAAAACATAAAATTGATTAGACTGATCAGGACGATGAGCCAGTCGCCATAGATGTACATAAGGACCAAGACACTAGTGAGACACCTAAGTCTAAGGGAACACATAAAAAGTCCATAGATAAAATGTCTTGCTTCAGATGTCATGAAAAGGGGCATGTTGCTTCTCACTGTCCACTTAGGAAAGCCGATGTTACACCTAAGACAGTGAACCCAACACCTGTTAAGCCCTCAACCAGTGTGGCGAGCACCAGTAGGTCTCAAAGTACCGAGAAAACTGTGCAGGCCGCACCAAAACCGGTTGTGAAACAAACACCGGTAAAGGTTGGACCAAAGGAAGTGGTTAGGACAAATTCATCGAATCGTGTCATTAATCAATCTAGGTCAGCACCTCAACAAGTCAATAGGAGCACAACACCTAGCAGGTCACACACTCTAGTTAGGTCTCATACTCCAGTTAGACATTACGCACCGGTAAGAGCTCAGGGATCACAGTCCGAAATGCAATATAATAGGAATTATTCTAGAGCTCCACAACAAATGCCTACTCAAAGGCAAAGAGTGAATTTAAATCACTCGGCACCACAACAAACTCCTGTTCAACGACCCAAGTCACCTGAAAGGCGAGATGGGTATTTGAAAGAGTTTAAGTATGTGGACGAGAATGATATAACCACGTCAGTTATGGCTTGGGTTCCTCGTGATAACTAACCTATTTTCTTTCATGCGCAGGAGATTACCACAGGTCCAAACAACAAGTGGTTCGTCGACAGTGGATGCTCCAGGCACATGACGGGGGAAAGAGGTCTACTTACAGACTTCAAGGGTGGGAATCGGGGGTTTGTATCATTCGCTGGTAACAAAGGAGGAAACATCACGGGTACCGGAGTGGTCACTAATGGGACGATCAAGTTGGACCAAGTTTATCACGTTGATAAACTGGTTCACAATCTCATTAGTGTATCTCAAATTTGTGACAAGAAGAACTCAGTGTTGTTCACGGACACTAAGGCGTTAGTGCTAAAACCGGGATTCAAGATTCCTGAGGAATGGGTATTGATGCGGGCGCCAAGGAAGAATGACTTGTACATGCTAGATATGAACAAGCCAGAGACTTCGATG
The DNA here is from genome assembly GCA_020465985.1 of Centrapalus pauciflorus. Classification (NCBI taxonomy): domain Eukaryota; kingdom Viridiplantae; phylum Streptophyta; class Magnoliopsida; order Asterales; family Asteraceae; genus Centrapalus; species Centrapalus pauciflorus. The sequence continues at coordinate 28,164 of JAANYP010005117.1, forward strand.
GGGCCAATTTGTTTATTATCCAAAGCTTCGGAGACGGAATCGGTACTGTGGCACAGACGCATGGCTCACCTGCACCTAAGAAAGATGAACTACATAACGAAAAATGGATTGGTGCAGGGTGTGCCTATGAAGAGCTTTCAGTTCGAGGAGAAGTGTCTACCGTGCAAGAAGGGCAAACAACATAAGAAGAGACACAAGTCCAAGACGCAGAACTCCATAATCTCAACATTCGATTTGTTGCACATGGACCTCTTCGGGCCAATCAACAAAAGGAGTATAGGAGGTAGTTGGTTCTGTTTGGTTATCACTGACGATTACTCATGCTTTTCTTGGGTTTTCTTTTTAGGTACAAAGGACGAGACGGCTTCCAAGCTCATCGAGTTCTTAGACCAAGTGGAGAATTCCTACGCAACAAGGGTTAAACGGATACGTAGTGATAATGGAACTGAGTTCAAAAACACTGTAATTGGTGTATATTGCCTATCAAAAGGCATAGTGCATCAATTCAGTGCACCATATGAACCTCAACAAAATGGGGTGGCCGAACGTAAAAATAGGACATTGATTGAAGCTGCAAGGACTATGCTTTCGGATTCAAAGCTTCCTACCATGTTTTGGGGGGAGGCAGTGAATATCGCGTGCCATATTTTAAACCGAGTCCTTACAATCAAATCTTTGAACAAAACATGTTATGAAATTTTGAACAAACGGCCACCTAACTTAACTGGATTCGAGCCGTTTGGGGTACCATGCACTCTTTTGCGTACAAAACATCAACCGAAGTTTGGTGAAAAGGCTGACGAATGATACTTCCTAGGCTATGTGCCGAACTCACCAAACAAACGGGTTTTTAATAAAACAAATGGTACTGTAGAGATTGTGTATAACATTGAAGTCACCAGTTATACACATGAACCCCAAACTGGTCCGGAATGGATATTTGACTATGATAAATTATTTGAGTCATTTAACATTCCTTTGGATGATAATGCAGGTACAATCGAAAAGGACATGGCAACGTTGCATCTGAATGACGATGGCCATACCTTTTCGAGAACTACGTTTGAATCCACATCCGAGCCTACTGCGACAGTAGATGGATCTCCAGAAGTTGCTGATCCAGAAGCACCTACCACTGAGAATCAGACTCAAGCAACAAGTTCCAACTCTGAGGAAAACGTCCATGAGGAGGAAAATGTAGAAACTGAGCATGTTCCCCCATTAGGTGAAGTAGGATCTAACTTAGGAGATAATCTAAGGGTTGATGAGATAGAAACCTCTAGGATTAACAAGAATCATCCTATAGAAAGCGTCATAGGAAATCCTAACGAGGGTGTGAGGACTAGGAGTAGTGTAAGTAATAACACTGTGTTGTTGTCGATGATAAACGACTCCGAGGCTTATCACACATGTCTCTATTCTTGTTTCATATCGCAAGTAGAGCCTAAGAATGTGCAAATGGCACTTAAGGATAACTCCTGGGTTGAAGCGATGCAGGAAGAACTCTCGCAGTTTAGGAAACTAGAAGTGTGGGAGTTAGTTCCATTACCTCGAGGGGAAGTTGCTATAGGAACCCAATGGGTTTTTAAGTGCAAAAGAGACGATCGGGGTATAGTCACGCGCAACAAGGCTAGGCTAGTTGTAAAGGGTTTCAACCAAGAGGAGGGAATCGATTACAACGAGGTTTTTGCACCAGTAGCAAGGCTGGAAGCCATTAGGTTGTTTTTAGCTTTTGCCTCCTTCAAGGGCTTTAAGGTATATCAATTAGATGTTAAGGGTGCTTTCCTGTATGGGAAAGTGAAGGAGTTGGTGTATGTAGAACAACCGCTCGGATTTACAGATCCATAATATCCTGATAGAGTATATCGCTTAGATAAGGCTCTATATGGATTGCATCAGGCACCAAGGGCATGGTATGAGACTCTATCCAACCATTTATTAGAGAACGGGTTTGAAAGGGGTAGGATAGATAGTACTCTGTTTGTTAAGAGGAAGGGAGAACACTTTATCTTGGTACAAGTGTACGTCGATGATATCATTTTTGGATCATCAGACGAACAGATGTGCAAAGATTTCGAGAAGGTGATGAAGTCGAAATTCGAGATGAGTGCTATGGGGGAGTTAAATTTCTTTTGGGGTTACAAGTTGACCAGAAGAAGGAAGGAATGTTTATCCATCAGACGAAGTATGTCTATGACATATTGGAACGTTTCGGGATGGAAGGAAAAAAATTGACTGCCCATTTCAGCACGCCGATTCAAGTGAATCACAATCTCGGACTGGGTACTGAAAGTGATACCGATGTGGATCCGACATTATATCGGGCCATGATTGGATCACTTATGTATTTAACTGCTTCAAGACCTGACATCATGTTTGTTGTGTGTATTTGTGCTAGGTTTCAAGCTAATCCGAAGGAGATGCACATGAAAGCTGTGAAGCGGATTCTACGATACCTCAAGTCGAAACCGAAGCTGGGAATTTGGTATCACGTGGAGGGAGATCTAGAGTTGGAGGCGTTCACGGATTCTGACTACGGAGGATGCAGCTTGACGCGCAAATCAACAACTGGAGGTTGTCAATTCCTAGGAGGGAGACTGGTATCCTGGCAATGCAAGAAACAGACGTCGGTAGCCGTGTCAACGTGCAAGGCCGAGTACGTTGCTGCTGGTAGTTGCTGCTCACAGGTTCTGTGGATACAACAACAATTGCGGGATTACGGTTTGGCTTACACTCAAACTCCAATTAGGATAGACAATCAATCTACAATTGCTATAACGAATAATCCAGTTAAACACAACAAAACAAAGCACATAGACATTAGGCATCATTTTATTCGTGATTGTGCTGAAATGAATTTAATCAAATTGGTAAAAGTGGCAACAGATGATAATAATGTTGATTTATTTACCAAAGCATTTGATAAGTCACGGTTTGAATATTTAATTCAACTAAATGGAATGCGCAACCTAGAGTAATTTGACCTTAGTAGTAGTTTATTTTTCTTTTATAGCTGTAGTATTTCTTTTTTTTTATAGTAAGTCTGCTAATTTAGGATAGTTTCTATTTTCAGTAAGTTTCTATTTTTAGTAAGTTAGTAGGTTATCTTCTTTTAGTGCTATTTCTTATGAAAAACAAAAGAAAAAAAGAGAGAAAATCATAAAAATACAAAAAAAAAGAGAATATCAGAAAAGGAGTTAAGTCTTAGAAGCATAGGTTTAAAGTGACGAAAATTAGCACAGTCGTTACTAACTCTAAGTGTTTATGCTTTCACACATAATGCAACTAAATTCTAAGTGTTATACTTCAGTTTAGTTTGATGTGTTGGTAGGCATAATACATATTGGGAGTCTCAAGGCAAATAAAATATTCAAAAAAAGTCAAGCGTGTCACTAACTTAGATGTATGACCAATCGGTCTTAATTTTTGTGTACAAGACATACAAACTTTGAGTTTAAATGCGGTATGCAAACTTTCTGGGGATGTATGGCAACATCAAATACATCTGAAAATGGAAAGAATAGAAAAATCATATAAAATTGAGAGTCGAAAACATGTAACTTTGTTGTACGTAAGTACAGACATGTTGCCTCTGTTTAGATTCGGGTTAGCAGATATGTCGCTTTGTTGTACGTCGGTAAAGACCTGTCACCGCTGTCTTGCTAACTTTAAAAATAAACCTTAAGTCAAACTAAGACACTTTGTTGTATGAAAATACAGACCTGTGTCCGATGTTTGTCTTTTAAAGAAAGTTTTCAAATACCAACAAGTTAGAATCCTTGTCTGTGTGCCTTGATCATAAAAGTATGTCTATGTCTGAGTCACGTAAGATAATTTCATGATAAATAAAAATGCCAAGGGATATTCCAAAATGTAAAATGTTTAAAGGGGTAAAATACCAACAATCGGCTAAATGAGTATTTCACGACAAACAATCAAAGGATCAAAAATTCCTAAGTGTGAAAGTTTAAGTACTGAAAGTGAGTCTCTGACATCGCTATCTGATTGAACCTTTCTTAGACTATACTCATCAAAAAGATTTTGTTTAAATTTTTAGCTTAGGTTATAGGTATAGCTTAAGTCTAAGTTAAATTTTTTAGTCAAAATTTTTATTTTATTTTACCTTAGTTTATTTTATTTTAGTTTACTTTTATTTTTATTTTTATTTTTATTTTTATTTTTACTTAGAAAAAAAATCCAAAATTACTGAGGGTGCATTCATAGTTGGATAAAATAAACACTGCGTAAAAAAACTTGTGCTTAGGGTAAAAGAGGTGGCATAGTTTATCTTGTTACACAATACCATTGAAAAGGTTGAAAAAGTTGAAGTTATTCCAAAATTTTCGAAATTTTTTCTAAGTGTTGGAGTTTTTCGAGTTTAGAACAGACTCGAAACTGGGTTTTCGAATCTGTCAGTAGACTCGAATCTGGCCATAGATTCGAAGGTAGGTGGTATATATAGGTTAACAGTGAAGTCATTAACTCCTTACTGTTTTCGAATCTATATCCTCGAATCTACTGTGGCGATTTCGAATCTGTTGCTCGAATCTACCGTTTCTCACATAAACGACAATCTGTCGAGTGTATTGCTAAGGAGTTCGATTCTACTGTTGTATCTAGGTATAATCAACTTGATTGTACAAGATTCATGTAGTTTTATACACCATTTTAGGCAAAATCATCGATTTTTTGAAGGTTTAAGGGTCTAAATCGGGTTTTAAAAATTACAAAGTTTGGACCAATAAATAGTCAAATTAAATACACATATCTGTGATTAGTAACTAGTAGGACTAATGAATGTAATTTTCTAAGTCCAAAAAGGTTAAAATCAAGAGATTTGGTGTTTGAGTAGGGTCGACGATTCGAATCTGTTCCTGAGGTTTCTCGAATCTGTCATTAGACTCGAGAAGAACTCTAGTTTCGAATCTGTCATCAAATTCGAAATTGGGTTTATTCGAATCTGTCTGTTCGAATTTGTCCTTTATTTTCATTATTTAATTTAAATTTTATTAAACCTGTAGAAATTTAATTGTGTTGGATTTTGTACTTAAACAAGTTCAAAATAAAACAGATTTGAATTTAACCAAGTTTATTGATTTTTAATGAATCTAATAGTTTATTTTTGTGCAGATATGGCTGTTCGAGTGTTTGTGCCAAAGCACAATATGGTCCTTCACCCCGACCATCATATCCCTGAGGCGCAGGGATTCAGACAAATGCTGGATCTCCTAGTAGAATCTAGGATTGGTTTTGCCTTGTCCCATAATGTTCAGATTGTTCTACCATATATTCGTCAATTTTATGATCATCTTCAGGTAGACTGCTCTGTCACCCCGACAGTGCTAAGGACAAGAATAGCAGGGCAACCGTTGGTGTCCTCTGCCGATATGCTGCGACAAGTTCTGCATCTAGGCTCTCAAGAAGAAGAATCTGGGCCAATCGATTTTCCTCTGAATATTAGGCAAGCGGCCTTTCAGAGAATGGGTTATAGTCTAGATGTGACGAAAGTTTCTTATATGAAGAGCGGGCTAATCGGCCAATGGAGATTTCTGGCTCATGTCTTTATGGTATGCTTTGCACCAAAGAAAGCCGGTTTTGACTATATGGTCTCGAAGATCCAGTCTGGGATTATCGCGATAGTGTATAATCGACCATTCAGTTTCTCGGAAATGTTTTTCTCCGAATTTGTTCATCAGATCACCGCTCCAGAAAATCAACAATTCCTGCTGTATCCACGGTTCATCATGATGCTTATCAGGCATTTCTTGCCAAATCTGCCTCAGTCGAATGAGATTCAAAGCGTAGCTGTAATGGATAAGAGGATCTTTGCTGATTGTTCCTCGCACAGAGGAAGATTGGCTGTTCCAGTTGAGCGTCCGTTGTTTGGAGCCATCTTGGATAGAAATTTTGAAGCCCCAGATATTGCCAACTGGGCAGGAGAAGTTGAAGTTCAACCAAGACAACCACAGCCACAAGAACAACAACAACAACCACAGCCACCGCGTGCACAAAGGCGAAGACAAAGAACCTCTGCGAGTCAAACTCAGGGGTCTAGGCCTTCTACTAGTCAGCAGCCAGAAATACAAGAAGCAGGGCCTTCAAATGTCCCAAGCGAAGCTGATCAATTGTGCCAAACTCTAAATGAAATTTGGGAGGCAGGTCCTCATGCTAATGAAGATATAGCTGCAGCATTGGTGGGTGAATTACTTGAGCCTCCAGAGGGAGAAGAAGATGTGTTGAGAGATGTGGACGAATATGTGCCAGAGCAGACTGGTATTGATGAGTCATCATCTGCAACCGAATTAGAAGAAATGGATGAAATCGAAGCTGAAGCTCCCGAGTCAGAAGCTACAGAACCACATATTCAAATAGGAACTTATGGTTCACGGATAGTCGTTAATGAAGAAGCTTCAAGGAGGGGAGTAATAAGAGAGGCTGATGAATCCGATTTTGAAGAAGAGGAAGTTGCACCTTTAGTTACGAGGCAACGGGCCAAACGTCATAGATTCATGCAAGGATCATCTTCAGCATCAGCAGATCAACCAGAAATTCAGCAACCTCAAAACTCTCAAACTCAGGAATCTCAAACCACTTTTCCACCACCACCACCTCAAGATGAACCATATATCCCATCGCCAATCATTCCAACTCCGCTACAATCCTTCCCATCAACCTCATCCACATATGCCGATAATCAAAGGTTTTTGCGCTTAAAAGATCGAGTTGACTTCCAGGAAATCCAAATCCTTGGGCTAACAACGGCAATCGGAGAGCTTCAGAAGCATAACACAGATATTGATAAGGAAAATGCCAATTTGAAAAAGATTGTAGAGAAAGTCCAGGAAGAGAACACAGAGCTAAAATCATTTGTAGCAGATCAGGCAGCTGAGATAAGGTCGATGCGCTCCCTAATTGAGCAGTTAATGAAAAATTTTCAGGCTCAGGGGGAGACGTCGTGCCGCGATCAGGAAGTTCAGAGGCCGAGAGATGATGATGATGAAGACAACCAAGGCAATGATCCCAGCTCTAAAAGTCAGAATGAGGCAGTAGATTTTTCTGCTGCTCAGACTGCTCAATCTCAGGGGGAGCCTAGTCTAGCAGAAGGAGAAGTAGGAGAAGCGAGTTCATCTAAGCCTACAGATTTTAAGATTAGTGAGATGATCGATGGTCTTATGGATCTTGATGATGATCCGATGGATTTAGGTTTTGATGTTGAAGATGAAGAGCTGGAAGAGGGTGAGTTTATACCAGAAGAGATAGTTGACTGGAAATCAGATGACGAGGTATGTGCTGATGAGGACGATGAAGCTGATGAGATCGTCGTACAGCAGAATCCTATCACTGATACATACATGATAGATGGGAATGATATCGTTAACGCAGAAGTAGTGAATGCTGCGTTAAATGTTCAGCCATCAATAGAGGAACCTGCAAGAGAACTAACAAATGAAGAGAAGAGAAAATTGTGGTTCAGAGCTGAACAGAAGGAGTTAGAGCTTAAAAGGAAAATGAGGGTGCCGGGTACTGGAAAGCTATCTGGAAGCATATTAAGCTGGTTCTTCGAACGAGAACTGCAGCTATATATAATCAAGAGGAAAGACGGGCTCCAGTACCTGAGGCGAACTCTGAAAGCTTTCTGCCAAAGATCGAGATCACAGCGTTAGCATGGAAAGATCTGATTAATATTGGCAATGATCCCTACGCAGATGTAATTGCAAGAATCATAAGAAAAGAGGGAAGATCAAGGAAGTTTGAGCGACTGAATCCAAGGGTTGGAAAAAGAGTAGAAGATCCTTCACGTATTGATCCTCTAACTGGGCGACCTTGGATGAAGATCCATTACAAACCAGTAAGATGTCTTAGGAAGGTGCCACTCAAGCCTATGCCACAGAATGTCTTGAAGAATCTGCATTGGTGGTATGCTGAGAGTGAGACTGGAGAAGCAGTGATGGAAGATTTTGAAGAAAAAGTTATTCTTAGAGTCTACGATCCTCTTCACCTGGTAAACCTTTCTAGAGATGATCTTCATATTTTGCATGCTTGTAAGATTTCTAGTGATGCTCATATGGATAGTGAAGCTAGGAAATATGAGAATGTAGTCAAAAGTATGTGTTGAAAAAGGCTTGTATGCTGGAAGTAGTTTGAATAAATAATAAACAAAGTTCTTAATCAAATGTGTGAATTATTAGAAGCTATCGTCAAGGGGGAGTCTGTTGGTACATCCTGTGTGACGATAGCAGTCTAAGTGATCCTACGTTGTGGTTCTAGCAAGTGTTTGTTATATATGTTTATATATGGTTGAGATTTATTATTGTTTGTGTGTTTGAACTTGATGTAACGTATTACAAGAAGTTCAAACATAAAGATCAAAGATAAAATCAATCATAAGGTAAAAACATGAGTTTCAATACTAAGTTGAGTCTGTGAAATAGTAGATTCGAATTATGTAAGGTTTGACATTCGAATCTATGTCAGATTCGAATGTAGACCTAGATTCGAAGCTAGGCAGATTCGAGAGTGTCTAAGAGGACAAACTCGAATGGGCCTTGGGCCAAATTCGAGTTTGGCCCATAACAGACTCGAATTAGCCTCTATAATTAAGGATAGACTCGAAATATTATTAGACCTTTTGCAGAATTCGTGAGTGATTAAGCAAAAGGCGATCTCGAGTTTATCATCAGTGTTAGTGCCGTTTCGGAGAGAATCAGTTCGTAGGATCGTTCGTGTGTCGTTCGTTCAGCCTCTGATAGTCTCCGTGTTTCGTGTGTGAGAGTTGTTTCCGTCTACCCGTTAACGAGGATTCCGCACTCGTTGACGGTTCCGCGTCTAGATAGATCTCGTAGTGGTAGACCTTACATATGTGTTTTCCCATCTCTACTCCAGAGAATGAATTGAGGAGAAGATCAGAAACAACAAACAACAATCAAGGTGATGAGATTTCACCGCCTTCTTCAACAAAAACTAAAATTCAAGAAGGAAAAGGGGTATCAAGGTTAGTAATTGTACTAAACTAAGTTGAGATGCTATAATCCGTAGTATGTTGTGCCTGGGGTTGATTTTCAACCCTGCAAATCGTGGAATCGAAATTGGAGAATCAAACTCCATAGTTGAACTAGAAACAGAGCATGAACTGCTATATTCGTCGCCGCATTGCGGCCGCACTCCTCTGGTCGCGACCGCGATCACGGGGTTGTAGTCGTGCTTCAGGTGAGTTACTTACTTTGTTGTTTGTCATCCGGGTCCAGTGTGGATCCCTTTTTTATGTTGACACTTGTTAGCGTAGAGCAGAGCATGTGGATTACGCGTATAGTTGTGGTACGCAGAGTGGAGAGTCCGGTTGGATCATTCCCAACTCAGAGGTCCTGACTTAGCCACTACTTGAAGGAGTGGGCTATGCAGGATATTCCGGGTCGCTCCCGATGAGGCGTCGGGCAGTTGAGGCCGGCTGCATGTTGATTATTAGTTGTTATATTGTGTTAACTGTTTTATAAACTGTTTTAAAGCTGTTTATAGTCACTCACCAGCTTCACACTGACCGTTGTTTTAAATGTGGATCTCAGGTTCGAGGAAAGAGGCTAGGGATACAGCAGGCACTAGTCGAGGCCGTCGCGTGGAATATAGTTAGTGACTACTTCAGGAAGTAGCCTCTATATTTTGTGGTTGGCGTACTCGTCATTGATGATTGGGATGACCGTAACCTATAACCGTGTTTTTGTTGACAGACCTTATTAACGGGGGTTGGTTCCCATTTCGTGGTTAGCTTATGCTTGATATTGATGTTTAGTAGTTAAGCGGTTTACCCTTGATGATGTCATTTATGATTGGATGACGTGGACTGTAAGTCCTATGTGGCATTAGTCGTAAAAGTAGGGTGTTAAAGCTTGGTATCAGAGCATTAGTTTAAGGTTTAAGTGTCATTAGTGATGCTTAGGCTTAAACCAGTGTCTAGATCCTTGGGCTTGATCTCTGATCAGTAGGTCTTAGAAATTGTAGAGTTATGTCATCGTTGTTATAGTAATGGCGTTTATGTTGTGCAGAGACCTTATGTCTGACGAGCAGAGACCCGAGGGTCTCACCAGGGGACGAGTATCAGACGAGGAGTTTGTTAGACGGTTACAGGAGGCCTATAAGAAAGGTCGTACCGAGGGTATGCAGTCTTTGACCCAGACTACTGCAGGCGGGGGTAAGAGCTCAGGAGCCGGACCGTCACGAGAGGCCGTCAAGGGATGCAAATATAACGAGTAACTTGCTGCACACCCGCCAGAGTATCATGGAGAGACCGGGGCCGTTAAGGCCATGTACTGGCAGCTGGAGATGGAGATGGCTTTTCGTATTACAAGAGGCCACCCTGATCTGATGATGACATTCGCTAGTGCTCAGCTACGGACTAGCGCCCAGCAGTGGTGACAGACTATTAGGGATATGATGGGAGACGGACCGGCATATGAGATGATGTGGAGCCAGTTCAGAGCTCGTTTTAAGGAGCAGTACTGTCCCGAGGACCGTCAAGCTTAGCTAGAGATTGATTTTCTGACTTTATTCCGAGGACAACGATCAGTTGACGAGTATGAGAAGATTTTCATTGACCAGAGTTTGTTTACACCGCTATAGATTAGTAAAGAGTCGCGGAAGATTCACGAGTTCATGATGGGTTTTCGCAAGGAGATTCGAGAGCTCATTGACACTGGCAATATCCCAACCTAAGCTAGGGCAGTTGAGTTGGCCCGTAGACAAGAGAGTGAGTTGTCTCGTAGAGACCCAGTGGTGGAGCAGACACGATTGGTTCAGTTATTTGGACATGGTGGCTCTGATAGTGGTAGAGATAGAGATCGGGACAGAGATAGTCGTTCCAGCCAGTTTCAGCCTAGGAGTGATGATCGTCAGTGCATAGAGTCTGAGGGGGGGAGATAGACAGAGGGATAGGTCTTCTCCAAGATCCGATCACAAACCCGATGATAGGGGCAGTCGTTACAGTGGGACCGAATAGAGGGGAGGAGCGTTGAGTTCTGGGTCTGTTAGTAGGGAGCGATTTTGTAAGAGATGCCGTCAGTGGCATACCGGGGAGTGTGATCCCCGCCATGTGTGTTGCTTTCGCTGTGGCCAGCCTAGCCACACGCAGACTAGGTGTACTTCCGGAGACCTGCTATGCTTTAACTGCGGGCGGCTTGGGCATCAGGCACGAGATTGTACGGCTCCACAGCAGGGTGAGTCAAGACCACCTGCGCAGGGTCAGAGTTCAGTAGGTTCTTCCGCGCGCAGAGATACTGTTCCACCTGCTAGAGGTACATTTTTCCAGTTGACAGTAGAGGAGGCTTGAGATACAGCTGATGTGGTTTCGGGTACGTTTATTTTGAACGATCATAGTGCCCGAGTTCTTTTTGATTTCAGGGCGAACCGTTCCTTTGTTTCCTTTGCCTTTACTGCTTATTCACTGCTCTGCCTGTTGAGTTGTCAGAGCCATTAGTGATAGAGTTAGCTGATGCCAGTGCTTCTTCAGTTAGGCATATTTATGCCCGGTGTGTGTTAGAGATAGGCGATTATTTGTTCAGAGTCGATTTGTTGCCTATAGGGATCGATAGTTTTGATGCTATAGTAGGTATAAATTGGTTAGCCTCTCAGCGTGCTGACATTACTTGTTCTAAGAAGATCATTCGGCTATCGGTTTCTGAGGATCGTGTTATTACCGTGTACCGAGAGTGCAGTAGAGGTAGTGTTGGCCTCATTTCTGCAGTTCAGGCTAGTCGTTGTTTAGCCAAGGGTTGTTCCTCCTTCCTAGAATATGTAGTTGATGCGAAGAAGGAGAAGCAGAGTATAAAGGCTGTTGATGTGGTGTCAGAGTTTCCCGACGTGTTTCCCGAGGAGCTACCTGGGTTGCCGCAAGACCGACAGGTAGAGTTTCGTATAGAGTTGGTGCCAGGTGCTACTCCTATTGCGCGCACACCATATTGTTTGGCCCCTACTGATATGAGGGAGTTGATGAGTCAGCTTCAGGAGTTGTTGGACTGTGGTTTTATCCGGCCGAGTACGTTGCCGTGGGGTGCCCCAGTTCTCTCCGTTAAGATGAAGGACGGGTCGATGAGGATGTGCATAGACTACCGCGAGCTCAATAAGGTGACGATGAAGAACCGTTACCCTCTTCCATGGATAGATGACTTGTTCGACCAGTTGCAGGGAGCCAGTGTGTTTTCGAAGAATGACCTGCGTTCGGGGTATCATCAGCTGAAGGTATATGATCAAGATACAGCAAAGACAACGTTCATCACCCGATATGGTCATTATGAGTTTTTGGTTATGCTTTTTGGGCTAAGCAACGCCCCAGCAGCTTTTATGGACCTGATAAATAGGGTCTGTCGTCCGTATCTTGATTATTTTGTGATAGTGTTCGTAGATGACATACTGATATATTCGTGGTCAGTAGAAGAGCACGCGGTGCATCTGCGAGAGATTCTTGGTGTGTTACGGCGAGAGAATTTGTATGCGAAGTTCTCGAAAAGCAAGTTTTGGCTTCAGGAGGTTCAGTTTTTAGGCCATGTTGTTAGTGGCGAGGGTGTTTCAGTAGACCCAGCCAAGATCGAGGCCGGTATGAGCTGAGAGAGGCCAAGGAGTGTAGTAGAGATTCGCAGCTTCCTGGGGTTAGCAGGGTATTACCGTTGATTTATTCAGGACTTCGCGTTGATCGCCACACCGTTGACCCGTTTGACACGCCAGTCAGTCCTGTTTGAGTGGACTGAAGATCAGGAGTTTGTATTCGAGGAGCTGAAGCGTCGATTGTGTCAGGCTCCAATGTTACTGTCACATCCTTGCTTTAAACACGCTTGCTTAATCCCAGGAATAAATAACAATTGCCATAATCATAATAATAAGTCTAAAGCCTGCATAAATCTAAATAAAGTATTACAAGGAATCATGCACTACACGTGCTACGAGGTTACTGTACTAAATTGCTATTACATCACAATAATAATAAAAACAGCTACCCAGATCCCAAAGCAACTCATTACTATACCACAAGCTGAATAGTGAGCTAAGTCCTCTGGGTTGATCAGACAATAGACCTAAGCAGATGGTCCAGCTTGCTCTTTACCTTTGCCTGTAAAAATCGTAAGTAACAACTTTAAGCTAATTGCTTAGTGAGTTAACAGAATTTCATGATGCATGTAAGATATGTGGCTAAAAGAATTGTGCCTGTAAAGGCTGCTCAAATGTCATGCTTGCTTGTAAAGCTTATACCCAGAATGAATGCATGCACAATTGAGACATTTCTCGCTGAAAAGGAGATGTCACCACTAGGGTTACTGCTAACAGATGATCAATCTGTGATGCGGGGCTAGCTACTCGCATAATGCTTGGGGATAGTGGTGAGCATCAGAATTGCTTGCAGTATTATAAAATGCTCATGAAATGCACAATGAAACGCTCAAACAAAGCCTCTTGTATAATATGCAGAATAATAAGCAGATATCAATAAATTATGCACATTAATAGGATAAATGAGAATTTGGGCTAAGCCCGGCACTGCCTGTACCTCAGTATTCGCCTTCACTCACATAAGTTCTATTGAAGATCAAAGAAGGCATATAGAAGAAACATATGTCTCAGTTACATAAAATACATGTAAACATGAATAACTGTTACTCACAATACTGTTTAATGCTTTGTAATACTCTGAAATGCTTGCTTGGGCTTATCTAGACTTTAACTCTGGCTTTGCACTATTTCTGAAGGCTAACTCTTTAATTAAGCTTTGACTCGTAACCGAACTATTACACCTTAATTTAATATTGTGCGTTCAACGAAGTGTTTGTAATATATATATATATATATATATATATATATATATATATATATATATATATATATATATATATATATATATATATATATATATATATATATATATATAGGTATATGCGTACATAATAATATATATGTAAATCTTGTGTGTGTGAATATGTATATATACATATTAATTGTTTCAATGATGTGCATGGCACATATACATGCATACAATATGTATATATATGTATTCTTTGGTTTGCTCTCATACAACACTAAACACATTTGTACTTATATATATATATATATATATATATATATATATATATATATATATATATATATATATATATATAGGTCGTGAACTGCTCACACACACACACACATGCACATGCGACAGTAATACATATTTATATAAATTGCTGGGAATTGTTTCTGTACAGAAGTAATTACCGAAACCTTTTGGTTTCGGTAGGTATCTATATATATAGCCTCAGTAGTGTGTGTTAGTTTCGGTAGATTTTAAAGATTACCGAAACCTTATAGGTCTCGGTATTGTGTACATCTCGGTTGGGTTTCGGTATTGCCAAGGGGTTTCGGTACCACCTTGTGGGTCTCGGTGGGTTTCAGTATTTGTGAAGGTGGTTCGGTATTTACCAGTTTCGGTATTCACTTGCATGCAAACACCCACTCGGCTACACTTTATGTTCTTTAGGTTTACTTTGTTTTCGACAGATATTAAAGGAGATTAGATTCTAAAAAGGTGAACTAAAACATATGTATGCATCGATTCATGGCCGAAGGCCAAATGAATCTGGGTTCAGTTTGTTCTTCAAAACCGAAACCTACAAAAACACACAGTGCACACACTAACATTTTAAGTTTTTAAATATGAAATTACCTTGAAACTTTGCAGATTATGGTTGTATGATCCTTGTTGATAAATTTCTTGGCTTCAATTTCAGATTTTTGTTGCAAGATTTGGGAATCTTATGAAGGTTTGATGTTGAACCGTGGATGAGGAGAAAGAGAAGCAGAGATAACATTTTTGGTGGAAATGAGAGATTAACTCTCATTTGGGTATTTGTTTCTTCCTCATCTTTCATATTTACCTAAAAGTTCCATCTTTTACTTATTTGCCACCAAAAATTTTATTTGTTCCTCTTTATTTAAAATTAATGCTTTATTAAAATTCTTAACATATAATTAATCTTTAAGATAATTCCCAACATTTAATTGCATTATTTAGCAATTAATTTATCTAGTTCCACAATTACATCATAAAACGTAAATTGCAACATAAACGCAGGAATTAGAAAGAAAGGTGTTGTAGTTAGCCCTACCCGAAGGCACGAGTGACCTTGTTGTGTATAGCGATGCTTCTGGGACAGGGTTAGGGTGTGTGTTGATGCAAAGGGGCCGAGTGATTGCGTATGCTTCTCGCCAGTTGAAAGACAACGAGAAGAACTATTCGACCCACGACCTCGAGTTGACGACTATTATGTTTGCGCTAAAGATCCGGCGCCACTATCTGTTCGGAGTTCCGTTTACGTTGTTTACCGACCACAAGAGCCTCCAGTATTCATTCAGCCAGCGTAACCTGAATATGCGACAGAGACGTGGACTGAAGTTGATCAAAGATTATGACTGTGACATACAGTACCACCCGGGTAGAGCAAACGTAGTAGCAGATGCGCTGAGTCGAAAAGAGCGCGGATTTTCGAGTCGGGCCCGTATTTACAGAGTTGAGGTGACGTCTACCTTGATAGAGAGACTTCAGGAGGCCCGGGCTACTGGGATACGTACAGAGAACCACCGGAGAGAGCATATTCTGGGCCAGTTTCAGGAGTTTGAGACAGACTCCCGGGGATTATACACGAGATAGGGCCGAGTTTGGGTCCCTAGGGCCGGTTATGTACGTCAGTTGATTTTGTAGGATTCGCAAAAGTCTTGCCTTACCATTCATCCTGGTAGTACGAAGATGTATCAGGATCTCCGCGTACTGTATTGGTGGCCCCATATGAAACGGGACATAGCCGAGTTTGTTAACCGTTGTCTGACTTGTATACAGGTGAAGGTCGAGCATCAGAAGCCACATGGTCGGTTTCAGCCGTTAGAGATCCCACAGTGGAATTGGGAGCATATCACGATGGACTTCGTCAAGAAGTTACCGCGGACTCCACGTGGCTATGATACGATATGTGTGATAGTAGATCCGCTTACGAAGACAACCATTTTCTGCCGATCCGGGAGACCTATACATTGGAGCAGCTCGCTCGAGTTTATTTGTATGAGATTATCTGCCAACATGGAGTTCCAACCTCGATAGTTTTTGATAGAGACGCTCGATTCACCTCTACCTTCTGGCAGAGTCTACAACGAGCATTAGTTACTCGAGTTCAGATGAGTACCGGCTATCATCCCCCGTCCGATGGACAGTCTGAGCGTACAATCCAGACAGTGGAGGATATGCTACGAGCTTTTGTGATGGATTTTTGTGGTAGTTGGGATTCACATTTGTTGTTAGTTGAGTTTTCTTATAATAACAGCTACCACTCCAGCATTAAGATGCCTCCGTTCGAAGCGTTATACGGTCGTAAGTGTCGTACTCCTATGTGTTGGACCGAGGAGGGAGAGAAAGAGATTTCAGGTCCTTAGATCATTCAGCAGACTAGTGAGAAGATAGCAGTGGTCAGAGAGAGACTACAGGTTGCTAAGAGTTGACAGAAGTGCTACGCCAATAAGAGGACCAAAGTGTTAGAGTTTGATGTGGGCGAGTGGGTACTACAGAAGGTATTCCTAGGAATGGCATGATTCGATTCTTCCGCCGTGGCAAATTGAGTCCGAGATTTATTGGGCCATTTCGCATTATAAAGTGCGTTGGCACTCAGGACTACCGATTAGAAGTTACCTCTAGAGTTGCGTGGGATACACTCTACCTTCCACGTTATGTGTGTGTATGTGTACACTCTTGTGCAACCCATTCAAAGTGTATGTGTGTGTATGTGTTTTCCCAACTGAACTCCAGAGAATGAATTAAGGAGAAGATCATAAACAACAAACAACAATCAAGGTGCTGAGATTTCACCACCTTCTACAATCATAAACTAAAATTCAAGAAGGAAAAGGGGAATCAAGGTTAGTAATTGTACTAAACTAAGTTGAGTTGCTATAATCCGTAGTAAGTTGTGCCTGGGGTTGATTTACAACCCTGGAAATCGTGAAATCAAAATTGGAGAATTAAACTCCATACTTGAACCAGAAACAGAGCATGAACTCCTATGTTCGTCGCCGCATCGCGGCCGCACAACTCTGGTCGCGACCGCGATCACGGTGGGTCGGCGGAGGGTGGTCGCTGGCAAGTAGAATGTGACCGAGATCTGGATCGCGGGCCAGTGATCCCGACCATGCTGATGTAAGTACGATCGCGATGATAGAGACATCGCGGGAGACACCGCGACCGCGCTTCCTGGCCGCGATGTGAGGACCGCGACCGCGATCAGGGCCGCGCTCCTGACCGCGCTTATGGGTGCTGACCCGTTGACTTGTGTTGAGCTAGTGAAGCTAGTAGTATAGTTGTTATGAGTTCGTTAGCTAGTCGTTATATTGTAGTTGTGTTTATTGTTTCCAGGAGTTGTAGGTGAGCCTGGGACCTGTAGAGACTGTCGTAGATAGCAGGATTGTAGTCGTGCTTCAGGTGAGTTACTTACTTTGTTGTTTGTCATCCAGGTCCAGTGTGGATCCCTTTTATATGTTTACACTTGTTAGTACATAGCAGAGCATGTGGATTACGCGTATAGTTGTGGTACGCAGAGTAGAGAGACCTGTTGGGTCATTCCCAACTCAGAGGTACTGACTTAGCCACTACTTGGTGGAGTGGGCTATGCAGGCTATCCTGGGTCGCTCCCGATGAGGCGTCGGGCAATTGAGGCCGGCCGCACGTTGTTTATTAGTTGTTATATTGTGCTAACTATTTTATAAACTGGTTTAAAGTTGTTTATAGTAACTCACCAGCTTCCCACTGACCGTTGTTTTAAATGTGGATCTCAGGTGCGTGGACAGAGGCTAGGGATACAACGGGCACTAATCGAGACCCGTCGCGTGGATTATAGTCAGTGACTACTTCAGTAAGTAGCCTCTATATATTGTGGTTGGCGTACTCGCCATTGATGATTGGGATGATTGTAACCTATAACGGTGTTTTGGTTTACAGACCTTATTAACGGGGGTTGGTTCCCGTTTCATGGTTAGCTTATGCTTGATATTGATGTTTAGTAGTTAAGCTGTTTACCCTTGATGATGTCGTTTCGTGGTCAGCAGACTAGTAAGAAGATAGCAGTGGTCAGAGAGAGACTACAGGTAGCTTAGAGTCGACAGAATTGCTACGCCGATAAGAGGACCATAGAGTTATAGTTTGATGTGGGCGAGTTGGTACTACTCAAGGTATCCCCTTGGAAGGGAGTGATTCGATTCCGCCGCTGAGGCAAATTGAGTCCGAGATTTATTGGGCCATTTCGCATCGTAGAGCGCGTTGGCACTCAGGCCTACCGATTAGAGTTACCTCCAAAGTTGTGTGGGATACACTCTACCTTCCACGTTAGTTACCTGCGCCGATGTTTGGCTCCACATGAGGAGACGATTCTCATGTCAGAGATCGAAGTGGACGAGCAGTTGAGATATCTAGAGTATCCCGAGGCTATCACGGATCGTAAGGTGAACAAGCTGCAAAAGAAAGAGATTCCATTAGTATTGGTACAGTGGCGCTACCATAAGGGTTCCAGTGCTGCCTGGGAACCCGAGGCGGATATGCGACAACGTTATCCGCATCTATTCACCGCGCTCGTGGGTGCTGACCTGTTGACTTGTGTTGAGCTAGTGAAGCAAGTAGTATAGTTGTTACGAGTTTGTTAGCTAGTCGTTATATTGTAGTTGTGTTTATTGTTTCCAGGAGTTGTAGGTGAGCCTGGGACCTGTAGAGACTGTCGTAGATAGCGGGGTAGTAGCCGAGCTTCAGGTGAGTTACTTATTTTGTTGTTTATCATCCGGGTCCAGTATGGATCCCTTTTATATGTTGACGCTTGTTAGTAGGGGTGAGCGACGGGTACCATTTCCCGAACCCGAACCGGTACCGGTACCGACCGATACCGAATTAATATATTCGGTTCGGTATTCGGTTTTTAAATTAGCTAAAACTCAGTATTCGGTACTTTCGGTTCGGTATTCGGTTCTTAAATTAGCTAATATTCGGTATTCGGAACCGAACGGGCACCATATAAAATTATACGGTTCGGTATTCGGTTCTTCCAAAACTAATAATTCGGTTTCGGTATTTTCGGGATCGGTACCGGTTCGGTACGGTACCGAGCTCACCCCTACTTGTTAGCACAGAGTAGAGCATGTGGATTACGCGTATAGTTGTGATACGCAGAGTAGAGAGGCCTGTTGGGTCATTCCCAACTCAGAGGTCCTGACTTAGCCACTACTTTGTGGAGTGGGCTATGCAGGCTATCCCGGGTCGCTCCCGATGAGGCGTCAGGCAGTTGAGGCCGGCCCGCATGTTGATTATTAGTCGTTATATTGTGCTAACTATTTTATAAACTGTTTTAAAGTTGTTTATAGTAACTCACTAGCTTCCCGCTGACCGTTATTTTATAAGTGGATCTCAGGTGCGAGGATAGAGGCTAGGGATACAGCGGGCACAAGTTGAGACTCGCCGCGTGGATTATAGTTAGTGACTACTTCAGTAAGTAGCCTCTGTATTTTGTGGTTGGCGTACTCGCCATTGACGATTGGGATGACTGTAACCTATAACCGTGTTTCGGTTGACAGACCTTATTAACGGGGGTTGGTTCCGGTTTCGTGGTTAGCTTATTCTTGATATTGATGTTTAGTAGTTAATTAGTTGTTTACCGTTGATGATGTCGTTTATGATTGGATGACGTGCACTGTAAGTCCTATGTGGCATTAGTCGTAAAAGTAGGGTGTTACACTTTAATCCCATGATTTTTGTGTGCTTGATTTGTTGAGTATGAAGGAAACCGTGGGTTTTTAGAGAGAGAGTCGGTGAGAGTGTTATAGTGAGAGAAGTGAATTTTATAAAAATTCATGATCACTTTTCGTATATTATTCTCAACTTTTTCCTTATTTACAATACATCCCTTTCAACTTTACATTTTTCTCAATTTAACCTTTTTAAACATCCTTACCTTTGATTTTGTTTTCATCAACCATGACGGTTCCTCATCGTTATTGTCGCTAAAAAGACGACGATGATGATTTCTCGTCATCAACATTATTTTTAATATCGATCGATGATCGATGTTTATCCTACTAATGACGGTTCCTTATTGTTATGCTTGCTCAGAAAAACAACAATGATGATTTCTCCTCATTATTTTTCATATTTAAATTTGTGAATGAAATTTTCTTAATCGAAGTAGTGATTCATTAATACATCAATTGGGTCGCTAATTGTAAATTACATGTGAATTAAGTTAGGGATGTTACAATAATTATTTTAAGTTCAACTTCGGATCCCTACTTCGGGCTCCTATTTCTCATGATCAATCTTCGGTTCTCACTCAAGTCACCTAAACCTCGGGTCCCCCCCATCTGAACTTTGGATACATCAAAGTCACACAAGCTTCGGGTCCATATCCGAACCTCAGGTACTTTCACTTGACTTGTTTGTCTGTACTTATTTTTCAGTTTCAATTTCATCTGTCTGTAATCCGAACTTCGGTCGCTACAATCCGAACTTCGGGTCATCAACTTTACATCTCTCTAACCATCTCTCGGTTCATCAATGTAAGGTCTACCACTACTAGATCTATCTAGACGCGGATCCGTGAACGAGTGCGGAATCCTCGTTAACGGTTAGACGGACAACTCTCAACTACGAAACACGGAGACTATCAGAGGCTGAACGAATGACTGACGAACGATCCTACGAACTGATTCTCTCCGAAACGGACCTAAAGCTGATGATAAACTCGAGATCGCCTTAAGCTTAATTCCTCACGAATTCTGCTAAAAGTCTACTAATGACTCGAGTCTATCCCTAATTATAGACCCTGATTCGAGTCTGATGTGGGCCAAACTCGAATCTGGCCCAAGGCCCATTCGAGTCTGTCCACAATGACATTCTCGAATCTGGGCACATTCGAATCTAAGGCTTCATTCGAATCTATCACAGATTCGAATGACTACCCTTATTTGATTCGAATCTAACCAAAACTCTTAATTACCTAAGTGTTGAACCTTATGTTTTTACTTATGCTTGAGTTAATCTTTGTTCTTTATGTTTGAACTTCTTGTAATACGTTACATCAAGTTCAAACACACAATCAATAACAGTCAAACACATATAAACATATATATCAAGACACTCGATAATTCTCAATACTCTGAATATTCCTTAAACCAAAATATTAGATCGATTAGACTGCTATCGTCACACAGGGTGTACCAACAGACTCCCCCTTGACGATAGCTTCTAATTATTTACATCAAGTTCAAGTACTAGAACTATATATACTACTGCCAGCATATAATCCAGCATCTATACAAACTTTAACTACCTTCTGGAACTACCTGGCTTCCGATCTCCATGCTTCAGTAAAGAAGATAGGCTGATCATGTAGCTTCTTCAGGTCGTCCTTTGATAGATTTATCAAATGCAGTGGATCATATACCTTCAAAATGACCTTCTCGTCTTGATCCTCCATGATGGCTTCAGCAGTGTCAATCTCGAGGTACCACCATTTCATGTTGCTCAAAATGTTCTGTGGCATCGATTTCATTGGAACCTTTTTCAGACATTTGACTGGCTTATAAATCATTCTAGCCTAAGGCCTTCCAGTATGAGGATCTATCCTTGATTCATCCTCGACCCTTTTGCCTGTTCTCGGCTTAAGCCTCTCAAACTTTCCTGAACGACCCTCTTTTCTTATTATTCTTTCCATGACTTCAGCGTACGGGTCTTCGCCTATATTAATCAGTTCCTTCCATGCTAGTTCCTTAACCTCAATCTTGGGCAGTGTATTGAACGCTTTCAGTGTTCGCCTCAAGTATTGGAGGCCATCTCTTCTTTTCAAAATAAACAGCTGCAGTTCTTTGTCAAAGAACCAGCTAATAATCCCTCCAGAAAAATTTCCAGCACTTGGATTTCTCATCATCTTCTTCATCTTCAGCTGATCTTTCTTTTCTTCCTTCTTGAACCAAAGATTTATCAAATCAGCTCTAGATGGCTCTTTCTCTGCCTCTTCAAGTTCTTTGTCTTCAACCGAGGCTACCTTGATGTAGTCTATATCAATCACATTATGATTTTGGCCCTCATATAGCTCCGTAACAGGTTGTGAATTGATTATCACCTCATTTACATGATCGTCCTCATCATCTAATACTTCATCATCCGATTTCCAGTCAACAACCTCCTCTGGAATGAATTCACCTTCCTCCAACTCTTCGACTTCATCTTCAAAATCAAATTCCATTAGCTCTTCTTCAATATCTTTCAGCGCATCTATCATGTCGCTATCTAAAGTCCTTGAAGAACCTGCTTCTCCTCCAGCTTCTCCTCCTAGACTAGGCTCCCCCTCAGATTGAGCAGTCTGAGCAGCAGAAAAATCTACTGGCTCATCCTGTCTATTAGGGCTCGGATCATCGCCTTGATTATCTTCATCATCCTCATCTCTTGGCCTTTGTACATTCGGATCTTGGCACGATGTCTCCCCCTGAGCCTGTATATTTTTCATTAACTGCTCGATTAGGGAGCGCATCGCCCTTAACTCTTCGGCCTGATCACAGACGAACGTCTTCAGCTCCACATTCTCTTCCTGGATTTTTTCTACAGTCTTCTTCAATTCAGCATTCTCATTATCTAGATTTGCATTATGTGCCTAAATTTCACCCATTGCCTGTGTTAGGCTCAGGATTTGAACGTGTTGGAAGTCAACGCGAGATTTGAGCTGCATAAACCTCTGGTTGTCAGCGTAGGCGGCGGAGGTAGATGGAATGGACTGAACAGGAGAAGGGATGAATGGTGGCAGAATATATGGCTCATGTTGAGGTGGTGGTGATGGTGGAGCGGTGGCTTGTGGTTCTGGAATTTGAGGTTCAGGTTGTTGTGCATCGGACGTTAAGGATGTCCCTTGCATAAACCTGTGACGCTTGGCCCTCTGCCTAGTCACCAAGGGAGCAACTTCCTCCTCTTCGAAATCTGAATCGTCAGATTCCCTTTCCTCTCTTCTCCTCGATCCTGCTTCATTCACTATCAACCTAAATCCATAGGTTCCGATTTGAATATTGGGATCCGTAGCCACTGATTCAGGAGCTTCAACCTCCAGCTCCTCCATATCATCCGACTCTAATTCAGATGATGTCAACCCTTCATCAGCCCTCTCTGGCTCATATTCTTCCACATCTCTAAAAACGTCTTCTTGTCCTTCTGGTGGACTGAGCAATTCACCAACTAATGCTGCAGCCACATCTTCGTTTGCATGAGGCCCTGCCTCCCAAATTTCATTAAGCGTCTGACATAGCTGTTCAGCTTCGCTCGAAACATTTGAGGGTCCAGCTTCTTGAACATTTGAGGGCCCAGCTTCTTGAGCTTCCGGTTGTTGGCTTGTCGAAGGCCTTGATGCCTGAGTTTGACTCGCTGATGGTCTTTGTCGACGTCTCTGAGCACGCAGTTGCTGTTGTTGTTGACGTTGTTGTGGTTGTTGCGGTTGAAACTCAACGACCCCTGCCCAGTTGGCATCTTCCGGGGCTCGAAACTCCCTATCCAAAATTGCTCCAAACAGTGGACGCGCAACAGGAACAGCTAACCTTCCTCTGTGTGAGGAACAGTCAGCGAAAATCCTCTTGTCCATAATAGCAACGCTCAGAAAGTCATTTGACGGCGACAGGTTTGGCAAGAAGTGCCTTATCAACATCATAATGAGCCTTGGATAAAGCAAAAACTGTTGATTCTCGGGAGCAGATATCTGATGAACAAACTCCGAAAAGAACATCTCCGAAAAACTATATGAGCGATTATACACCATAGCAACGATCCCTGACTGAATTTTCGCCACAATATAGTCAAACCCTGCCTTTTTCGCAGCAAAGCACACCATAAACACATGCGCCAGAAACCTCCACTGCCCTATCAATCCACTTTTCATGTATGACACTTTTGTCACATCGAGGTTGTACCCCATTCTTTGAAAGGCCGCTTGCCTTATACTCAAAGGAAATTCTATTGGACCAGCTTCTTCTTCCTGAGTGCCCAACTGCAGCACTTGACGAAGCATATCAGCCGAGAATACCAATGGCTGTCCTGCAATACGAGTACCTAGAACTGTCGGAGTGACCGAGTCTACCTGCAAATGTACGTAAAACTGACGGATCTAGGGTAACACAATCTGCACATTATGCGACAGTGCATATCCGATTCTTGATTCAACGAGAAAATCCAGCACTTGACGGAATCCCTGCGCCTCAGGGAGATTCAGATCTGGATGAAGCACCATATTGTGCTTAGGAACAAATGCTCAAACCGCCATTTCTGCACAATAAACAAAACTGTTAGATTCATTAAAAATCAATAAACATGTTTAAATTCAAATTTGTTTTATTTTGTACTTGTTTAAGTACAAAATCTAACACAATTAAATTTCTACAAGTTTAATAAAATTTAAATTAACTAAAGTAAATAAAGTACATATTCGAAGGAAACAGATTCGAATGTAACAGATTCGAATAAGTCTCTGTTCGAGTCTAATGACAGATTCGAAGTCCTAGGTCTTCTCGAGTCTAATGATAGATTCGAGAAATCACAAGAACAGATTCGAAATCCCGTCGGCCATTATTTCAACAAAAAAACCCAAGATTTTAACCATTTTGAACTTAGCAAATCACATACATTAGTTCAACTAGGTTCTAATCATGGATTTATGCTTTTAGTTTAACTGTTTATCAGTCCAAAATTGGTAATTTTGCAAAAACCCTATTTCGACTCTTAAACCCTCAAAAATCGATGATTTGGCCTCAAATTGTGTATAAAACTACAATAGACTTGTACAACCAAGTTGATTATACCTAGATATAGTAGTAGAATCGAACACACTAGCTTTAAACTCGACAAAATGTCGTTTATGTGAGATACGATAGATTCGAGAATAGATTCGAAATCGCCTTGTTAGATTCGAGTGTATAGATTCGAAAACAGTAAGTCTTAAATGACTTCACTGTTGACCTATATATACCACCAACCCTCGATTCTAAGGATAGACTCGAATCTACTGACAGATTCGAAGTACTCCTTATTCGAGTCTGTCATAAACTCGAAAACCCGAACACTTAGAAAATTTTCGAAAATTTTGAAATAACTTCAACTTTTTCAACCTTTTTCTACGGTATCGTGTAACCAGATAAACTATGCCAACTCTTTTACCCTAGGTACAAGATATTTCACGCAATGTTTATTTTATCCAACTTTGAATGCACCCTCAGTAATTTTTGACCTTTTACCTAAGTAAAAACTAAACTAAAATAACATAAAATAGACTAAGGTAAAAATAAAAATAAAAATAAAATAAAATAAGTAAACTAGAAAATTTTAAACTTGACTAAAAATTTAACTAAGACTTACACTAAACTTATTAAAATTAACAACCTATGCTAAACTCTAAATAAAATCTTTTTGATGAGTATAGTCTAAGAAAGGTTCAATCAGATAGCGATGTCTGCTACTTACTTTCAGTACTTAAACTTTCACACTTAGGAATTTTTGATTCCTTTGATTATTTGTCGTGACACACTTATTTATCCGATTGTTGGTATTTTACCCCTTTAAACATTCTACATTTCGGAATATCCCTTGGCATTTTTATTTATTAGGAAATTATCGTACGTGACTCAGACATAGACATACTTTTATGATCAAGGCACACAGA
Organism: Centrapalus pauciflorus; assembly: GCA_020465985.1. Lineage (NCBI taxonomy): Eukaryota > Viridiplantae > Streptophyta > Magnoliopsida > Asterales > Asteraceae > Centrapalus > Centrapalus pauciflorus. The sequence goes on from JAANYP010005117.1 coordinate 53,879, forward strand.
CAAAGATTCTAACTTATTGGTATTTGCAAACTTTCTTTAAAAGACAAACATCGGACACAGGTCTGTATTTTCATACAACAAAGTGTCTTAGTTCGACTTAAGGTTTATTTTTAAAGTTAGCAGACAGCGGTGACAGGTCTGTACTGACGTACAACAAAGCGACATATCTGCTAACCCGAATCTAAACAGAGACAACAGGTCTGTACTTACGTACAACAGAGTTGCATGTTTTCGACTCTCAGTTTTGTATGATATTTCTATTCTTTCCATTTTAAGATGTATTTGATGCTGCCATACATCCCCAGAAAGTTTGCATACCTCATTTAGACTCAAAGTTTGTATGTGTTGTACATAAAAATTAATACCGATTGGTCATACATCTAAGTTAGTGACACGTTTGACTTTTTCTAGAATATTTTATTAGCCTTGAGATTCCCTACATGTATTATGTCTACCAACACATCAAACTAATAAAGTATAACACTTAGGATTTAGTTGCATTATGTGTGAAAGCCTAAACACTTAGAGTCTGTAACGACTGTGCTAATTTTCGTCACTTTGAACTTATGTATTTAAGACTTAACTCTTTTTTTTTTTGATATTCTCTTTTTTGTATTTTTGTAATTTTCTCTCTTTTTTTCTTTTGTTTTTCATAAGAAAAAGCAGTAAAATAAGCTAACCTACTAACTTACTAAAAATAGAAACTCACTAAAAATAGAAACTTACCTAAATTAGCAGACTACTGTAAAGAAAGAAATACTACAACTCTAAAAAAAATAAACTATTACTACTAAGGCCAAATTACTCTGGGTTGCGCATTCCATTCAGTTGAATTAAATACTCAAACCGTGACTTATCAAACGCTTTTTTAAATAAATCTGCATTATTAAATTCTGTTGCCACTTTTACCAGTTTGATTAAGTTCTTTTCAGCACAATCACGAATAAAATGATGCCTTATGTCTATGTGCTTTGTTTTGTTGTGTTTAACTGGATTATTAGTTATAGCAATAGTAGATTGATTGTCTATCCTAATTGGAGTTTGAGTGTAAGCCAAACCGTAATCCCGCAATTGTTGTTGTATCCACAGAACCTGTGAGCAGCAACTACCAGCAGCAACATACTCGGCCTCGCACGTTGACACGGCTACCGATGTTTGTTTCTTGCATTGCCAGGACACCAATCTCCCTCCTAGGAACTGACAACCTCCAGTCGTTGATTTGCGCGTCAAGCTGCATCCCCCGTAGTCAGAATCTGTGAACGCCTCCAACTCTAGATCTCCCTCCGCGTGATACCAAAGTCCCAGCTTCGGTTTCGACTTGAGGTATCGTAGAATCCGCTTCACAGCTTTCATATGCATCTCCTTCGGATTCGCTTGAAACCTAGCACAAATACACACAGCAAACATAATGTCAGGTCTTGAAGCAGTTAAATACATAAGTGACCCAATCATGGCCCGATATAAAGTCGGATCCACATCGGTATCACTTTCAGTACCCGGCCCGAGATTGTGATTCACTTGAATCGGCGAGCTGAAGTGGGCAGTCAACTTTGTTCCTTCCATCCCGAAACGCTCTAATATGTCATAGACATACTTAGTCTGATGGATAAACATTCCTTCCTTCTTCTGGTCAACTTGTAACCCCAAAAAGAAATTTAACTCCCCCAGAGCACTCATCTCGAACTTAGACTTCATCACCTTCTCAAAATCTTTGCACATCTGTTCGTCTGATGATCCAAAGATGATATCATCGACGTACACTTGTACCAAGATAAAGTCTTCTCCCTTCCTCTAAACAAACAGAGTACTATCTATCCTACCCCTTTCAAAACCGTTTTCTAAAAGATGGTTGGATAGAGTCTCATACCACGCCCTAGGTGCCTGATGTAATCCATAAAGAGCCTTATCTAAGCGATGTACTCTATCAGGATATTTTGGATCTGTAAATCCGGGCGGTTGTTCTACATACACCAACTCCCTCACTTTCCCATACAGGAAAGCACTCTTAACATCTAACTGATATACTTTAAAACCCTTGAAGGAGGCAAATGCTAGAAACAACCTAATGGCTTCCAGCCTTGCTACTGGTGCAAAAACCTCATTGTAATCGATTCCCTCCTCTTGGTTGAAACCCTTTACAACTAACCTAGCTTTGTTGCGCGTGACTATACCCCGATTGTCCCTTTTGCACTAAAAAACCCATTTGGTTCCTATGGCAATCTCCCCTCGAGGTAATGGAACTAACTCCCACACTTCTAGTTTCCTAAATTGCGAAAGTTCTTCCTGCATCGCTTCAACCCAGGAGTTATCCTTAAGTGCCATTTGCACATTCTTAGGCTCTACTTGCGATATGAAACACGAATAGAGACATGTGTGATATGCCTCGGAGTCGTTTATCATCGACAACAACACTGTGTTGTTATTTACACTACTCCTTGTCCTCACACCCTCGTTAGGATTTCCTATGATGCTTTCTAATGGATGGTTCTTGTTAATCCTAGAGATCTCTATATCATCAACCCTTAGATTATATCCTAAGTCAGATCCTATTTCACCTAATGGGGGAACAGGCTCAGCTTCTACATTTTCCTCCTCACGGACGTTTTCCTCAGAGTTGGAACTCGGTGCTTGAGTCTGATTCTCAGTGGTAGGTGCCTCTTGATCAGCAACTTCTGGAGATCTATCTACAGTCGCAGTAGGCTCGGATGTAGATTGAAACGTGGTCCTCGGAAAGATTTGGCCATCGTCGTTCAGATGCAACGTCGCCATGTCCTTTTCGATTGTACCTGCATTATCATCCAGAGGAATGTTAAATGACTCAAATAACTTATCATAGTCAAATATCCATTCCGGACCAGTTTGGGGTTCATGTGTATAACCTGTCAAATATTATACACAATCTCCACAGTACCATTTGTTTTGTTAAACACCCGTTTGTTTGGTGAGTTTGGCACATAACCTAGGAAGTATCCTTCGTCAGCCTTTTCACCAAACTTCGGTTGATGTTTTGTTCTTAAAAGAGTGCATGGTACTCCAAACGGTTCGAATCCATGAAGTTGGGTGGCCGTTTATTCAAAATTTCATAGCATGTTTTGTTCAATGATTTGACTGTAAGGACTCTATTTAAAATATGGCAAGCGGTATTCACTGCCTCCCCCCAAAACATGGTAGGAAGCTTTGAATCCGAAAGCATAGTCCTTGCAGCTTCAATCAATGTTCTATTTTTACGTTCGGCCACCCCATTCTGTTGAGGTTCATATGGTGCACTGAATTGATGCACTATGCCCTTTGATAGGCAATATGTTTAACCCTTTTTCCGTATGAGTTCTCCACTTGGTCTAAGAACCCGATGAGCTTGGAAGCCGTCTCGTCCTTTGTACCTAAAAAGAAAACCCAAGAAAAACGTGAGTAATCGTCAGTGATAACTAAGCAATACCAACTACCTCCGATACTCCTTTTGTTGATTGGGCCAAAAAGGTCCATGTGCAACAAATTGAATGTTGAGGCTATGGAATTCTGCTTCTTGGACTTGTGTGTCTTCTTATGCTGTTTGCCCTTCATGCAAGGTAGACACTTGTCCTCGAACTGAAAACTTTTCATGGGCACACCCTGCACCAGTCCATTCTTCGTTATGTAATTCATCTTTCTTAGGTGCAGGTGAGCCATGCGTCTGTGCCACAGTACTGATTCCGTCTCTGAAGCTTTGGATAGTAGACAGATTGGCCCCATCGATGTTTCCGGCTTGTTCATATCCAGCATGTACAAGTCGTTCTTCCTTGGCGCCCGCATCAATACCCATTCTTCAAGAATCTTGAATCCCGGCTTTAGCACTAACGCTTCAGTGTCAGTAAAAAACACCGAGTTCTTTTTATCACAGATTTGAGATACACTAATGAGATTGTGAACCACTTTATCAACGTGATAAACTTGGTCCAACTTGATTGTCCCATTAGTGACCACTCCGGTACCCGTGATATTTCCACCCTTGTTACCAGCGAATGATACGAATCCCCTATTACCTCCCTTGAAGTCTGTGAGTAGACATCTTTCCCCCGTCATGTGCCTGGAGCAACCACTGTCGACGAACCACTTGTTGTTTGGACCTGTAGTTATCTCCTTTGAGTTGTCAGATTCCACGTTGGCCATCTGAGCAGCAAACTCCAGCACTGTCTGATCATTCGCCTTTTCTACCCACATCGGACTGATGTCCCTTGTGGTCTGCTCGTCCCCATCACATCCAGTTTCTGTGACTTCAGCCATGAAGGCTCTAGCATTCGACTCAGGATGTGAACTCCAGTCATAGGTACCATCTAGCTGTCTGTCTGAAGTGACATTGGATAGTAGACCCGCTAGGTTGGCTTGACCAGATGATGAACTTGGAAGGTATCGTTGTTGGGACTGATTTTGGAACTGTCCCTGATGCTGACTCTGCCCTTGGTATGATTCCACCTTCGGTCTCTGGCACTCCCTGGCGAAGTGTCCCAGTCCTTGACAGTTGTAGCATTTCACCTTGGACTTATCAAATCCTATCCCTTTGTTATTCATTTGCAGATTCCTCCCAGTTCTTTTAATGAATCTCTTAACCCTCTGGGTTACCATGGCCAGTTGCCATTTAAGATCCATTTCCTCAAGATCATCAGGGTCGACCTGATCATAGTCTTCGTCCCAGAGTGCAGGATCGTTAATCTTCCCCTGAACACAATTCCCGTATGCGGCCACAAAAGAAGCAAGCAGATTCAGATGTTCTTCCGCTGACTTTGCGCTCATGGGCATCTTTGAATAGCTCTGAGATGTCGATGCCTGTTGTAATTGAGGTTGCGGTTCTTCCGATCTTCCTAATCCTAAGAACGCGCGATTTAATGTGTCATCAGACTCTGCTGGTGACGACGTTTCTCCCGTGAAAAACGCTGTAGCAGTCTTCGGTTCGGCTGTCACTGAAGATTTTGTTGTCTTTCCAAAATACATTGCTGGATTCTGGACTTGTTCGTAATCAGTCTCGGCCTTTAGTAACTCGAAGTGATATGCCCGCAACGTTCCCACAATGTCATCCAGAGATTGAGTATAGTACTTGTCCTCATTCAGCTTGATCATTGCCACGTACATAGCCCATTTGGCTAGTAGGGCATCAAGAAGCTTGTTATTCTTGTCGGTATCAGTAAACTCAATCCCGTGACTTTCAAGTTCCGTCAACAGATGATAGAACCGGGTGATGATGTCATCCAGTTGTTCATCCTTTAACGCCTTGAAAATGGCGAACTGTTGTTTCAACAGCTCTGTACGCTTTCTACGAACCCGAGGATTCCCCTCACACCTCTTCTCTAGCGACTCCCAAAGTTCTTTTGATGTCTTCTGAGTCCTAAATGTGTGTAGAATATCTTGCGGTAACGCCATTCGGATTAGCGAGAAAGCTTTGTTTTCGGCTTCATAAAATTTCTTATCATCCTCCTTCATCATTTGGTATGACAAGACTTTCTGACGGCCTTCAACTTCGGAGACTGGTGGAATATACCCTTCGTCGATGCACACCCACATGCGCATGTCGTTAAAACGCACGAATCAGTAAATCGGTCTTTCCACCAGTAATAATCCTCGACTTTCATCAGCTTAGGCGGAGCGTTTGCCTTCCCGACCTCGTGGTCCATTTCTAGGAATTTCTGAAGATTTGACATCTTTTCAAAAGAAATTGAGTTTGAACTTAATTAATTTAATTCGAAACTGATTTAGACTAACTTTTTCGAATCTAGGTAGATTCGAAACTATCTAAGGGTAAATCTTTTGGGATTAAATTCGATTAAGTGTTAAAATTCAATTAGATTCGAAATTATGTCAGATTCGAAAGTTCTTAGATTCGAAGGACCTTAGATTCGAAGGTCAACAAATTCGAGGGAATCAGCAGATTCGAAGCACTTAACGAAACTATACTAGACTCGAACTAGACTCGAAAGTAAACAGACTCGAGACCCTCTTCGAATGAAGCACAAACTCGACACAGATTCGAAACCTACTGAAATAGACTCGAAAGGAGCAGATTTAGATTAGACTCGAGACTAAAGTGAAACCCTAATTGCCCCTATTAGATTCGAGCGCCGCAAACTCGAAAAACGGCTAACACTTTGATTTTTTGACGTTTTGCAGATTAAATCACTATTTTTCTAACGAAAAATAATGATTTCGATCAAAAACGTGAAAACCACAAAGTGTTTCCCGGATTACTATTTGCTAAGCTCAAAAACACGATTTTGAGAGAAAAACCGTCCAATTAGCGTCAAGAAACCTAGAATGTATTTGATGAACACGAAGAACACCAAGAACACTCCGTAGGCTTTGATACCACTTGTAAGGTCTACCACTACTAGATCTATCTAGACGCGGATCTGTGAACGAGTGCGGAATCCTCGTTAACGGTTAGACGGACAACTCTCAACTACGAAACACGGAGACTATCAGAGGCTGAACGAACGACTGACGAACGATCCTACGAACTGATTCTCTCCGAAACGGACCTAAAGCTGATGATAAACTCGAGATCGCCTTAAGCTTAATTCCTCACGAATTCTGCTAAAAGTCTACTAATGACTCGAGTCTATCCCTAATTATAGACCCTGATTCGAGTCTGATGTGGGCCAAACTCGAATCTGGCCCAAGGCCCATTCGAGTCTGTCCACAATGACATTCTCGAATCTGGGCACATTCGAATCTAAGGCTTCATTCGAATCTATCACATATTCGAATGACTACCCTTATTTGATTCGAATCTAACCAAAACTCTTAAATACCTAAGTGTTGAACCTTATGTTTTTACTTATGCTTGAGTTAATCTTTGTTCTTTATGTTTGAACTTCTTGTAATACGTTACATCAAGTTCAAACACACAATCAATAACAGTCAAACACATATAAACATATATATCAAGACACTCGATAATTCTCAATACTCTGAATATTCCTTAAACCAAAATATTAGATCGATTAGACTGCTATCGTCACACAGGGTGTACCAACAATCAATAGAACTTAGATTCCAACCATCCGAAGTTTGCACAACTTCAGGAACTTCGAATCACCCACCATCCGAAGTTCCATCCGAAGTTTTCATAAGCTTAACACCTCTCTTTTTATGTGTCATCTGAACTTCGCATCTACATCCGAACTTCGGAATCCCAATCCGAATCTCGGATCCCCCACTTGAAATTCAGTTTCCACATCCAAAGATCATTCTTTTCGGCACTCACTACATTCATTCATCATGTCTAGAAAGGCTCTAGTCTTAAGATTTGAGAACATACCACCTGTTTGTTCTCTTTCTTGACGAATACGAGCAATGAAAAAAGCAGTTTCTGAAATTTGTGAGTATGCAACCTATGGGATATCGCTTGATTTAGTCCATCACCGAAGGACCAACTATTTCTATTCGGGCATTCCTACAGTTTCAACTATTGTTCCTCCTATAACGAGGGATCCTCAAGATGACAAAGAAAGAGAAAGTCAAGCAATTGATCACAAGGGAGAACATCTGTTATATCAGGCCCTACCTATTACATCTTTGTAAGTGTTGACAGTACGATGTTTGCAAAGGAAATGTGGGATGAACTTGAAATCCAAATTGCTGGGAGCTGATTTGAATGACCAGGCCAAAATTGACAAGGCTAAGGCCAAGTTCACTGAGTTCAAGGCCAATGATGGACAATCCATACATGGGACATTCACTTGCTTCTGCACTGTGTTGAATGAACTAAACAAGATACATATCATCAAGGATAGGGATGATATCAACATACAGTATCTGCCTTCTCTGGCTCCCGAATGGGGTATTGCTTGTCGGGAAGTCAAGAGGGGTCTGGATGTTAGTACATCCTGTGTGACGATAGCAGTCTAAGTATAGATAGCATTTTGTGTAAGTCAATTTACATGATATTGAATATTAACAAACGTTTAATTATATATGTTTGATATTAATTGTTTGTATGTTTGAACTTAGGGTAACGTATTACAATAAGTTCAAACATAAAGTTCAAAGATAAGTTCAAACATAAGTTTGAAGTCAGATTCGAATTTGTCTAGAAGGACAAGTTCCAATAGGCCTTGGGCCAAGTTCGATTTTGTCCTAGACAAATTTGAACCTGTCAGTATAATTAAGGGTTAATTCGATTAATTATCAGACTTTTAGCAGAGACTTTCGAAGATATCAGAGAGTTTAAGCAAAAGGGGATCTCTAACTTGCAAGTATCCGAAGAGTTTCGTGTGGAGAGAATCACAGTGTTGGGACGATCAGTTGCTCGTCTATCACCGTGCTAGTCTCCGTGTTTTGATGTGCGTGGTCATACCGTCAAGCCACTAACAAGGATTCCGCACTCGTTGGAAGGTGTCGCTTCAAGATAAGATCCGTAGAGAGCAGACCTTACGCTGGATATCAACAAGATATCCATAAGTGTCTTGTTCAAGGAGCTAAAGAAATATCAGGGCGACGTGGATGCCCATAAACAGATGACCAACTCTGTGGCCTCCCTGTTGCTGAATGTGAACCAAATTTCCAAAGCCAACGATCCCCAATCATTTTGAGAATCAAACTGATTCACAACCATTCATTTCTGCTTCACACACTATAAAAAATAACAATGTTGTAGTAGATGCTAACCAAAAGGCTGCTTCATGTAATGCTTCGATGTCATGGAAACCTGTTTTCAAATACTCTTTTAAGAAGCTTTTTGAATTGCGTCCTACTAAACCTTGTCATTCTTCTTCTGTCATGAATGGTTGCCTCTCCAAAGCTAGGCATTAGCTTTTGAAACATCATGCTCTTAAATGTGATCAAAGAGGGTCAACATTTACTCTTTGCTGGGTACCTAAACATGCCTTAAAGGAACCAAACTGGCAATGGTTGCCTAAGGCAGAGAAGCTTATAATTACTCAATGTTGGGTTCTCAAAGTTAACCTGAATGGACAAAAATTCCAATGGGTACCAAAAGTTACGTGATTGTTTTACAGGTAAATGACTTCTCTTTACTTCTGAGTAGAACTCGGTGTCTAAGTGATGGCTCTTGTTCATTTCAATTCAGGACTCATGCTTTAAAAAGATTGTTTTACTTACTTCAAAGTAGAACCTGGTCTTCAAAAAGATGGCTTCTACTTACTTCAAAGTAGAAACCGGTCTTCAAAGAGATGGCTTCTAAAGTTCTAAACTAGGGCTGGCAATGGATGGATTGGATTTGGATTGGATCATGATCCAATAGATAACTGATCCAATTAAGTGGATCATGGATTTGATCCATTAGCCAATGGATCATGATCTATCTATGATCCAATTATTTTGACAAATGGATCATGATCTAGATTGACCCATTTAATATTTGGGATAACTGCGCAGAAAACCTTTAACTTGTTAGGTTTTTGTGATTAAAACCCTCGTTGTATAGAAAACCCTAAACTAACTAAAAATCAGTAAATCAAGATTTTATCAATGGTTAACCAGTTGAAACCAGTTATCAATTCTACGTTGACCGATAAATAACCTACCTGAAATAAATTTTAATTGTTGAAACCGGTAGCCAAGTATTTCACATCATTTAAACACTCGTTGATGGTGTAATCCCGTTTAAAAATTACAATTAAAAATTATCAACGAGGGTTTAAATGATATGTAATACTTGGCAACCGGTTTCAACAATTAAAACTTACTCCATGTATGTTATTTACCGGTCCACGTAGGATTAATAACCGGTTTCAACGGGTTACTCATTGATAAACCCTTGATTTACTAATTTTTAGTTAGTTCGGGGTTTTTTATGCAACGAAATTGGTTTGGGGTTTTAATCACAAAAAGCTGACAAGTTGATGATTTTTTGCACAATTATCCCTTAACTGCCCATCCCACCCCTCAACCTACCCACCCTACCCGTACCCTTACCCACCCCTACACTACCCCTACCTACCCTACCCACCGCTTACCCTATCCACCCACTGCTACCCCACCTACCTTACCTCCTACCTACCCTACCCCCTACCTACCTACGCTACCCTACGCTACCAAGAGACAAGAATACATTACCTAAACATTTTTTCCTTTGATCAATGTAACTCTTTAAACTAAACCCATCATAGTAAAGTTATAAATTATAAATTTTCTTGTTTTTAACATAATGCTTAAGAATTATTTTATAATTCAACTATTGACTTTAAATCTATATGGATAAAATTTAATATTAGTAAACTAAATATTTAATTAACTCAAATCAATGAGTTTGGTGGGAGAAATGTGACAGAAAGTTGCCTTTAATGTAGGCATGTAGCATACGTGAAAGTGGAAATGATTCGATGCCTGTTTTATAAACGATAAGAATAGTTCAAAAAAGAAGAATCTCAAGAACTAAAAACAAACACACATATAAAGATATCAATGTGAACATCAAATGTGTACTATTTTAAGCACCAAAATAATAAAAAGTACCTTAATTAATCCAATCATCAGACGTAACCAACGCTTCAACAAGCTCCGGAAGCATAGATGCTCGTGTCTCGTCACTTTTCCTTCTTCCCACGCTGAATGCCGACTCGGATGCAACTGTTGTCGCTGGAACGACCAACACGTCTCTTTCTATTTTTGCCAAAATCGGATATTTCATAGCATTGATTTTCCACCATTGTAACACATCAAAATTATCTCCTCGGGGAAACAATGGATCTCCAAAATATACATCCACCTCAGATTTTTGTTGTTCTACATTAGGATCTTCTTGCGAACACCATTCATCAAAATGTTTAAATTGATCATTTGCCCGAATCGTACTCTCGGGAGATGCATAATCATCAATCACACCATGACTAGCATTACAACAATATTATTGATATAAATTATTAAACGCATCACAGACTCTTGGAATGTATGGACTAGCTCTCACATAACCATATATCTTTGTGTAATAAAACCGCACAATTTTCATCTTGAAACACGGATCATAGATAACACCTAAAGCTAGAACCAAGCAACACTCATCCCAATACTTCACAAATTTATCTTTCATCGGGTGTGCAAATGCAAATAAATAACTAAGTTCAATTTGTTCCCATTCACAAAGTTTAAGATGTAATTCACAAACATCAGTAAAAAAGATATTCGAGGTAGGAAAGTTACGACCACTAAAAGGTTTTGTCGCGTCATAAAATCCTTCCAAGCAATCTTTTATTTACTTGCAACTTCCCATTCTTCATTACTAGGATTATATTTGTAATTGCTATCAAGTTCATGGAAACGATCAAATGCCTTTCTCATGGATATTGCAGCGTCAAGCATCAAGTAAGTGGAATTCCATCTAGTTGGAACATCACTAGGTAACTTCTTTCGACCCTTTAACCTAAATTGATTGACTGCGTTATCAAACTTTTGTTTTGAGAATGTAGAACTCCTTAAATATCTTACAGTTTGCCTAATCTTTTCAATAAGCCATTGAATTACTTTCAATCCATCCTGCACAACCAAATTTAATATATGTGCACTACATCGCACATGAAACAGCTTACCATCTAAACATAGCAACACTTTTTCTTGAAGCCAAGATCGTAAAAGTCTAACCATAACATCGTTTGCCGATGGATTATCTACTACCATAGCAAACACTTTGTTATCAATATTCCACTCCAAAATTAAATCACGTATAACCTTGAACAATGTTTCACATGTGCGTATTGTATATATATCGATACGAAAGAATCTTGCTTTTTAATTCCCAACTATCATCAATGAAATGAGCAGTCAAACATATGTATGCAAGATTTTGATGATCGGAAGTCCAAATGTCAGTTGTGAGAGTTACCTTACAAGAAAGGTTATCCAAGAAAGCTTCCATTTTCTCCTTCTCTTCTTTATAGATGCTCATTATATCCGCTCTAATTGTGTTACGAGAAACAATATTGAACTCGGGGTTTAGGCCATGAGAATATTTTTGAGACCATTTATGCCCCACAATCGATAATGGATAGTTGTGCTTGATTACCATAGTTGCAAGGTCCTTCCGGCTTTTCTCTTGGTCAAATTTGTATGTTTTTGAAGGATCAAAGAAATCTGAGTCGGCAACAAGTTCCAAATGTTTTCTCTTAAGATGGTTTCTCAAATGACTTGTTCCACCTTCTCCAACAAAGCTTGAACTGCAATGGTTACAAACCGCAACAATTTCCCCGTTTGGTTTCTTAACTCTTTTGAAAGAATTCCATACAACTGATGTTAACTTTCTTTAGGTTGGTAGATGTTCTTCTTGAAATCCAGTCATGGACTTTTCCGCATCATGAGTTGAAGCACTACCCTCTCTTTCCATTTTACAATCCGAAATGCAAATAATAAAAATTATGCATATGTTTCAAGAACCAACTATAATAGCGTACAAACTACAAAGTAATAGCAACTACAAAGTAGGTAATTTCCATTAAACCATTCCACCAAAAGTCAAAAGATGTATATGATAGGGATGACTTTTGGTACTTGACTTTCATCTTAAACAAACTTCAAGGAAATGGGGACCATTCATCATCACTTTCATCTTAGTTTCTAATGAATATTCAAGCATGACCCAGTAGCTTTTGCAACACTGACATATATAATATTCAAATCAACTGACCATTCTAGTTTTGATAATACAATGAAATATACATTAGGCAACGAAAAGCTGGAAATTAGGTTATGGCTTAAGCTCGGTTTGCCATTTTATCGAACATGTTATGGGCATAACTAGAAATCACATACACGTTAACATATATAAAAACAAAAGGAATACCAAATTTCATACACATCTCTAGGTTTTTAAATTTGAGAAGAGGGCAAGGAAATTACGTTAGAACGAGGAAAGGAGAGACCGAGAAAGCATTGGCGAACAGGAGAAGTGGATGCAGGCCTGTGTTTAAGATCGATGGTGGACTGGTGTAGTAGATGCAGCCATGTCGTCGTGTTTAACCTGTTACAGCGCCATGTTTAACCCGCTGCGGCGCTGCAGCCGTATCGTCGTGACGTCGTTAGTTGCTTGCAGCCTTGGTGGCTTTGTCGCTTGGATTTGGAACGCTACCGGCGATGAGGCGAAGACATGAATATTGATTTTGGAATTACTTGGAGTCTTGGTCTCTTGGATTTTGAAACGCTACTGCCGTCGGTATTTGGTATTGACTAACAGTGTTTGTGCGTATATATATATATATATATATATATATATATATATATATATATATATATATATATATATATATATATATATATAATAGTCTTTGATTTTGGAATTTGGATTATTGACTAACAGTGTTGGTACACCCTGTGTGACGATAGCAGTCTAAGTTGTATTAGCATTTTGTCTAAGTCATGTTACAAAGTATTGAATATTAACTAGTGTTTGATATATGTGTTTATATGTGTTTGATAGTTATTGATTGTATGTTTGAACTTGATGTAAAGTATTACAAGAAGTTCAAACATAAAGTCCAAAGATTAACTCAATCATAAGTTAGAACATATGTTCAAATAGAAGTTTGACTTGTGAAATTCGAATTTAGAGCATATTCGAATTTACACATAAGGCAGATTCGAATTTGGTATAAATTCGGATAAGGCAGATTCGAATTTGTCAAGGGGACAAATTCGAATGGGCCTTGGGCCTGGTTCGAGTTTGTCCCATGACAAACTCGAATGGGTCTCTATAATTAGGGATTAACTCGAATGATTAGCAGACTTCTCAGAATTTCGTGTGTGATTAGCAAAAGGCGATCTCGAGTTTATCAGAAATCTGTGTGTGTTTTCGAAGAGAATCATCGCGTAGGTTCATTCGTCGTCGATCGTACAACGTCGTGGTAGTCTCCGTGTTCCATGAATGTGATATATCCGTCAAGCCGCTAACGAGGATTCCGGACTTGTTGGTGTGTGTCGCGTCTATATAGATCTGTAGAGTCAAGACCTTACAAGTGATATCAGAGCCAACGTGGTGTTCTTCGTGTTCTTCGTGTTCACGTATTTTTGAGTTTTTCGAGCGTATCAAATTGGATTCCGGGAAATACTTTGTTGAAGTTCACGTTTTTAATCAAAATCAATATTTTTACTTGTAAAAATATTGATTTAATCTGAAAAATGTGAAAAACTCGAGGTATTAGCCGTTTTTAGAATTTGCGGCGCTCGACTTTGTTAAGAAGAAATTAGGGTTTTGCTCATTTTCGAGTTTGACCAAAATACGCTCCTTTCGAGTTTCCTAAAAGTGGTTTCGATTTTGGCCATTTCGACTTTTCTTTGGATTTCGACTTTGCACTAAAGTCGAATAGGGGACATTCGAGTTTGTTGGGACATTCGAATTTTTGGTGGGTTTCGAATTTAAGTAAACTTTCGAGTTTAGAGACCTTCGAATTTGTCATTAATTTCAACTTTAATTGGATTTAAGAACTTAACTCGAATTTAATCCCAAATAGGTTTAAATTTAATTAGATTCGAATTTACCTAAATTCGAAAAAATTAATTTAAATTAATTTCGAATTAAATTATTAAGTTTAAATTCAGTTATCTTTGAAACAATGACAAGTCTACAACGGTTTTTGGAGATGGATCACGAGGTCGGAAAAGCAAATAATCCGCCAAAGTTGATGAAACTTGAAGATTATTACTGGTGGAAGGATCGGTTTGCCGACTTCGCGCGATTTAATGATATGCGCATGTGGATTTGTATCGACGAGGGATACATTCCACCTACAGCTGATGTCGAAGGACGACAAAAGGTTGTTCCTTATTCTAAAATGAAGGATGACGATAAAAAGCTGTTTGAAGCAGAAAATCGTGCATACGCTATCATTAGAATGGCGTTACCTCAGGACATACTACGTACCTTCCGTAATCAGAAGACAGCAAAAGAGCTGTGGGAGGCATTGGAAAAACGGTGTGAGGGTAACCCGAGGGTTAGAAGGAAACGAATGGAATGCTCAAGCAGCAGTTTGCTATCTTCAAAGCATTGAAGGATGAAAAGCTGGATGACACTATCACGCGTTTCTATCATCTGCTCACTGAGTTAGACAGTCATGACATCGAGTATAGTGACACTGAGAAGAATAATAAGCTTCTGGATGCTTTACCGGCCAAATGGGCGATGTATGTGGCCTTAATTAAGCATGATGAGGACAAATACTATA
Source organism: Centrapalus pauciflorus (assembly GCA_020465985.1). NCBI lineage: Eukaryota > Viridiplantae > Streptophyta > Magnoliopsida > Asterales > Asteraceae > Centrapalus > Centrapalus pauciflorus. The sequence continues at coordinate 69,013 of JAANYP010005117.1, forward strand.
CTCTGACTCTAGAGTATGTTGTGGGAACGCTGACGGCGTGTAAATTTAAGTTACTGAAGCAAGCAACGGATTATGATCAAGTTCAAGATCCAACAATGTATTTCGGAAAATCAAAACCTTCAGTGGCAGCTGAAATGAAGACAGCTACAGCCTTCTTCTCGGGAGAAACGTCGTCACCAGCTGAGCCAGAAGACTCACAGAGTAAGGCTTTCTTAGGGTTTACTAGACCAAAAGAACAGCAGCATCAGGCTACTCCGGCATCTACATCTAAGGGATACTCTAAGATCCCTATGAGCGCAAAATCGGCTGAAGACCATCTAAATCTGTTGGCTTCATTCGTGGCCGCTTACGGCAATTGCGTTCAGGGCAAAATCAAGGATCCTACACTTTGAGATGAGGATTACGATCAGGTAGACCCTGATGATCTTGAAGAGATGGATCTACAATGGCAACTGGCCATGGTAACTCAGAGAGTTGAGAGGTTCATCAAAAGTACGGGAAGAAATCTGAATATGAGTAACAATAGGATTGGATTCGATAAGTCCAAGGTTAAATGCTACAACTGTCAAGGGCTAGGACACTTCGCTAGAGACTGTCAGAGACCGAAGGTAGAAAATTACCAGGGACAGTATCAGAATCAATCGCAAGGGAGATATCTTCCTAGTAGTTCATCCAGTCAGACGAATATAGCTGGGTTGTTATCTAATGTCACATCCGACAGACAGCTAGACGGCACTTATGACTGTAGTGCACATCCAGAATCGAACGCTAGAACCTTTATGGCTGAAGTGACTGAGACTGGAGGTGAAGGGGCAGAGGAGATCACAGGGGACAACACTCAGAATGAAAGCAGTCCGATGTGGGTAGAAAAGTCAGATGATCAGACAATTCTGGAATTTGCCGCTCAGATGGCCAACGTAGAATCTGATCATACAAAGGTAAGTCTGAACTTTTCTCTTTTCCATGAGTTGTGTGTTTTATGTGCTACATCTAATGATAGGTTAAATTTAGCACTAGAATCACATCAAACCATATCTGCTCAAAATGAAACGCTAAAATCAGATAATGCTAGCCTAATAGATGTAAAGCAAGATCTTAGGGATAAGCTTAAGGCTGATGCACAGGATGTTATAATTCTAAAGGACAAACTGAGCGAACAGTGTGTTAGGTTAGAACTCATGTATGAACATGTTGAGGCATTAACTAAGGAGCTGAGTCTAAAGTAAAGGTAGCTGAGGCAAATAGTAAACTTGAAAAGTTTAGGAACTCATCTCTTAACCTAGGGAAAATTTTAGATGCCTAGCGTCAATCTAAAAAGCCTGTAGGTCTAGGATATCATGAGAGTCCTCCACCTTTCAATGACAACTATGTACCTCAACCTCAAGAGAAAACTGAGAAATCAGTAGACTTAGAGGAAATACCGGAACCGGTGTCTGACCCTGTAAAGGAAAATGCAACTAAAGTGCCTGATAATAATGTCAAGATTAAGAAAGTTAAATTTGTGCCATCCTCTAGTGATAAACCTGTAAAAAACACGAAATTGACTTTAATGATCAGGATGATGAACCAGTCGCTATAGTTGATCCAAAAGAGCCAGACACTAGTGAGACACCTAAGTCAAAGGGCACACACAAAAAGTCAATTGACAAAATGTCTTGCTTTAGATGTCACGAAAGGGGGCATGTTGCTTCTAGCTGTCCGCATAGGAAAGTAGATACTACTCCTAAGACAGGAAAGCCGGAACAACTTAAGCCTTCTCCAAGTGTTGCAAGCACTAGTAGTTCTCAGAGTACCGAGAAAACTGTGCAAGCTACACCAAAAACTGCTGTGAAACAAATACCGGTGTCATGTCGACCAAAAGAAGTGATTAGAACTAATTCACCAAATTGGGTCATTAATCAATCTAGGACTGGACCGCAACAACAATATAGGAGTACTACACCTAGCAGAGCTTACACACCGGTTAGGTCACACACTCCTGTTAGACATCAAACACCTGGTAGAGCTCAGGGATATCAGTCTGAAATGAATTATAATCGTAATTATTCAAGAGCTTCACAGCAAATGCCTACACAAAGGCAAAGAGTGAACTTAAATCACTCGGCACCACAACAAACTCCAGTTCAAAGACCCAAGTCACCTGAAAGGAGAGATGGGTATTTGAAAGAGTTTAAGTATGTGGACGAGAATGGTATTACCAAGTCAGTTATGGCTTTGGTTCCCCGTGATAACAAACCTATTTTCTTTCATGTGCAGGAGATAACTACAGGTCCAAACAACAAATGGTTCGTCGACAGTGGTTGATCCAGGCACATGACAGGGGAGAGAAGTCTACTTGCAGACTTCAAGGGAAGGAATCGGGGCTTTGTATCATTCGCTGGAAATAAAGGAGGAAACATCACTGGTACTGGAGTGGTCACTAATGGGACGATCAAGTTGGATCAAGTTTATCACGTTGATAAACTGGTTCACAGTCTCATTAGTGTATCTCAAATCTGTGATAAAAAGAATTCAGTGTTGTCACTGATACTGAGGCGTTGGTGCTAAAACCGGGGTTCAAGATACCTGAAGAGTGGATACTGATGAGGGCTCCAAGGAAGAATGACATGTACATGCTCGACATGAACAAGCCAGAATCTTCAATGGGTCCAATTTGTCTGCTATCTAAAGCTTCGGAGACTGAGTCGGTTTTATGGCATAGACGCATGGCACACTTGCACCTAAGGAAAATGAACTATATAACAAAAAATGGATTGGTGCAAGGTGTTCCTATGAAGAGTTTTCAGTTCGAGGATAAGTGTCTACCATGCAAGAAAGGAAAACAACACAAGAAGGCACACAAGTCCAAGACTCAGAACTCCATCGCTGCCACATTCGATTTGTTGCATATGGACCTCTTCGGATCAATCAACAAAAGGAGTATAGGTGATAGTTGGTACTGTTTAGTTATTATTGTCGATTACTCACGTTTTTCTTGGGTTTTCTTTCTAGGTACAAAGGACGAGACGGCTTCCAAGCTCATCGGGTTCTTAGACCAAGTGGAGAATTCATATGGAACAAGGGTTAAACGACTTCGTAGTGATAACGGAACATATTTTAAAAACACTGTAATTGGTGTATATTGCCTATCAAAGGGCATAGTGCATCAATTTAGTGCACCTTATGAGCCACAACAAAATGGGGTGGCCGAACGCAAAAACAGGACATTGATTGAGGCAGCAAGGACCATGTTACCGGATTCAAAGCGTCCTACCATGTTTTGGGGGGAGGCAGTGAATACCGCATGCCATATTTTAAACCCGGTCCTTACTGTCTAATCTTTGAACAAAACCTGTTATGAAGTTTTGAATAAACGGCCACCTAATTTAACTGGCTTCGAACCTTTTAGGGTACCATGTACTTTATTGAGAACAAAACATCAACCTAAGTTTCGTGAAAAGGCTGACGAAGGATACTTCCTAGGTTATGTGCCAAACTCACCTAACAAACGAGTTTTTAACAAATCTAATGGTACAGTAGATATCGTGTATAACATTAAAGTCACAAGTTATACACATGAACCCCAAACAGGTCCCGAATGGATATTTGACTATGACAAACTGTTTGAGTCATTTAACATTCCTTTGGATGAAAATGCAGGTACTATCGAAAAGGACATGGCGTCGTTGAATCTGAATGACGAGGGTCATAGCTTTCCGAGGACCACTTTTCAATCAACTTCTGAGCCTACTTCAACTGAAGATCGATTTCTAGAAGTCACTAATTCTGAAGCACCTACAAACGAAAATCAGATGACAAATTCCAACTCTGAGGAAACTGTCCACGAGGAAGAAAATGTGGAGTCTGAGGTCGTTCCCTTGTTAGGTGAAATAGGATCAAATTTAGGAGATAATCTGAGAGTTGACGAGATAGAGACATCTAGGATCAACAAGAACCATCCTATAGAAAGCATCATAGGAAATCCTAATGAGGGTGTGAGGACTAGGAGTAGTTTAAATAACAACACTGTGTTGTTGTCGACGATAAATGACTCCGAGGCCTTTCATACCTGCCTCTATTCTTGTTTCATCTCGCAAGTAGAGCCGAAAAACGTCCAAATGGCATTAAAAGATAACTCTTGGGTTGAAGCGATGCAGGAAGAGCTGTCACAATTTAGGAAACTAGAAGTGTGGGAGTTAGTTCCATTACCTCGAGGGGAAATAGCAATAGGAACCAAATGAGTTTTTAAGTGCAAAAGAGACGATCGGGGTATAGTCACTCGCAACAAAGCAAGGTTAGTTGTAAAGGGTTTCAACCAAGAGGAAGGAATCGATTACAATGAGGTGTTCGCACCAGTAGCAAGGTTGGAAGCAATTCATTTGTTTATGGCTTTTGCTTCCTTCAAGGGCTTTAAGGTTTATCAGCTAGACGTTAAGAGTGCTTTCCTCTATGGGATAGCGAAGGAACTAGTGTATGTGGAACAGCCGCCCGGGTTTACAGATCCAAAATACCCAGACAGAGTATATCGATTAGATAAGGCTCTGTATGGATTGCATCAAGCACCAAGGGCGTGGTACGAGACTCTATCCAACCATCTGTTAGAAAATGGGTTTGAAAGAGGAAGGATAGATAGTACGCTGTTCGTGAAGCGGAAAGGAGAACACTTCATCTTGGTACAAGTGTACGTCGATGATATCATCTTTGGATCATCAGAAGAGCAAATGTGCAAGGACTTTGAAAAAGTGATGAAGTCAAAGTTCGAGATGAGTGCAATGGGTGAGTTGAACTTCTTTCTGGGGTTATAAGTCGATCAAAAGAAGGAGATCATGTTTATCCATTAGACGAAGTATGTCTACAACATATTAGAGCGCTTCGGGATGGAAGGGACAAAACTGACAGCTCATTTCAGCACGCCGATTCAAGTAAATCACAATCTCGGACCGGGTACTGAAAGTGATACCGATGTGGATCCGACGTTATATCGGGCCATGATTGGGTCACTTATGTATTTAGCTGCTTCAAGACCTGATATTATGTTTGCTGTTTGTATTTGTGCAAGGTTTCAAGCTAATCCGAAAGAGATGCACTTGAAAGCTGTGAAGCGGATTCTACGATACCTCAAGTCGAAACAGAAGCTGGGACTTTGGTATCACGCGGAGGGCGATCTGGAATTGGAGGCGTTCACTGATTCAGACTACGGAGGATGCAGCTTGACGCGCAAGTCAACAACCGGAGGTTGTCAGTTCCTAGGAGGGAGACTCGTTTCCTGGCAATGCAAGAAGCAGACTTCGGTAGCCGTGTCAACGTGCGAGGCTGAATACGTTGCTGCTGGTAGTTGCTGTTCACAGGTTCTGTGGATACAACAACAATTGCGGGATTACGGTTTGACTTATACTCATACTCCTATTAGGATAGATAGCCAGTCAACAATTGCCATAACTAATAATCCAGTTAAACATAATAAAACAAAGCACATAGACATAAGACATCATTTTATACGTGATGGTGCTGAAAAGAACTTAATCAAGCTGGTAAAAGTGGCAACGGATGATAATAATGCTGATTTATTTACCAAAACTTTTGATAAGTCATGTTTTGAGTATTTGATTCAACCAAATGTAATGCGTAATCCAGAGTGAGTTGACCTTAGTAGAGTTTGGTTTCCTTTTGTAGCAGTAGTCTTTCTTTCTTTTTATAGTAAGTTTAGTAAATTAGGATAGTTTCCATTTATAGTAAGTGTAGTAGCTTAGGACAGTTTACTTTTTATAGTAAGTAAGTAGGATATTATATTTTCTTCTTCTATTTATGAAAAACAAAAGAAAAAAGAGAGAAAACCATAAAAAATTAAAAAAAAAAAGAGAGAATATCAGAAGAGGAGTTAAGTCTTAGATACATAGGTTCAAAGTGACGAAAATTAGCATAGTTAATACAAGCTCTAAGTGTTTAGCATTCACACATAATGCACCTAAAATTCTAAGTGTTATACATTATCTAGTTTGATATGATTGGTAGGCATAATACATATAGGGAGTCTCAAGGCTAATAAAATATTCAAGAAAAAGTCAAACGTGTCACTGACTTAGATGTATGACCAAATGGTCTTAATTTTTATGTTAGAAACATACAGACATTGATTCTAAATGAGGTACGCAAACTTTCTGGGGATGTATAGCAACATCAGGTACATCTTAAAAATGGAAAGAATAGAAAAATCATACTGAGTTGAGAGTCAAAACAAGTAACTCTGTTGTACGTAAGTACAGACCTGTTGCCTCTGTTTTGATTCGAGTTAGCAAGATAAGTCGCTTTGTTGTACGTCGGTACACACACCTGTCACCGCTGTATTGCTATCTTTAAAAATAAACCTTAAGACAAACTAAGACACTTTGTTGTATGTAAATACAGACCTGTGTCCGATGTTTGCCTTTTAAAGAAAGTTTGCAATACCAAATAGTTACAATCATTGTGTGTATGCCTTGATCATAAAAGTATGTCTATGTATGAGTCACGTAAGGTAATTTCTTGATAAATAAAAAAGGCCAAGGGATATTCCGAAGTGTAACATGTTTAAAGGGAAAATAATACCAACAATCGGCTAGAAATGTATGTCACGACAAACAATAAAAGGAATAAAAAATTCCTAAGTGTGAAAGTTTGAATACTGAAAGTGTGTATTTTACAACGCTATCTGATTGAACCTTTCTTTGTCTATACTCGTCAAAAATATTCTGTTAAAGTGCTTAGTATAAGTTGTAAATTTTTGAAATAATATAGATTAGTCTAAAGTTTAAATTTTTGTTCACAATTTTAACTCTAATTTATTTTATTCTATTTTAAATTTTAAATTTTTAGTTTATTTTAATTTTACTTAGGAAAAAGGTCAAAATTACTGAGGGTGCATTCACAGTTGAATAAAATAAACACTGCGTGAAAATCTTGTGCTTAGGGTAAAAGATTTGGCATACTTATTCCGTTACACGAAAAGGTTGATAAAGTTGAAAAAGTTGAATTTAATTCAAAGGTTTTTCGAAATTTTCAAATTTTCAAAGCTAAATTCGAGTTTAACCAAAATCAAATATATATTCGAATTTGGCAGGCTCTTTGAATTTGCTGTTAAATTCGAAAGATGTCACAAACTCGAAGGTGGTTGATATAAATAGGTCAACAGTGACAAGTCATTATCACCTACATTCGAATTTGTGTCTTCGAGTTTACAGTGAGCGATTTCGACTTTGTCTTCGAGTTTGCCATTTTCAAGTTTCATACTGTTTGTCGAATTTTTGTCCGTTTGTGTACGAGACTACTAGCAAATCTAAGTATAATCAACTGTATTGTACGAGATTTAGGTGGTTTTAGACTCCATTTGAGTCAAAATTAACGGATTTTGAAGTTTTATGGTGGAAAGTTTGTATTTCAAAATAACAAACTTTGAACCGGTAAAAAGTCAAATTGATAACAAATATCTTTGATTAGTACCTATTAGGACTATTGGATGTAATTTTCTAAGTCTAAATTGGTTAAAATCTTGGATTTTTGTTGTTATTCAAACCGACACGGTCGAGTTTGATCATTGTTTCGAATTTGATCATAACTTCGAATTTGGCTTCGAGTTTGTCATTAAACTCGAAGCATCCACTAAATTCGAAAGTACGGTTGTTTTGAACTTGTCAATCGAGTTTACTATTATATTCGAATTATTTGCTTAAAATTTAAATCAAACTTGTAAAAATTCATAGGTGTTGGATTTTGTACTTATACAAGTTCAAAATAAAACAAATCTGAATTTAAACAAGTTTATGTCTATCTTAATAATTCTAATATCTTATATGATTTAATGTGCAGACATGGCAGATAGATTTTTCGTTCCTAAGCATAATATGGTCATTTCTCCGGACCATGAGATTCCGGAGGCACAAGCATACCGCCAGATGGTGGATTTTTTGGTTGGATCAAGGATTTCATATGCGCTGTCACATAATATTCAGATAGTTATCCCATATGTTCGTCAGTTTTGGGATCATTTACAAGTAGACTGTACTGTTACTCCAACAGTATTAAGGACGAGGGTCGCTGGACACCCTCTAGTGTTTTCAGCAGACATGTTACGTCAAGTACTACAGTTAGGATCTCAAGAGCAGGAAAATGGGCCGATTGACTTTCCTTTAGCAATCAGGCAAGCAGCATTTAGCAGAATGGGATATAGTTTGGATGTGACTAAGTCCTCTTACATGAAGAGTGGGCTGATAGGGCAATGGCGATACCTAGCTCACGTTTTTATGGTATGTTTTGCTACCAAGAAAGCAGGATTCGATTACATCGTATCGAAGATTCAATCAGGGATGATAGCGTTAGTTTACAATCAAAGGTTTAGCTTCTCAGAGATGTTATTTACAGAGTTTGTTCAACAAATAACAGCTCCAGACCGAGAAAGATTTCTGCTATATCCGAGATTCGTAATGATGCTGATTAGACATTTTCTACCGAACCTGCCACAGCTGAATGAAATTCAAAGTGTTGCGGTGATTGACAAACGAATCTTTGCAGATTGTCAAGCTCATCGAGGAAGATTAGCTAGGCCAGTGGAGGCACCACTGTTTGGTGTGGTGGTCGATCCAGATTTTCAAGTCCCCGAAGACGCCAACTGGGCAGGGGAAGTTCAAATGCCACCGCAGCCGCAGCAACAACAACAGCAACCGCAACAGCCAAGGCCTCAGAAACAAAGGAGGAGGCAAAGACCGACAGCGAGACAAAATCAGGCTGCTAAGCCTTCGACAAGCAGAATGCAGGAGCCAGAGGAAGCTGGTCCGTCAAGTGCAGCACCCGAATCTGATCCACGGGTGGAGACCTTGGAGGAAATTTGGGCAGCCGGGCCTAATGCAAATGAGGCAATTACTTCTGAACTCATTGGAGATCTCTTGGAGCCTCCAGAAGGAGAAGTTGATATTTTTAAGCAGATAGATGAGTATCAACCAGAGGCAGCAGGTGAAGCCGAGTCAACTTCTGATTCTGAGTCAGAAGAAGCTGAAGAAATAGACGTTGAGGCCCCAAACACAGTGACTGAAGATCCGTCCATTCATATAGGGACATATGGATCAAGATTAGTGGTGGTTGAGGAAGAAGTTAGAAGGAGAAGAGCTTCAAGGGAGTCAGATGACTCAGATTTTGAGGAAGAAGAAGAAGTTCCGTTGGTACCTAGGCACAGGGCCAAAAGGCACCGTTTCATGCAGGGAGCATCATCAGCCTCTGCTCCTGAGCCAGAATTACCTACCGCCCAACCATCAGAACCCATTCCACCACCACCACCTGTTCAAACATCTGTTCCTCCACCAATCATCCCCACTCCCATCCAATCCATACCATCCACATCATCAACCTTCATGGACAATCAAAGGTTTTCTGAGCTGAGGAGCAAGGTTGACTTCCAGCAAGTCCAAATCTTTCAGTTGACAAAAGCTGTTGGTGAGATACAGACACATAACGCGAATATTGATAAAGATAATGCTGAGTTGAAGAAGCATGTTGGAAAGGTTGAGGAAGAGAATCTGGAACTTAAAACCTTTGTTGCAGATCAAGCTGTTGAGATTCGATCGATTAGTGAAAAATCTAAAGGCTCAGGGGGAGACGAGCTGTACGGATCCGGAGGAGCAACAAAGGGGAGATGATGAAGGCGATGATCCCAATGCACCAAAAGAGAATGAGCCAGTAGATTTTCCTACTGCTCTATATGCTTTAACTCAGGGGGAGCCTAGTCAAGGGGAGCCGAAGGAGGAGAGGCAAGTTCCTCGAAGGTTATAGAGAGTGATATGAACGAAATCATTGAAGCTATAAGGAATATCGAGGAAGAGCCGTTAGATTTAGATTTTGATTTTGAGGATGAAGTTGAAGACCTGGAAGAAGGGGAGATCGTGCCTGAAGACACAACAGACTGGAAATCTAATGATGAGGTCTATGTTGATGAAGAAGATGAGGCGAATGAGATCATCGTTCAACAGAATCCTATCACAGATACATATGTGTGAGAAGGAAATAATATGATTGACATAGAAGCGGTCAAAGCTGCTTTAAATACTGAATTATCATCTGAAGAGCCTGCCAGAGAGCTTACAAATGAAGAAAAGAGAAAGCTGTGGTTCAGGGCAGAGAATAAGGAGTTAGAGTTGAAGAAAAAGATGCGCGTGCCTGGTACTGGAGAGCTGTCAGGAAATATTCTAAGCTGGTTCTTTGATCGAGAACTGCAGTTATTCATTATCAAACGAAAGGATGGCCTCTAGTATCTCAGAAGAAGACTGAAAGATTTCAACTCCTTGCCAATGGTTGAGATAAAGGCGTTGGCATGGAAGGAGCTCATAAATATCGGCGACGATCCTTACGCTGAAATCATAGCTAAGATCATTAGAAAGGAAGGGAGGTCGAGAAAGTTTGAAAGGCTCAATCCGAGAGTTGGCAAACGAGTAATGACAATACCAGAATTGATCCTTTGACTGGGAGACCTTGGATGAAAATTAAATATAAACCAGTTAGATGTTTGAAGAAAGTCCCTCTCAAGCCAATGCCACAAGATGTTTTGAATAATCTCAATTGGTGGTATGTGCAAAGTGAAACAGGTGAAACAGTGATGGAATACTTTGAAGAAAAAGTAATTCTTAGAGTATACGATCCGCTGCACCTAGTTAATCTCTCGAAAGATGACTTTCAAGTTCTACATACTCATCAAATCTAGAGTGACGCACATATGGAGTTTGAGGCTAGAAAGTATCAGAATGTAGTTAAAGTTTGTGTTGAGCAAGGTCTGTATGCTGGCAGTAGTTTAAATAAATCTAGTACTTAATCAAAATGTAAATAGTTAGAAGCTATCGTCAAGGGGGAGTCTGTTGGTACACCCTGTGTGACGATAGCAGTCTAAGTTGTATTAGCATTTTGTCTAAGTCATGTTACAAAGTATTGAATATTAACTAGTGTTTGATATATGTGTTTATATGTGTTTGATAGTTATTGATTGTACGTTTGAACTTGATGTAAAGTATTACAAGAAGTTCAAACATAACGTCCAAAGATTAACTCAATCATAAGTTAGAACATATGTTCAAATAGAAGTCTGACTTGTGAAATTCGAATTTAGAGCATATTCGAATTTACACATAAGGCAGATTCGAATTTGGAATAAATTCGAATAAGGCAGATTCGAATTTGTCAAGGGGACAATTTCGAATGGGCCTTGGGCCTGGTTCGAGTTTGTCCCATGACAAACTCGAATAGGTCTTTATAATTGGGGATTAACTCGAATGATTAGCAGATTTTTGCAGAATTTCTTGTGTGATTAGCAAAAGGCGATCTAGAGTTTATCAGAAATCTGTGTGTGTTTTCGGAGAGAATCATCGCGTAGGTTCGTTCGTCGTCGATCGTACAACGCCGTGGTAGTCTCCGTGTTCCGTGAGTGTGATATATCCGTCAAGCCGCTAACGAGGATTCCGCACTCGTTGGTGTGTGTCGCGTCTAGATAGATCTGTAGAGTCAAGACCTTACAAACAGCACGGTGAGGTAGCTAGGTAATAATATATACATATATATATATATATATATAAAATAGTCTTTGATTTTGGAATTTGGATTATTGACTAACAGTACGGTGAGGTAGGTAGGTAATAATAATAATATAATTGTGGAAAAAATTATGTAAATTTGTTATATTTATTTTTTTTAAATTAAATGGATCGACCCAGACGGATCGTGGATTGCTCTGTTTATTGATCCATCTGAATGGATCATTTTATTGGATTGTTGGATTCATTTTATTGATCCATGAAGTGCATAAATGGATTTGGATTGGATCGGATTTGGATTGAAACTAATCCAATGCCAACTCTATTCTAAACACCTCAGTTTAGAACCCGTTCTCCAAGAACTCATAGGACGTCATCTTAGCTAACATCTGCCGAATCCAGTGCAACACATGAGTGTGTAGGCATATATATCACTCCTATGGTCAAGCCAGAACCGGATGACCTACCCATCTAGTTGAGAAGGATATAATACCTTGGGGGTGTTGATCGGGTCTAGGAGAGGTAAAATAGAAATGAGAGGGGTATAAATGAAAGGAGATGGGGGTGCATCGAGATCATGCTATATTGATGTAAGTGAGTCAGAGGGAGCTTTAGTTGAAAATTGATATTGAGAGTTTGAGGGGAGGGAAAGGAATAAAAGAAACAAAAATCCTCTCTACACCTACAAATAGTTGGGTTTCCAACATATGCTATCGAATCTTATTCGTTGACATTTGGTATTGAAGAAGACGTCATGGATCCAGTGACGTAAGCACGTAAGCCCTCCTAGCTACTCAGTTGCTTTTCAACAAGCTTATGTTTCATTTCTCACGGAGATATACCACATATGCTATCAATTTCTCATTTAGAGTTAATTTATATTACAGGATGACATCTGCTCCGGTCTCTGAACGTCATTTAAGTGCACCTTGTGTCTAGAGCATATTGATTATACACTTTTAGGACATTTATTGAGTCATGTCTATGTAATAGAAGTTTGTTTGTCTAATGTGACAAAGCTGGAACAACTCTAGTGGTGTTACTCTAAGTAGTTCATGATGATTAGTTGGAAATCCTACCAGTGTTAACATCAAGCAAGCGTTGAAAGTAGGTCATATAGTTTTTTTAACTATTGTGTAAACAGAAACGTAAGTGATCCGGGTTGTTGTTTTTCCCTCTAATTTGGTTTTAATGTCACAGGTTGCAAAGCCTAATGACTATATGTGATTATAAAGAGTAGGTTTAAACATTCTAGAGGGGAGTAAGCAACTTGCCAATGATACCTGAGAGGTCTACACGATAATCAAGATTCTCTTAAAAATCATTTGGGGCAGATTATTGAAATCATAAAACTTTATGGTGATGATGGAAGATATTCAAAGGGAACAAAGCCAATTTGAAGAACTCCATGTGTGTTTGAAGAACTAAGGGGGAGGAATCAGAGAAATGTGTCAAAGAGTTCAAGTGATCAGAGATCAAAGAATGTTGAAGCTTCGAAGTGTTTCAAAGAGATCATGGATCAAAGGATGTTGAAGCTTCAAAGAAGATTCAAGTTGAAATTGATGTTTATCATTATGTTTCTCAAAGTTCCAAAGCTTACCATTTCAAGATAGAACAAAATTCTCATCGACGTTGAAGATCATTTAAAATTCAGTTGAATGTTGACACTATTGAGAAATTCCTGGTATTTGTCCATTTTTAACGCAAAGATCATCAAAATGGGAGATTGTACATTAGAATATAAAGTTTAGCTTGAAGGATCCAGACTTGATTACAAAGGGGGAGATTGTTAGACTTATTTTATCGTAATCAAGTCTAGAGTTCAATATGTAATAATTTAATATTTATCTTCATATTTTATAAGGGCTTATTAGTTGAGTCCATGGACTTTGGCCTATTAGGGTGTTATAATTTAAAAGGTCTCCTAGGGTTTTGTGTGTGTAAGTCAAGGTGAAAAGTGTAGCCGTCATGTTGGTAGAGAGAAGAATCTTTGTTCATCATTGTTTATCATTCAAGGTTTAATCTAATCATTTGGCTATCTTTATATTTATTCATCTTGTTTGTTATTATATGTTTATGCTTGATTTATTTGGAGTAACACCCGGGATAAACGGTGATATTTAAATTGGTTGAAAGTTTTATTAGTGATCCTTTTTGGGAATTCATTCCCAAAAAGTTAATTTACTGTCTTCATTTTAATTTTATTCTTTAATTGGTTTAGGTCTGCTTAATTGTTTGTAGTTGTTTGCTTCTATAAGTGCTTATGAACAGGAAACTTTATCGAATCTTACTAACCCATTGTCGGACACAGAAAAACTAATTCGCAAAAGAAACAAGCAACAAAAAGATTTAGAAGTATATAATGAACAAGGAACACCAATCACCTTAGCCAATGTCCCACCATTGATAGCGGTTCATAAGATTGAGAATTCGGAGACGAAGACTGAACCTGAAATTGTAGTAAATATGGTAGCTCCAAACGACGTACGATACATGAAACACCCATACAACAATAATAAATATTTAAGTGTAATTAATAATAATTAATACATTACTACTTGCAGAATTAGGATAGATTTTAAAATTTTTACACCTAATGCATCATAAGTGATGCATCAAAATAAAACTATTAAAGCCTACAAGGTTACAGGTCATCATCCTGCAAACAAATAGTTAATGCCAGGAAGTCGGCTACCCAAACCCAACACAATAACAAAGGCATACCATTAGTCTTGAGTCTACAATATTCAATAATAAGGAAAATTAAATGCTTTCCGCCCCATAGATCAACACCTGTAAAAAGGTTAACAACTAAGGGTAAACAACAAAAGTTGTTTAGTGAATTCTAATATTAATATAAAAAACATTTACGCAATAGTCATGCCTATCCAACATGTATTTGCTATCAACCAAAACATAAGGGCCAATGATGGCCAATGCTAAATTAAAGTGGGATCACCTCATTCTCATGAGGATTATTGGTGTCCCGCAACGAATATACAATCAATAAGATGTCTTCATCCAAGGTCTATAGACTTTTCAACAATAATCCTTCACACAAATTCCACTTTCACCGCTTGGCCCAACAGAGTCAAGGTGGGGAATAATCACAGTCTTTGGTATCCACTTCACCCATCCCAACTAATCCAGCCATGGTTGGGGTTCCATATGGTCAAAGTACCGTGTTGTATCATTTAGTTTCATCACCCGCAGGTGGCCCGTTACATCAACAAATACATACTACTAATGACAATACAACACAAGTGTTGCCAAGACATGCTTGCAGCCCAACGTCTCAGATCCTTATCGCCCGTCACACATAGGCGGCCAGTTGTTGTCCTCACATTTCGCAACACTTACTGGGGCTCCCAGTTCGTCCATTCTTGCAGCCCAACATGTTAGATTATCATCGTCTGTCACACATAGGCGACCTTTGCTATCCTCACATGATGGATCCTCGCACAAGCAATGTGTGTGTTTATATATATATATATATATATATATATATATATATATATATATATATATATATATATATATATATATATATATATATATATATATATATATATATATATATATATATATATATATACATATATATATATATATATATATATATATATATATGTATATATATGTGTGTGTGTGTCTGTGTGTGTGTATATTTAGTTGGCCACGTCTACCATGATTGAACACGGAAGTGGTTCCCAACAAGTTACGTACACAGATACGTAGACAACCACATCTACCCCAAATTAGAACGGTAATGGTTTTCCAACAATAAATAAAGTACACTAGGCACAACCTTCATCGTGTACATTGGGCATTCCACAATCCCAAATGGACTGAGAATAAGCCCTGGACATCCATATGAGTCCAACCAAATCCACAACAAAAGTTGTGGTCCAAAGAGCCTCATTAGAATCCATAGTGGGTCATATGACCCTTTAAGAGTAGTCACCAACATGGCCTAACTAACCATTTAAGAGTGATCACCTACGTGATCTAACTAACTGTTCACCATTAAGGGTTCTAATATATCATCGAGGTCGTTTAATAATTTCTAGTAAGCCTACCGAAATAGTACTTATCCACTCTTATAACCAACTAAATTGTCACGCTAAGTGAGCCAATTTACAACTTGGAATTATCATGCATTCATCTCAATGATTAACCATTACCACATAAATGACATTTTGGGCGATGAGGTCATCAGTCATGTATTATCACATTTCAATTCATATTTTTCATGCCTATAAATATTTAGGCATACCATATCAAATTCATGACATCAATTAGCATGTTATTGTGCATGGTCACATATCATGTTATCAACAATGGCATAAACAACACTTATCATGTAATCATTCTTTTATATTAGTCCTAGAACTCATAGTGATTAGCTAATTATAGTCTTGACGTCTCAATTCGACCCATAAATGCCCAAATAAGGAAAAAGCTTCCTTGAATAGGCTTCAATGATCCAATTTACCTACATAAGGTTTACATAACAAATATGTAATCCCCCAAAACTTATTACGTCCATAAAGTTCTCCAAATATGAGTTTGGATAACAACGTGAGATTTTCGGGTCATTCCGGTACCCAACGAACTCGGATTCATGTTCCAACTTTGGGAACAACTAGACTCTTACAATAGGAATTGTAAATAAGTGTTGGATCCCAACATAGAGTTCCAATGCTCTCAATAACTCTGAAAACCTTTCAATATTCATTTAGCGTTCCAAACCAAAAGCCTTATCCATTACCGGACTCTACGAGACCCGAATGTGGGATTAAACTTCAGAACCCTTTAAACACTTAATTTAAAGGTAGTTTACAAGTATTAGATGTTAGCGTAGGACCCCGGAGCCAAAAATGAAAATTTTGGACAGAAGGGACGACTCGTCGAGTCGACCTCAGACCTGCACTTCTCCCCCCTATGGGTTTTACACGCAATTTCAAAACTCAATCAAACTCAAAACCAACACTTGGGATCGATCATACAACATATTTAACACTTTTGAGCTTCCAAAACATCCCAAATGCAACCGTTCGATCTATGGCTCAATTTGAGCCCTAATTGAGTTTCTAACTCAATCCAACCAATTAATGGATATAAATACTTATTATGGCTTTGATCAACTAACATACTACAACAACATATATAATGATAGGATCCATTTATGATCATTAACATAAAACCCAATATATGGTTACACTCTATTAATGGAGGAATCAAGAAATAAAAGAGAACAAGATGACGAGGGAGTGATTATACCTTCACTAACTATTTGGATTTGCAAGATTTAACCTCCAATATTTGACTTCCACTGCCAATCCCTAACTTCTTCTTTGTTTCATCTTCTTACTTGCACAAAACACACACACAAATGCAAGAATGTGTGTGTGTCTCACGGTGTTTAGAAGGGAAAAGGGGAAAATTTGGCCTTTGGCCACTTCCAACCCCCCCATCTTTCCTCAAACTCACTTTACAACCCTCCCAAAATCATCTATTTTAATTATAAACTACATTGCCATTATTAGCATTTTACCATCTATAATACCCAAACTAGTATATTGACATAATCATACTAATTATACTCAAACATTATATTACTCGTTGTTAAGTTGTTTTACAAATTTTTTGTGTCACAATTTTCCCCCAGTTAAAAGATTCGGTCCTCAAAATCCTAAGACTCAACACAATACAAGGTGTTTTAAAGACAACATGTCTTATTACACCGCAGAGTCTAATTTGTCATTTGTCGCAACACATGTGTTAAGGAATCATGTAGAGATTGTCACATACTAATGACATAGATTCATATCAATTTACAACTTTATATTTACTAACGACACAATTCATGTTGCACCACGCAACATACTCTTGCTAGTTCAACAATACAATTTGGTCACGTTAAGCGACATAATCTTCCTAGTAATTTCATTCGCCACTTATCATACTTACTTAACCAAGTATCCATCGTGTTACTGATGTGCAAGTAGTCATTACTCCATTATACCAAATAAACTATAATCAAATAGTTGCTCATTTTAGACTTTGAGCTAGTCTACAATATTATGCTCAATATTGACTTACACCTAGTCCACCCTTACTCACAAATTAAGGGTTAAATTACCCTTTATCCAATTGTGTTAGACAAGTTGGCTCTTCTTACATTTTAAGCAAATATACTCCCATTCACACATTAGGAATGCACACAGTTTGTCGTATTTAACTTCAATATGATGACATATGTCGTCTATTCAACCACATTCATTGGCAAAACAATTGACTAATCTTGGAAGCACAAATCATCCACTTCTCCCGTTGCGCTAACGCAACTCTTAAAATTTTCATTAAATTTACCATCAAACATCAATTTTATTCTTTTTCAAACATAATATCGGTTCCATTGGAAATGATCTTCCAAGGAATTGTGATCCTAATTTGGCACAAACTAATGTTACTAATAGCAACTAGCATTCTAGATAACTTCTACATCTAACAGTCATTCGGGTTTTGGCTTACCAACATGGTGGTAGTCAAAGTGCTATATAAGTACCCATGTTACTGCTCATACTCAACATTAGTTATTGGTTACTAGCAATAAAGTCCATCACTCTTACAAAGTCCTAGTGCTTTCAGCACCGATTGACTGTACCTCATGTGTATTATCACACAATTTATATCATACCATCATAAGAATAACATTGGCTCCCAAATTAAGCCAACTCATTAAACATGCATTCATTCCATAACATTGACAATTTGTCAGGAAAATTTGAATAGATTGCAAAAAAACATAACAATGTCTCAAGGAAGCGTATTTGGAATCATAATAAGAACAAGATGCTTCCACTACGGTGACTCATAAAGCCTTCCATTGAGGGAAATCCTGAATCTTGTGCCACGCATGACGACACTTATGACAAACGAAACTTCGCATTGGACATCCCGGTCGAACATGTCCAGTCTCTCCACATTCATGACACACCAGGGCGTCATTCGTACACTCTCCCCTATGAAACTTCATAAACTTCAAACATCGACGTCAAGATTTAGACCTCGAAGATTGGGAAAGAAAATGATGCCTCGATGAAGAGTGAGTTTGAGACTGAGAATAGGGATCTACTTCCCTTGGGTATACCACACGTAATGGTCGAATTAATTCATTGGGAATTCGAATTATAGTCCCCTTGAGGAATGAACCTCACGATCCTCATAGAAAAATTAATACTCACGGAGTCGAGCACAGTCCACGGCTTCCTCAAATGTCGGGATCTCACACATTCTAACAAATTCCCGAATCTCCCTTTGAATCCTTCCGCAAAGAACTCGATCTTCGGAGCTTCATCCGTCATAAGTTTCCCCACGAACAATTCCTTAGAGTTAAACTTCGATATATAATCGTTCACATTCATTTCACCTTGGGAGAGGTGAATGAACTCGCGCCTAGTTCTTAGCAAGGATGACGATGGACTAAAATGTTGGTTATATCAGTCCTTAAATTGCTCTCAAATCAAGGAAGCTACAAACTCTTACCCCAAAATAAATATCTCGGCACCACACCATACTAAAGCAAGACCGATCTGCAAAGCGGCTCCGTACTCCAGTTTATCAGATTCGCTGCATCTGCATAGCCGAAATATCTTTTCAACTTCTTTAATCCAATACAAGGAATGAAGGGGTTCAACCCCTCGCAAACTCAGGTGGTCTACATTTACTAAAGTCTTAAAAAGAGCATCCTTTCCTTAACAACTTAGAAGAGGAATCGGCTTACCTGTTTACCTTTCCCTTTAGTTAAGTCATCCTTCTTTTTGACCACGTCTTGCAAAACTTTCAAGTTTGCTTCGACCATCATCTCATTCCTCATTCGACCCTGCTCTATCATTTTGCAAAGTATTCGAGCTTCTTTCAGGTCCATCTCATCATTTTCCATATTATGGCTATGCTCATCGTAGGCCATATCTGAAATATATAATTCAATTTTAATATATATTACAACTCATTATTAACATACGTCAACCCAAACATCCCCATCCTAGGCCAATTTCAACCTATTTTTTTGTTGTCATAATATTTGCCTAGGTTGGTCAATATAAGCATCATCCAATGGTTCAAGGGTGAGTATCGTGCACTATACCCAGTTGATGAACCACGTCTGTGATACAAAATTGAACCACCCATACAACAATAATACATATTTAAGTGTAATTAAAAATAATTAATACATTAATACTCACGGATTAGGATAGTATTGAAATTTTTTCACCTAATGCCTCTAAGTGATGCATCCAAATAAAACTATTAAACTCTACAAGGTTACAGGTCATCATCATGCAAACAATTAGTTAAGACCGGGAAGTCGGCTACCCAAACCCAACACAATAACCAAGGCATATCATTAGTCTCGAGTCTACAATCTTCAATAATAAGAAAGACTAGATGCCTTCCACCCGATAGATCAACACCTGTAATAAGGTTAACAATTAAAGGCTAAACAACAAAAGTTGTTTAGTGGATTCTAAGATTAACATAAATAACAGTTACACAATAATTATGTCTATAGAACACATATTACCTATCAACCAAAACATAAAGGCCAATGGTGGCCAATGCTAAGTGAGAGTGGGATCACCTTATCCTCATGACGACTATTGGTGTCCCACATCGAATATACGATCGATAAGATGTCCTCGTGCAAGGGCTATAGACTTTTCAACATTAACTTTCACACAAATTCCACTTTCACCGCCTGGCGCAGCCGAGTCAAGGTGGGGAATAATCAAAATCTTTGGTATCCACTTCACCCATCTGTGCTAATCCGACCAAGGTAGAGAACCATCTCAATAATTCAGAATCCACCTCACCCATCCGGGTTAATCCGGCTAAGGTAGGGGTTCAATATGGTCATAGTAGCATGCTGTAACATTTAGTTATCATCACCTGAAGGTGGCCTGTTACATCAGCAAATACATACTACTAATGACGCTACAACACAAGTGTTGCCAAGACATGTTTGCAACCCAACGTGTCAGATCATCATTGTCCGTCACACATAGGCGGCCCGATTCTGTCCTCAGATTCCGCAACACTTACCGGGGATCCCAGTCTTACCATGCTTGCAACCCAACATACAAGATCATCATCGCCTGTCACACATAGGCAGCCCGTTGATGTCCTCACATGACGAATCCACACACAAGAAATATGTATATGTATATGTAATTGGCCACGTCTACCCCGATTAAACATGAGAGTGGTTCCCAACAGGTTACATACATATATACATACACAACCACATTTACCCCAAATTAGAACGAGAGTGGTTTTCTAGCGATTAATCAAGTACACTAGGCACAACATACATTGTGTACATTGGGCCTTCCACAATCCTAATAGATTGAGAATAAACCCTTGACATCCATATGATTCCAACCAAATCCACAGCCAAAGGTGAGGTCCAAAGAGCCTCATTGGATTCCATAGTGGGTCATATGACCCTTTAAGAGTAGTTACTAACATGGCCTAACTAACTATTTGAGAGTGACCACCTACGCGATCCAACAAACCGTTCACCATTAACGGTTCTAATATATCATCAAGGTTGTTTAGTAATCTCTAATAAACCTACCGAAGTAGTCCTTATCCACATTTTATAACCAACTAAATTGTCAAGATGAGTGACCGAGTTTTCAAATCAGAATTATCATGCATTCATCTTAATGATTAACTATTAGTACACTAATGACTTGTTTACCCGATGAGTTCATTAGTCATGTATCATCACATTTCAATTCATATTATTCATGCATACAAACATTTAGGCATACCATATCAAATGCATGACATTAATTAGCATGTTATTGTGCATGATCACATATCATGTTATCAACAAAGGCATAAAAATAATTAACAAGTAATCATTCTTTTACATTAGTTCTAAAACTCACAGTGATTGGCTAATTATAGTCTTGACGTCTCAATTTGACCCATAAATGGCTAAATAAGGCAAAAGCTTCTTCGAATAGGTTTCAAAGATCTAATTTGCTTACATAAGGTTTACATAACAAATATGTAAGACCCCAAAGCTTATTAAGTCTATATAGTTCTCCAAATGTGAGTTTGGATAACAACGTGAGTGTTTTGGGTCATTCGGGTACCTAATGAACTCGAATTCATGTTTCATATTTGGGAACAACTAGAGTCTTACAATAGGAGTTGTAGACAAGTGTTGATCCCAACATAGAGGCTTAACGCTCTCAACAACTCTTAAAACTTTTCAAAATACATTTCGGGTTCGGTACCGAAAGCCTTAATCCATTTCGGGACTCTATGAGACCCGTATGTGGAATTAAACTCTAGAAACCTTTAAACACTTAGTTTTTAGGTACTTCACAAGTATTAGATTTTAGCGTAGGCCCCCGGAGCTAAAAATGAAAATTTGGGACAACAGGGTATCACTCGTCGAGTCGTAGGGGCGACTCGTCGAGATGACCTTAGACATGCACTTCTCCCCCCTACGGGTTTTACACCAAAAATTTCAAAACTTAATCGAACTCAAAAGAAACACTCGGAATTGATCATACAACATATTTTAAAACTTTTGACCTTAGTTGAGCTTCCAACACATCCGAAATGAAATCGTTCGATCTATGGTTTAATTTGAGCCTTAATTGAGTTTCCAAATAAATCTAACGAAATAAACGGATATAGATACGTATGATGGCTCCATTTTGATCCCAACTAACATACTACAACAACATATTTAATGATTATTGTCGTTTATGATCATTTAACACAAAACCCACTACAGGGTTACATTCCATTAATGGAGGAATCAAGAAATAAAAGAGAAGAAGATGATGAGGGAGTGATTATACCTTCACTAACTACTTGGATTTGCATTATTTTAGCTCCCATATTTGATTTCCACCACCAATCCCTGCTTCTTCTTTGTTTCTTCTTCTTTCTTGCACAAAACACATACACAAATGCAAGTGTGTGTGTGTGTGTTTCACTGGTTTTAGAAGGGAAAATGGGGAAGTTTGGCCTTTAGCCACTTCCAGCCCTCCTTCTTTCTTCAAAACACTTTACAACCCTCCAAAAATCCTGAATTTTAATTATAAACTACATTGTCATTATTAGCATTTTACCATCTACAATACCCAAACTAGTATATTGAAATAATCATACTAATTATACTTAAGCAGTATATTAATCGTTATTAAGTTGTTTTACGAATTTTAGGGTGGTACAATTCTTCCCCTATTAAAAGATTTTGTCATCGTAATCCTAAGAGTCAAAGACAACATGTCTTATTACACCGCAGAGGCTAATTTGTCATTTGTCGCAACATAGGCATTTAGGAAGCACGCAAAGATTGTCCCATACTAATGACATTAATTCATAACGATTTACAACTTTATATTTACTAACGACACAATTCATTTTGCACCACACAACATTCTCTCGCTAGTTCAACTATACAATTTGGTCACGTTAAGCAACATAATCCTCATACTAATTTCATTCGCCACTTATCATACTTAACCAAGTATCCATCGTGTTACCGATGTGAAAGTACTCATTACTCTGTTGTACCAAACAAACTACAATCAAATAGGTGCTCAATTTAGACTTAGAGCTAGTCTACAATATTATGCTCAATTTTGACTTAGAGCTAGTCCACTCTTACTCACAAATTAAGGTTTAAAATACCATATATTCAATTGTGTTAGAAAAGTTGTCTCTTCTTTCATTTTATGCTAATATACTCCTATCCACACATAAGGAGTGCATACAATTTGTCATATTTAATTTCCATATGATGACATATGTCGTCTATTCAACCACATTCATTGGCAAAACAATTGCCACTAAGCCCCAAAACCATTATTAGTTTAACCTCATTCATAGTCATTTGACAAATCTTGGAGGCACAAATCATCCACTTCCCCCGTTGCGCTAACGCAACTCCTAAAATTTTTAGGAAATTTATCATCAAACATCAATTTTTTTTAAATTTTCAAACGTATATCGGTTCCATTGGAAATGATCTTCCAAGGAATTCTCATCCAAAATTGGCACAATCTAATGTTACTAATAGCAACTAACATTCTAGAATTAACTTCTACATCTAACAGTCATTCGGGTTTTGGCTTACCAACATGGTGGTAGTCAAAGTGAAATATAAGTACCTAGATTACGGTCATACTCTACATTAGTTATTTCTTACTAGAAATAAAGTCCATCACTCCTACAGAGTCTGAGTGATATCGGCACCGATTGACTATACCTCATGTCTATTATCATACAATTTATATCATACCATCCTAGGAATATGGTTGGCTCCCTAATTAAGCCAACTCCTTAAACATGCATTCATTCCCCTTACACCCCCCTTTGACTTTCATTCCCCTTTGAATTCTTTAATAAAAATGTCATCCACCATCTCCATCACCATGCTTTCTATTGATCTTCACTCCATCCACCATCCGTTGTCATTATTTGAAAGACTCCATATTCTTCTATAAATAGAAAAGTAAGACCACTTCTCATTTCACACATTTGCTCTGAAAATTCTCTCTTCTTGCTCTCTACCAAAATCGGCACACACACACACACACACACCACAAACCCTCTTCATATGTTCTTCTAGTCTTCAAGAAGTTCTTGTGTTCTTGAGTGAACCACTAATTAAAGACCTCTTCTTCTACATATATTCTTTGTTTCTTCACTAGGTAAGTGAAAACTACACCATCTAATTCTTTTCTATATGTTAAACATAAGTCTTTCATAATACAAAAATCACCAACAATAAGTTACTTTAAAACAGAGTTCATGAACAAAGTAGTTTTACTTTAAAGTTTGCATCCTCAAATGTGTTCATAAATGTATGAACACATCAAGTATGTATAAAATATTTTGAAAACAAGCTCTAGAAATGAGTTCATGACCTTTTATGCATATGGTGTTTGGATGAACAAAAAGAATTTAAAAGTTCTTACAAAGTTAGTGAAATTCAGATTTTTCTGACAGAAACATTACACCAACTTCGAGAGATCATAACTAGTTCAAAACTTAACGACATAAGATGATTCTTTTTCCGTAATGTTGATCTACTTCTTAACTAAAGATATGTAAATTTTCATAATTTACTTTAAAGTTTTGAACCCCCGAATACTGTTTACAAACCAAAAGGTCTGACAGCTCAGTTGTTGTTTACACATGAGTTTTAACGAATTGTTACCCCAACCTAAAAACCTCAAAAAATTACCCATTTAGCTTGACAAATTCATAAGTCATTGTAGTTTATTGAGTAAAAATACCAAAGTCTAAATCGTTTCATACCTATGTTAACTACAGTCTCAAAATGGGACACAAGTCTTGACAAATCCTAGAAATTTTATAAATAGAGCATTATCTTATAAAAGTTTCAATAAACTTGTCATGTTGAGTGATTTAAAAGTCTGAACAATCATGCATGCATATAATCATTTAGTGGCCTTAGTAAGAGTCTCATACAATTTAGGACTCAGTTAAGTCCTTTTGAACGTCATCACAAACCAACACTTCGATCATCACATTCACCATCATTACCAAGGTGACTTTAATTGCCCCTGTTTTTAGTTGTCCATATTATTTGGGGTGAGAATGCATGTTCAACATTTCTATGAACACTGGTACTCGTTATCATTTTTATGTATTACATAAGGTTACTTCACCACTGCCCTTAATCATAAACAGTTAATTACATCGTAAACATGAATGTTATGAATAGAAGTATATGGGTTGACGCCCCCATCCAGGTTGATCGCGTCAACCGGATGCAATCATTTTTCATCTTGGTATTATGGTTTAGAATCCCACATAGGGCATTAAAAGTTATGTTTCGGGATCATGAGGCTTATGGTAATACTTAAACTATTGATTCTTTTACGTGTATAAATCCAATGAAATCTTGTGCTCCATACTTTGTCTATATTTATAGTGTAAACCTTTGAGCTCATAAATTGTTGACGTATTTAGCAAGTTATTCTCAGGACCATAAGGTGGAAAATCTCATTCATGGTTAACATTCGAGATTTTTCAAGCTATTGGAGTCACAAGACATTTTAAACACCATGGAGATTGATTTGTATAACGAGATCTCTTTTGTCATGTATTTAAATCTCCATATTTGTGACACCCCGTTACCCCGGTTGGCAACGAAGTGCGACGTCGCAGAAGCATAACCATAACCATAACGAACGACCACTATATGGACGTTTTAAAACTACATCGTTAAAACTTTAAAATATGGTAATGTTTTACATAGTCTGATATGAGAAATGGAGTTCGCGCAAATACAGAGATTTAATTACATAATTAAAATATCCAAAATAATGCAGCTAAATCTCCGATAATTTTGAACATGCATGCGACTCCATGGATGCGGAAGCTTGAAAGTAAAATACGTCTGAAGGCATACTCGCCTTAATTTCCTGAAAATACACGCTAAAATACATCAACAAAAATTGTTGGTGAGCTCATAGGCTTACACGTAAATCTGACTTGTACGGACAACAATAGTAGAGTTTGAATTTAAAAAATCAAAAATTCCATGTTATGTATTACATAAAAACCATCATGCAACCGAAGCTTAATTAAAATGAGTTTGCCTTGTGCAGTATTCCCATACGTAATACCGTGTGTTGAATATATATGCACTCGCTGTTAGCCGACCCGAACTAACCCGAATGGGGGACATGACTCCCAATAGATCTATCCACAATATATTCGCACTTACAAATAAATGCAATTAACGGTTCATGATATAAGGGCTGATGGAACCACATGTGTAATACATAATAGAAATGAAGTTGTTTTCGTGTCCATATAAAAACGAAGCATGTATTTCAACCCCAAAACATAACAGTGTGAAAATAGGGGCTATGAGGACTCATCGAGCGTGTGATGGCAAAAACGAGCGGAAAATGCGTATTAGCGTAAATGGATGGAAGATGCACCGAGCGAGATTAATCGAGTCCTAAATGATAATAAGCACTTAATATCTCTAATATATGATAATATATATATTTATATATTTTTATGTCTTAAATCACCCAACATTACAAGTTTATAAATAAAACCCTCTTAAAACGTCAAGTTTATATATATATATATATATATATATATATATATATATATATATATATATATATATATATATATATATATATATATATATAATTTTCCAGCTTTTTCGGAGGTTTTTCGGCCTACTTGGAGGCTGTTTTTGACCAAGCTCCAAAATGTCTTAGACTTTTGTTTTCTAGGAAATTAAACTACTATATACAAAGGATTTTAAGAATCAAGAACGGCCATTTTTCGAGATGTTTAGGTTGGTGAAAAAGCTCGTTAAAAACTCTATGTTGGCCATTTTTGAGCTGTCAAACTTTCGGTTTCCCAAATAATTTCTGGAGGTCCTAAGCTCCAAAATAAATTATGAAAACTTCCAGATCTATAGTTAAGACATAGATCTAATGTTTGAGACAAGAATCAACTCTTTTTATTAAGTTATGAATTAATTATGATTTTTCAAAGTCGATATAAATTTTCTGCCGAAAATCCCCAGTTTAACAACTTATGATTCTTGTTGTTTATTCAAAGACTACTTGTATAAAAGTTATAAAAGTTGTAAAACACATATATATCACTTGTTTTCATAATGTTAACACTTTTATGATGTGTTCATATATTCATAAACACATTTAAAGAAACAACTTAAAAACAAAAACTAGAAATTTATAAACTTGAGTTTTAATGAAACTTGTTGTTGTTGGTGATTATATATATTATGCAACACTTATGTAAACATAAATATAAGATGAAATAAGTTATTATTTACTTACTTTGAAGTATTTAGAATATGATTTTGAGTAGAAGTTGAAATCCTTGCAAGATATGCACCAAGAACACTCGAAATATTGAAAGAATGCAAAGTTGAAACTCTTTGGCTTTGAATGGTGATGGTGGCCGGATTTTAGAGAAGAAAAGGAGAGGATTTTTGATGTTTGAAGTGTGGAAAAGAAGTGAAAAATGAGGTCCTATTTATAGGCAAAGTGTTTGGTCTTTCAAATGATGAATGACATGGAAGGTAGGAGGTTGTGTGCACTTTAAAACAAAATGAATGTGTTTAAAGTAATATTAAAAAAATAGAAGTCAACCTCTAAATACCACATGCCCTATAGGCCGGTCATACATGTATTATACATGTATTTTCATTTTTTTTTGTATAAAAATATTTAGAAATGTATTCTTGTATTTCCCTTTTCTTGTAATTTCATAAATACTTATGGATGCATTGTTTTAATGAATTGTTTTAGTCTTGCATAATTAATGTTAAGTAATTGTATTAGTGTCACTAATCATAATTTAATTATGTACTTAGTTGAATTAATCCCTCATATCGTAAATTGATCGGATTAATTTATTTCCCGATTCATCGCACCGATGAATTTGATTCTAATTGAGTTGAATTTTCTAATAACCATTGTTAAGCACTTGATTAATTTCTAATGACCACTGATTAGATTATAATTGGCTATTAAATATAGATTAGGTCATTGTTGCTAACCTAGTTTAGTGCCGGATGTTACAGTCTCCCCCTATTAAGGGAATTTCGTCCCGAAATTAGCTCGTGTTCTCCACTGCTTAAGTATTTGAGAACAGCTGAGGGTATTTTTCTCGGAACTGATCTTCGCGTTCCCATGTAAACTCAGGACCTCTCTTAGAGTTCCATCTGACTTTTATTATCGGGATCCGACTTTGCTTTAGTTTCTTGACTTCTCGGTCCATTATTTCTACAGGTTTTTCAACGAAATTCAACTTATCGTGTAATTCCAGCTCGTTCATGGGTATAACGAGTGTTTCATCAGCCAGGCACTTCTTAAGATTGGACACGTGGAAGGTATTATGAACGTGACTAAGCTCCGGGGGCAGATCGAGTCGGTAGGCTACCGGGCCAATTCTTTTGGTGATCTTGAATGGTCCGATATAACGAGGATTGAGTTTTCCTCGTTTCCCAAAACGGATTACGCCCTTCCAAGGCGAGACTTTCAACATTACTTGATCTCCCTCTTGAAATTCCAAATCCTTCCGTCGAACGTCTGCGTAACTTTTCTGTCGATCGCGCGCGATCTTTAATCGGTTACGAATCTGGGCTATCTTTTCTGTAGTCCCTTGGATGATCTCAGGTCCAGTAATCTGACTATCTCCTACTTAAGCCCAACAAAGTGGTGTTCGACACTTTCGCCCATAGAGTGCCTCGAATGGGGCGGTCTTAATACTTGAGTGATAACTGTTGTTATAGGAAAACTCAACTAATGGCAGGTGAACTAGCAATCCTGATGGTTTCTGGTGCTCAGCCTTAACCTTCAAACATGTTAAGCACTTGCTGACATAGATAGCAATGTCAGCCTTCATGTTTGGCCACCAGTACATTCCCTTCAAGTCGTGGTACATCTTATCTGAACCTGGATGAATAGCATATCTTGTATTGTGCCCTACATCCATGACCAGCTTCCTTACTCCTCCGAATTTTGGTAGCCAAATTCTGCCCAAGAAGTACCGACATCCATCTGGCTTGATTTCAAACTGCTTATCCATACCTCTCAAGGCTTCATCCGGTAGATTACCCTACTTGACTGCTTCTTCTTGTGCCTCGCGGACTTGAGAGTTTAGGTTTGACTGTATAGTCATGACCAAAGCTCGGACTCTCAATGGTTTAACCCGTTCCTTTCGGCTAAGGGCATCAGCTACAACATTCGCCTTCCCCGGATGATAACGAATCTCGCAGTTATAATCGCTAAGCAGCTCAACCCAACGACGTTGCCTCATATTTAACTCTTTCTGATTTAGAATATGCTGAAGGCTTTTATGGTCTGTGAACACCGTGCACTTAGTTCCGTACAGGTAGTGCCTCCATATTTTGAGAGCAAACACCACTGCTCCAAGCTCCAAGTCATGAGTCGTATAGTTCACCTCGTGGATTTTGAGCTGCCGTGATGCGTAAGCAATGACTTTATCCCTTTGCATGAGCACACAACCTAATCCATTGTGTGAGGCATCACAGTAGACCACAAAATTTTCTGTCCCTTCAAGTAAGGACAGAATTGGTGCACTACACAATCTTTGCTTTAACTGTTGAAATGCCTATTCCTGGTCTTCACCCCAGATATATTTTACATCTTTCCGAGTCAACTCTGTTAGGGAACCTGCTATCTTCGAGAAGTTTTCAATAAATCGCCTATAATAACCGGCAAGTCCTAGAAATTGGCGGATTTCCGTGGGAGTTCTAGGAGTCGCCTAATTTTTATGGCCTTGATTTTTGATGGATCAACTTGGATTCCCTGGCTGTTGATCACATGTCCAAGGAATTTAACTTCTCGCAACCAAAATTCACATTTTCAAATTTGGCGTATAACTGCTCCTTCTCTAACAACTCCAAGATCAGCTTGAGATATTGTCCGTGCTCCTCCTTATTTCTGGAATAGATGAGGATATCGTCTATGAACACTATTACAAATTTATCAAGATATGGTTTACACACTCGATTCATGAGGTCCATGAATACGGCTGGTGCGTTGGTCAAACCGAATGGCATCACCTGGAATTCGTAACGTCCATAACGAGTTCTGAATGCTATCTTGGGAATGTCTTCATCCCGAACCTTTACTTGATGATAACCGGATCGCAGATCAATCTTAGAGTAGAAGCTAGATCCCTATAGTTGGTCAAACAGGTCGTCAATTCTGGCAAGGGGGTAGCGGTTCTTTACCGTTAATTTGTTTAGCTCTCGGTAGTCTATGCACATTCTGAAGGATCCGTCTTTCTTTTTCACAAATAAGACCGAAGCTCCCCAAGAATGAATCCTTTATCCATCAACTCTTGTAGTAGATTGGATAGCTCTTGTATTTCAGAAGGAGCGAGTCTATATGGGGCTCTTGCGACCAGTGCAGCTCCCTGCACAAAATCGATTTGGAACTCCACTTGCCTTGCTGGCGGAAGCCCAGGCAAATCTTCCGGGAAGACCTTCGGATAGTTTCAAACCACTGGAATATCCTCGAGTCGTTTCTCCTCTGACTCTTTTTCTGCGCTTTGTACTAATACTGCATGGAAACGTTTCCTAAGGCACTTTAATGTTCTTAGGCCGGATATGACGTTCAACTGACGTTTCTTTCTTTCCCCTTGGACTGTTAGGACCTTCTTCTTGTGGAGTGGTATCCACACTACTTTCTTACCGCACAAAATCTCGGCATGATTGTGTGACAACCAATCCATACCAATTACTACATCAAAACTTCCGAGTTCTATACGCATCAAGTCTATCTTAAAGGGATGATCTGCCAGCTTCAGTGTGCATTCCTTAATAATACTACTTGCCTCTATTATTTTGCCGTCAGCCAGTTCTATAGTATAAGAGTTGTCTAAGGGAAAAGGAGTGGCATTCATTTGCTTACTAAACTTATCAGATATAAAGCTCCTATCAGCCCTAGTATCAAAGAGTACGTAAGCGTAAATGTCATTTAAAAAAAACGTACCTGATACCACATGGGGATCCTGACGAGCGTCGCCTGCTCCTAAAACAAAAGCTCTCCCCTGAGCTCCTCCACCATTTCTCAACTTCGGGAACTCACTCCTGAAGTGCCTGGCAGCTCCACATTGATAGCAGCCTCTCTGATTGCCCCCATTGATACCCGGGGTTCCAAATTTACAGTCATTAGCCACATGACCAATACGTTTGCATTTTCCACAAGGGGTTGGGCAGGGACCCTTGTTGTGATGAAAATTGCATTGGTTGCAGAAAGGCTTTGTACCTGTGTAGCCCTTCCTTGACTCAACTCCTGCTACATAAGCCTTGATGCTCTCGGGCTTCTTGGATTGCGAGCTCGTATTCTTCCCAGACTTGTCCTCCCATTTCCTCTTGTTTTCCCTGGCCTTGGCTTCGTTTCTCGGGGACACTTGATCCATAAGGTTGTTGGCCATTCTGATGGCGTCCTGAATGGTAGTTGGGTTGGAAGAAGTGACATTGCCTTGGATTTGGGGAGCGAGTCCCCAAATGTAACGCTCGATTTTCTTGTATTCAGGGGTCACCATCTGAGGGCACAGAATACTCAGTTCGTGGAATCGGTTGGTGTACCCAGCTACATCCGTTCCATTCATAGCCAGATTCCAAAACTCTGACTCCATCTTCTGTAGTTCATTCCTTGGGCAATACTAATCAGTCATCATTTGCTTTAACTCGGTCCAGGCGAGTTGGTAAGCTGCATCAATCCCCACAGACTGGGTATACGAGTTCCACCATGTCAAGGTGCTGTCTTGCAGGGTGTGGGTGGTGAATTTCACCTTGTCTCCCTCAATGCATCCGCTAACACGGAAGACAGACTCCAACTTTTCAAACCATCGTACTAATCTGACGGCTCCTTCAGTTCCATTGAAATATCGGGGCTTGCAACTAAAAAACCCCTTAATTCCACAACCCTTTGGTTGGGTTTCAGTTCCTCCCGTGGTGCGGCTAGCACCA
This sequence comes from Centrapalus pauciflorus, assembly GCA_020465985.1. Lineage (NCBI taxonomy): Eukaryota > Viridiplantae > Streptophyta > Magnoliopsida > Asterales > Asteraceae > Centrapalus > Centrapalus pauciflorus. The sequence continues at coordinate 101,110 of JAANYP010005117.1, forward strand.
CCATCTCCATTAGATGAACTGTTTCAGTTGGTCTCGTAAGTGGCTATAGTAGCGGCCACTCTTTGTGCGACTAGTTCCTCAAATTCTGTAGCGTTCATAGCTCTTCTTGGCGGCATTATCTTAAAGTTTAAAGAAAAGAGCATAGTGTAAGAAGTTGAATCTTAAAGATTTAAATTTTTCTTAAGACACAACACTATAATCATCAAACACAATTTCATAAATAATTTGCAATATTCATTAATCATTTATAACTTTCTTACAATGGGCGTGTTATTACCTGAAAATTTTTGTCCTACACTATTACATAATATTTTTCCTAACACTACAAAGATAGATAAAGAGTTCTAAGTGTGGGAGTGATCAGGGGTCTCTCCCTTCTCCAACGCGTTGAGGCGCTGAGCTAGCTCCTCGTTCCGAGCCTCGCTTTCGGCTAGTCGCTGCCGAAGCTCATTCAGGCCATCCTGTTGGATAGTGAGGGCATGCTGGTTAACCCAGTATAAATTGGAGTTCTGAATCTCCTCCCGCTCCAGACAGGCAGTCAACTCTCCAATATACTGGTTAAGTAACCGGATTTGGAGGTCATGTCGGGAAGAACGTGTTACTAGCAGGGGTACGGTCTGATCAGTCGTCTCCTGGGTGAGTGGTGGGATCGGTGCGGAGGATGGTCCTCCGACCTCGAACTGGGAAGGGATTCCTTCCTCTTGTCTCCACTCACGGAGAGTCTCAGGCATCCATCCCCATCTTCAGGCGTCTACCCGTTGGTGCTGTGGTGGGGGATTTGGTTGGGGGGTCGAGATGGGAATAGACTCCTATCTCGGTGTGATCACCCTCTTTCAGGGTGTATACAACATCTTAGGGCCGTTTGGGTAAGGGCAGTATGGCTTGAATGATGGCTCCACTGGGTGGTATGGAGTGCGGGCGGGGATCGCCGGGGATGGTGGATCTACCCTGGCGTTGTCCTTTTCCATCGGTTCATCTTCATCTGATTCTTCCATTGGATCTTCTTCCTCCGAGGGGTCTTCCTCCTCGGTTGGGTCTTCCTCAGAAAATACTTCCGGATGGTACGGGCTAGTAGGGGTATACTCCTCTTCTGAGTCGGACAGAATGATTATCTCTTGGTGGGACATGTTTTCTGCTATCAAGGTCCATGCATAGTCTTTTAGTTAGTTACAAACTATTTTAAAATCTGTGACACCCCGTTACCCCGGTTGGCAACGAAACGCGACGTCGCGGAAGCATAACCATAATAATAACAAATGACCACTATATGGACTTTTTTAAAATACATCGTTAAAAATTTAAAATATGGCAGTGTTTTACATAGTCTGATATGAGAAATGGAGTTCGCGCAAATACAGAGATTTAATTACATTATTAAAATGTAACAAACCCGACTTTTAACCCAACTTAAAATCTGATCATTGAACCAATAATGTAATATTATTACATTATTTTGAATTATAATTTAATTAAGTTTTTTTTTTAAATTATATAAATATTTAAAATATGAATTATGAATTAATAAATTATTAAGATAATTAAATGAAAGATATATAAGATACGAAATTAATAGTGGGTTAAGTAGCAAACGTAACTAGTCAAAATATATGAATATAATATAATTCATAAAATCAGATTTCACTCTCTCTCTCTAGACTCTCTCTCTAAGACTTTCTCTGCTCTCTCTCTCATACGTTTCTTCATTTCAATCCATCATCAAGAATCAAAAGCTTGCAAATCAAATTCAAGATTTGTTTCAAGAAACAATTAAGCAAGCATCAAGCAATCACAACATACAACAATTCAAGGTAATTTTTATGTTTAAATTTGTTCTTTGTTCATTTGAATGTTACGGTTCTTGGGTTTTGGATGAACATCAAATTAAGCTTTAAAGTCATGAAATTAAGCAATCTTCAAGTGTTAAAATGAAATTAAAAACCCATGCATGTCCATATTGTGTGTTTATTCATCATAATTTAGAAGCATCAAATCAATCCTTATCTTCCTTAATTGTTGCTGTCATTACTGAAAAAGAAAGAAAAACAGAAAGTGCAAGTGTGCGTATGTGATTTGCATATACCGAAACCCACCAAGGGTGGTACCGAAACCTCATGGTTTCGGTATACCCATTACCGAAACCTCATAAAGTTATTACCGAGACCCACTTGTTATGCTGAGATATACTGAAACCATGGAGATGATACCGAAACCCATCAAACCACCGAAACTTATATATATATATATATATATATATATATATATATATATATATATATATATATATATATATATATATATATATATATATATATATATATATGCATACCGAAACCCATCAATAGTACCGAGACTCCCAAGCAATACCGAAACCTTTTCAAGGTTTCGGTAATTCTAAAATCCAATTAAGACCACAACAGAGACCATAAATATATACTGTACTGAAACCCACAAAGGGGTACCGAAACCTTAGTGGTTTCAGTAATATTGAAATCGTGCTGGAAGTACAGAAACCTTTATGATAGTACCGAAACCATTGAAGGTTTCGGTAATCCTTAATACCGAAACAAAGCAAAACCAGCAGCAACTTCCTATTCCTTTTTCACATAATCTCGGATATATATATATATATATATATGTTCGTGTGTGTGTGTGTGTGTGTGTATGTGGACAGCAACCAATACACAAGCTAAATATATATATACATATATAAAGATAAAGATACAAAAGTGCAACAACAGTCTTTTCCTTTTGAATGTGTGTGTCCAGCCATGTATTTATTTGTATTGTCTTGAATGTGGGTGGCATGCATAAATAGCAAACATAAAGTAACAATTGCAACAACTATTTAAATTCATTATTGTTAAACATATTAAAAATATATGAGCATATATGTGTGTGAAGTGTGTAGCTTTTATATATCCACATATAAGTATTGAATTAAATTCAGAATGAACATGTGTATATGTGTGATCAAAATATATGCGTATGGAAGATCAATTAAAAGAAAAACAAGATTTATAAACTCAAAGCATAAGCCACTTGATAAATGTATGAGTACATGCGTGATCATATATGATAAGGTTTCAAAAATACATACACTTATGAGGACATTTAATCATGAAATAAGTTCACAAAATACTCTTACATATTTTTAATGTAGATTCAAATGAGGACACGAAAGCAAAGAAAGACTTCATAAAGTCACACATGTCCATGAAAAAAGGACATAAAAGCTTATAAGTCAATTTAAAGCATAATATTCTATAAATGATAAGCAAAATCATTGAACCTCGAGTGAAAGATTCCAATGAAATCAATGGCCATATTCATCTCAATACAATTAAAGTATAAGAATTTGAGATAAAAGACCAACGAATGAACCTTGAGCTTCTGAATTGAATGAACACTGAATATATATATTATTCAGATGATATAAGATCTAATAAATATCAGAAATGATATTAATCACAGATTGAGCAACGAGCAAGATGATGAGCAACTGAAAATCTGACATAAGTCAGCTTGTGAGCATCAGAGCCAGAGCCAGAAAGTAAAAGAGCACAAATAGCCAGTAACTGTGAGTTGTAGATTTCACTTTAACTGCATATTATGTGAATTGAGACTTTTGTTGCTTTATTCCGATTTATTTGATATCCTGATCTTGAGCTTATTGATATGTAGTCATAGTATATTTACTATGATTTGTTGAGCTGAGTATTTCTTCCTCTAGATTCGATTCTTTGATGAGTCATTTGATTGTTAAGCTTAACACCATCACTATTGCTCAGTGTTGGGTTAATGTTAGGCTTATGATGTGCTGATTTACGTGATGAAAGCACAGAGGGTAGCTAGAGCTGAGCATTCCGATGATATACATATAGAGCTTTTACTAGTAGCTAGCCCAGTACGTGGCTGATCCCCACTAATGATGCGTGTGAATGGATTATCATCATCCGAGCATTCCTTATGAATTTGTCTAAAAGTCTCAAGAGCAACAACAGTTTTTATAACTGGGAGCTGAGCAAAAGCCGCGCATCAAAAGAGCATTAATTGGCCAATGACCCTTCGAGATGGAGCTGTGCATGAGCCTAGTGCAGTGCATATAGAGCTGAGCCGTGCATGAGCCGAGTGCAGTGCATGTGCTTCCGCGTTCATAATTGCATGTTAATGTGAAATTCTACATTCTCTTTAAGCAATTAAGCTTACCCGTTGTTGCATTATTTTTCAGGTAAAGGCAAAGGATTGGCTGGATCTAGTTCATAGGCCAGGAATCTGAAAGAGCTTGAAGTGCTTTAGAACCCGTTTCAACACTTTGGTATTGTCAGATGAAAGAGCTTTGGGGTTCGGGTCTAGTTTATATTATGAGATTTGATGTAATAGTCTAGATGTTTGTACCTTGCTACTTAAAATTATCTCTAATTGTAATTAACTTTATTTCCGCAACTGTTAATTTTATCTTAGTTTCCTGATTGATAATGCATTGCTACTGGGCCTTGACTTGAGACCTTTGAGAAATTAGAGGGTCTCACAGGATGGTATCAGAGCAATAGTTTGAGTGAATCATTGTATTACGTGTAATACATGATCTCAAACTTGTGCAATGCTATAGTATCAATCATGATAGGATGGCTTGAACTAAGATAGGTTTCAGAGACTAGTAGGACGGGGCATGAAAGGGTACAATGTGCTAGGCTAATGATCTAAACATTTAGTGATTTGTATTTCAGAGCTATGTCAGGAGAAGGTGGACCATCAGGTGGCATGACCCCAGAGCAAGTCCTGGAAATGATGCAACAACTAATAACCCAGAATAATGAGCAACAAAACAAGTTTATGCTAGAGCAAATTGAATCAATAAAGAAAACTGAAAAGAGAAATAAACATAAAAAGAAGCAAACTGAACAATCAAGTGAATCTGATTCTGATGATGAGCATGTCAATAAACGAGCTGTGCAGCCAAAAGGCTGTAGATTCAAAGATTTCAAAGCGAGTGGCGCTATGACGTTTGAAGGCACAGTAGATCCAATACAAGCGTTAGATTGGATAAGTCATACTGAAGAGATCTTCAGTATCTCAGAATGTCTGGACAGCAATAGAGTTAAGTTTGCTACTGCACTGTTCGTTGGAGCTGCTAGAGCCTGGTGGAAAACACAAAGGAGCATCTATGGTGAGGAAGCAATTACGACATTGGACTGGGAGAAGTTCTTGGAGATGTTCAACGCCAAATACTGCCCAACAGACAAACAAGACGAACTCGAGATGCAGTTGATGCAATTAAAACAAGGAACTAAGACCGTTGATGAATACGAGCATGAGTTCTCGAGACTTTGCGGCTACTCGTCATATCAAGTAGCAACAGAAGAGCGTAAGATAAACCGATTCAGACTGGGTCTGAATCCAACATATAGAAGACAAATGAGTAGCATAAAGTTCACAACGTATCTCAGTATAGTGGAAGCAGCAAGAATGGTGGAGCGGGAATTCACAGATTCGAGTTGCGAACCCGCGATGATGGCCGTAAGTCCTACTTGTCCATCTCCACCTAAGAAACAGAAATCCAGTAGATTCTTCGGTTCATCAAAGTCCAATCAGCAGCAGTCACAAGCATCCTCTACGCCTCAGAAGACCAGAGTCTATTCCATGCAGTCAGGAGCGCGATCGTGTAAACGCTGTAACAAATTTCATAGCGGACGCTGCAACCCTAGTGATGTGACGTGTTACACTTGCAACCGGATTGGACATGGAAGCGATGAGTGCCCAGAAAGAAACGACGTATGCTACAACTGTGGTGAGCGTGGATATTATGCCAAGCATTGCCCAAATGCACGCGTGCTTACTAATCCTGAACAACCAGTACTACAATGATACCTACAGCTAAGGCGCGAGCTTTCCATATAACTGCTGAGGATGCTGAGGAGACACCAGAGACGCCAAAAGACCCCAACGGTAACTAATGATAATAAATTTTCTATATGCTAAAATGATTTAATTCCATTACCATATGAATTTCAATTCCAAAATAAGTATGGAGTTAACTGTACAACCCTGTCATCGATAGTGAATAATGCGGATGAATTATGGGTTGTATCAGTTTAAGTTACGATACAAATATTTTTCCAATCAGTTGTTATACCTGTGAACAACATAGGTGTTGTAATCTGAATTGTTTATGATTCAGAAGCTTTAAGAAACCAAAATTTAATCCTAAGCACAAGCTACTTCATAAATCCTTGTAATCAGAAAGATTACAGCGTGTCTTATAATGAGACAGAGGTAGAAGTTGCTGATCCAATAAAATGAGAAGAGTAATCGAATCAAGTGATTAAGCACTCAATGACAACTTGAACGAGAATCAAAGAAGTCAGAGGCACAAAGCGAGAGTGACAAAGAAATAGATTGAGATCTTAGTTAAGTCAAGCGATTAGTAATGAATGGCTGATGAAAAGCCTGTCATATGCCGAAATAAATGTAAAAATGGATTCTCATTATGTCGACGCGAGACTAGTGAGATATCCAATATGGAATTCCTATTCCACCTAACTGTGCATAAAATAAAAGCTTATGCCAAAAGAGTGAAGTAGTCTTAAATTTAGAGATTCACTCATGAAAAGTCAAACCTGAGTTTGTACATATAACTAAATGGAATTCCTATTCCATATTGCTTGTCGGAGCAAAGAAATTGCAAGTCTTCGCAACAAGTCGGCGTTAATCAGAAATAGTTAAGTGATTGATGGTGATGACATCATCAATAAAAGAAGTATTTACTAAAGTACAAATATTAGACTTCCAAAAGCTATGAGATAGTGATATGAGTTAATTAATGCATTAAGTTGTTAGCTGAATTGAATGAGATATATTTTAAATCTCAAAGTATAAACCTACTTAGCAAATGTATTATTGATAAGTCAGAGTTCCTAAAATGCATAAAAGTCGTGCATATGTCAAATATTAAGTGGTATAATGCCGAAAGAATCAATGAATATATCAGTATTAAAAGTCAAGGAAAAGAGAGATTTGAGTTAATTAATGTATTGAATTGCTACTCAAATTGATTGAAGCATGTTTTAAATCTCAAAAATCCATAAAGTGGATATATAAATGAAAATTCGGCAATAATACAGATGAAGTATTTAAAAAGCCATAATTGGCTCAAGAGCAAAAGAAAGAAATATATGAGCTAACTCATGAATTGAGTTATTGTCTGAATAGATTAAGGCAAAAAGCTCCTATATTAATAGTGTAAATAATAGGTCTGAACTTCTAAAATGATCAAACAGCAAAGTATTGAATCAAATATAAACTCTGAAAAGAGAAATTTAAATTCTTGTGCTTAAGAATCTCAAAGAAATAAAAGATATGAAATACAGATGGTGCTCGTTCAGTGGAAACACCACAGAAAGTTCGTATCAGTCTTGGGAATCAGGATATCATAAAAGCTATCTCCCAAGTCTGTTCGAACATATCTAACTTCCGGGACGAAGTTTGTGCGTGGTGGAGCCCATTCTGTAACAACCCCACTTTTAACCCAACTTAAAATCTGATCATTGAACCAATAATGTAATATTATTACATTATTTTGAATTATAATTTAATTAAGTTTTTTTTAAATTATATAAATATTTAAAATATGAATTATGAATTAATAAACGTAACTAGTCAAAATATATGAATAGAATATAATTCATAAAATCAGATTTCACTCTCTCTCTCTAGACTCTCTCTCTAAGATTTTCTCTCCTCTCTCTCTCTCATACGTTTCTTCATTTCAATCCATCATCAAGAATCAAAATCTTGCAAATCAAATTCAAGATTTGTTTCAAGAAACAATTAAGCAAGCATCAAGCAATCACAACCTACAACAATTCAAGGTAATTTTTATGTTTAAATTTGTTCTTTTGTTCATTTGAATGTTACGGTTCTTGGGTTTTGGATGAACATCAAATTAAGCTTTAAAGTCATGAAATTAAGCAATCTTCAAGTATTAAAATGAAATTAAAAACCCATGCATGTCCATATTGTGTGTTTATTCATCATAATTTAGAAGCATCAAATCAATCCTTATCTTCCTTAATTGTTGCTGTCATTACTGAAAAAGAAAGAAAAACAGAAAGTGCAAGTGTGCGTATGTGATTTGCATATACCGAAACCCACCAAGGGTGGTACCGAAACCTCATGGTTTCGGTATACCCATTACCGAAACCTCATAAAGTTATTACCGAGACCCACTTGTTATGCTGAGATATACTAAAACCATGGAGATGATACCGAAACCCATCAAACCACCGAAACTTATATATATATATATATATATATATATATATATATATATATATATATATATATATATATATATATATATATATATATATATATATATATATGCATACCGAAACCCATCAATAGTACCGAGACTCCCAAGCAATACCGAAACCTTTTCAAGGTTTCGGTAATTCTAAAATCCAATTAAGACCACAACAGAGACCATAAATATATACTGTACTGAAACCCACAAAGGGGTACCGAAACCTTAGTGGTTTCGGTAATATTGAAATCGTGCTGGAAGTACAGAAACCTTTATGATAGTACCGAAACCATTGAAGGTTTCGGTAATCCTTAATACCGAAACAAAGCAAAACCAGCAGCAACTTCCTATTCCTTTTTCACATAATCTCGGATATATATATATATATATGTGTTTGTGTGTGTGTGTGTGTGTGTGTGTATGTGGACAGCAACCAATACACAAGCTATATATAAATATATATATATATATACATATATAAAGATAAAGATACAAAAGTGCAACAACAGTCTTTTCCTTTTGAATGTGTGTGTCCAGCCATGTATTTATTTGTATTGTCTTGAATGTGGGTGTCATGCATAAATAGCAAACATAAAGTAACAATTGCAACAACTATTTAAATTCATTATTGTTAAACATATTAAAAATATATGAGCATATATGTGTGTGAAGTGTGTAGCTTTTACATATCCACATATAAGTATTGAATTAAATTCAGAATGAACATGTGTATATATGTGATCAAAATATATGCGTGTGGAAGATCAATTAAAAGAAAAACAAGATTTATAAACTCAAAGCATAAGCCACTTGATAAATGTATGAGTACATGCGTGATCATATATGATAAGGTTTCAAAAATACATACACTTATGAGGACATTTAATCATGAAATAAGTTCACAAAATACTCTTACATGTTTTTAATGTAGATTCAAATGAGGACACGAAAGCAAAGAAAGACTTCATAAAGTCACACATGTCCATGAAAAAGGACATAAAAGCTTATAAGTCAATTTAAAGCATAATATTCTATAAATGATAAGCAAAATCATTGAACCTCGAGTGAAAGATTCCAATGAAATCAATGGCCATATTCATCTCAATATAATTAAAGTATAAGAATTTGAGATAAAAGACCAACGAATGAACCTTGAGCTTCTGAATTGAATGAACACTGAATATATATATTATTCAGATGATATAAGATCCAATAAATATCAGAAATGATATTAATCACAGATTGAGCAACGAGCAAGATGATGAGCAACTGAAAATCTGACATAAGTCAGCTTGTGAGCATCAGAGCCAGAGCCAGAAAGTAAAAGAGCACAAATAGCCAGTAACTGTGAGTTGTAGATTTCACTTTAACTGCATATTATGTGAATTGAGACTTTTGTTGCTTTATTCCGATTTATTTGATATCCTGATCTTGAGCTTATTGATATGTAGTCATAGTATATTTACTATGATTTGTTGAGCTGAGTATTTCTTCCTCTAGATTCGATTCTTTGACGAGTCATTTGATTGTTAAGCTTAACACCATCACTATTGCTCAGTGTTGGGTTAATGTTAGGCTTATGATGTGCTGATTTACGTGATGAAAGCACAGAGGGTAGCTAGAGCTGAGCATTCCGATGATATCCATATAGAGCTTGTACTGGTAGCTAGCCCAGTACGTGGCTGATCCCCACTAATGATGCGTGTGTATGGATTATCATCATCCAAGCATTCCTTATGAATTTGTCTAAAAGTCTCAAGAGCAACAACAGTTTTTATAACTGGGAGCTGAGCAAAAGTCGCGCATCAAAAGAGCATTAATTGGCCAATGACCCTTCGAGATGGAGCTGTGCATGAGCCTAGTGCAGTGCATATAGAGCTGAGTCGTGCATGTGCCGAGTGCAGTGCATGTGCTTCCGCGTTCATAATTGCATGTTAATGTGAAATTCTACATTCTCACTAAGCAATTAAGCTTACCCGTTGTTGCATTATTTTTCAGGTAAAGGCAAAGGATTGGCTGGATCTAGTTCATAGGTCAGGAATCTGAAAGAGCTTGAAGTGCTTTAGAACCCGTTTCAACACTTTGGTATTGTCAGATGAAAGAGCTTTGGGGTTCGGGTCTAGTTTATATTATGAGATTTGATGTAATAGTCTAGATGTTTGTACCTTGCTACTTAAAATTGTCTCTGATTGTAATTAACTTTATTTCCGCAACTGTTAATTTTATCTTAGTTTCCTGATTGATAATGCATTGCTACTGGGCCTTGACTTGAGACCTTTGAGAAATCAGAGGGTCTCACATAAAATATCCAAAATAATGCAGCTAAATCTCCGATAATTTTGAACATGCATGCGACTCCATGGATGCGGAAGCTTGAAAGTAAAATACGTCCGAAGGCATACTTGCCTTAATTTCCTGAAAACACACGCTAAAATACGTCAACAAAAATTGTTGGTGAGCTCATAGGTTTACATGTAAATCTGACTTGTATGGACTACAATAGTATAGTTTGAATTTACAAAATCATAAATTCCATGTTATGTATTACATAAAAACCATCATGCAACCAATGCTTAATTAAAATGAGTTTGCCTTGTGCAGTATTCCTAGACGTAATACCGTGTGTTGAATATATATGCACTCGCTGTTAGCCGACCCGAACTAACCCGAATGGGGTACATGACTCCCAATAGATCTATCCACAATATATTCGCGCTTACAAATAAATGCAATTAACGGTTCATGATATAAGGGCTGATGGAACCACATGTGTAATACATAATAGAAATGAAGTTGTTTTCGTGTCCATATAAAAACGAAGCATGTATTTCAACCCCAAAACATAACAGTGTGAAAATAGGGGCTATGAGGAATCACCGAGCGTGTGATGGCAAAAACGAGCGAAAAATGCTTTTTAGCGTAAATGGATGGATGATGCACCGAGCGAGATTAATCGAGTCCTAAATGATAATAAGCACTTAATATCTCTAATATATGATAATATATATATTTATAGATTTTTATGTCTTAAATCACCCAACATTACAAGTTTATAAATAAAACCCGCTTAAAACGTCAAGTTTATATATATATATATATATATATATAAAATTTTCCAGCTTTTTCGGAGGTTTTTCGGCCTACTTTGAGGCTGTTTTTGACCAAGCTCCAAAATGTTTTAGACTTTGGTTTTCTAGGAAATTAAACTACTATATACAAAGGATTTTTAGAATCAAGAACGGCCATTTTACGAGATGTTTAGGTTGGTGAAAAAGCTCGTTAAAAACCCTATGTTGGCCATTTTTGAGCTGTCAAACTTTCGGTTTCCCAAATAATTTCTGGAGGTCCTAAACTCCAAAATAAATTATGAAAACTTCCAGATCTATAGTTAAGACATAGATCTAACTTTTAAGTCAAGAATCAACTCATTTCGTTAAGTTATGAATTAATTATGATTTTACAAAGTCAATATAAATTTTCTGCCGAAAATCTGCAGTTTATAAACTTGAAACAACTTATGATTCTTGTTGTTTATTCAAAGACTAGTTGTATAAAAGTTATAAAAGTTGTAAAACACATATATATCACTTGTTTTCATAATGTTAACACTTTTATGATGTGTTCATATATTCATAAAAACATTTAAAGAAACAACTTAAAAACAAAAACTAGAAATTTATAAACTTGAGTTTTTATGAAACTTGTTGTTGTTGGTGATTATATATATTATGCAAAACTTATGTAAACATAAATATAAGATGAAATAAGTTAGTATTTACTTACTTTGAAGTATTTAGAATATGATTTTGAGTAGAAGTTGAAATCCTTGCAAGATATGCACCAAGAACACTTGAAATATTGAAAGAATGCAAAGTTGAAACTCTTTGGCTTTGAATGGTGATCGTGGCCGGATTTTAGAGAAGAAAAGGAGAGTATTTTTGATGTTTGAAGTGTGGAAAAGAAGTGAAAAATGAGGTCTTATTTATAGGCAAAGTGTTTGGTCTTTCAAATGATGAAAGGCATGGAAGGTAGGAGGTTGTGTGCACTTTTAAACAAAATGATTGTGTTTAAAGTAATATTAAAAAAATAGAAGTCAACCTCTAAATACCACATGCCCTATAGGCCGGCCATACATGTATTATACATGTATTTTCATTTTTTTTTTGTATAAAAATATTTAGAAATGTATTCTTGTATTTCCCTTTTCTTGTAATTTCATAAATACTTATGGATGCATTGTTTTAGTCTTGCATAATTAATGTTAAGTAATTGTATTAGTGTTTGATTAGTGTCACTAATCATAATTTATTTATGTACTTAGTTGAATTAATCCCTCATATCGTAAATTGATCGGATTAATTTATTTCCCGGTTCATCGCACCGATGAATTTGATTCTAATTGAGTTGAATTTTCTAATAACCATTGTTAATCACTTGATTAATTTCTAATGACCAGTGATTAGACTATAATTGGCTATTAAATACAGATTAGGTCATTGTTGCTAACCTGGTTTAGTGCCGGATGTTACAATATTTGTGAACTCTTCTATTATTACTATGGTTTGTAAAACAATATTTATCTATGTATTTCGAAAACGTCCGATTTAGAGGCCATTGATTATGATTGTGACTTTGTGTAACAACCTTTAACTCTGTATAGCGTTAACCGGCTAAATAATTTAGCTTGTATTCAGAATATTAACAATTTATTTTGTTAAGAAATAATGAAAGATAAGTTCAAGGCTAAAAGGGATAATAACTAATAGTTAAGGTTAGAGGGTGTAAACCGTAAATTAGCGAAACTTGTTAAAATAAAACATGTATTATGACCCTCATGATTCATTTGAATCATCCCTGCTTATCTTTTTCAACCCACACACAATACACACCTTGATGATATGACTTCTCACTAAGAATTCTTAGCAAATCCTTGATGAAATATTGAAGTTGAAGTTGCAATTGTGTTGATTGGTGACAAGCTACAAGAAATCAAGATCAAATTTAAGATAAGTAAGCTTTCAATTCCTTAAATCGTCATGCGTAGGTACTACTGGTTGTTAACTTACGGCACCAGCATGTAGTTCCTTTTGACGGTGCAATGAACCTCCAAATTGGCAAGCAAAACTCATATAGAACACCTCTATAATTACATACACGCTTTCATCTTGAGATAATCGAACCCGTGAGGAAATTGAGAGGCTGAATTAAAAGAATACATTAGGACTCGGGGACTTTTTTTCTGTTAAGATGAGTCCGAGACTTATGTATACTTGGGGTGGTCATGGTGATGTTGTCCGTATACGTCTAACCCACGTGTGCATGTGTGTTCAATTGTTTGTATGCATCTTTCTCCTCTCCACTCGCTCCTTATTCTTATTGATTTCTTTCCATTTATATAAATAAGCGGGTTGGTCCTGATGTGTTTAGAATTAGACTCTGAGACTCATCAAGTCTTGGAGTGTTTTACTTGTGTGTGGGTGTGTCCTCACTTAGTGTTATTTCGCCAATTATCCTCTTTTCTCCCCTGTTTTCGGCTGCACCTACACTCCTATATATAGATGATGGAGTGGCTGTGTGATGATGCTATTGTGATGTACATGACAACTCCGAGACTTACCTGTCTTAAAGTGTGAGGCCTAAATGGGCAGCAACCTAGTAGAGAGTTTACGACCTGGTTTAGCTTAAAAACGATCATGTAAACCTGCAAGTATTGAGCGTGAATGTGTGTGGGCAATAAGTTGAGACCTCGATACTTGGGCTGTGTATTTAGGCGAAAAATGGCCAAAGTTCAGCAGCATAACTAGAAAGTTTAGGGCATAGTGTTGCAGGAAAATTGATCAATTAATTTGGTATGCATTAGTGTTCATGTTAGATGTGTGTGCTTAATTCGTAACATCACTTTGCCAATGACCCCCTGTTTCCCTCTGTTTTGTGTGCTGAATATACATGTAAGTTTCTGCTGCTATAGAAAGAAGAAGGACAGACATAACATCAACACATTTAGGGGGGGTTTAGGACGTGAACTACCAAGGGTTGTGAAGTGTAACATCCGGCATTAAACCAGGTTAGCAACTACGACCTGATCAGTATGTAATAGCCAATTATAACCTAATCAGTGGTCATTAGAAATTAATCAAGGTGATTCACAATGTTCATGAGAAAATTCAACTCAATTAGAATCAATTTAATCGGTGCGATAAATCGGCAAATCAATTAATCCGATCGATTTACGATATGATGGATTAATTCAACTAAGTACATAATTAAATTATGATTAGTGACACTAATCATACACTAATACACTTACTTAAAATTAATTATGCAAGACTAAAACAATTCATTAAAACAATGCATCCAAAAGTATTTATGAATTTACATAAAAAGGAAAATACAAGAATACATTCTAAATACTTTTATACAAAAAAATAAAAACCAAAATACATCATTTTTATACCATAAAAATCAGCCAACACAAAATGGGAACACACTTTTGTGTCCCCTTTGACTTTCATTAAAAATATTGAAAAGAATTCCTCACTTTTTCTACTTTTCCAACATGTTTGTAAAGTGTTAAACACCACCTTTTCTTTCATCATTTGCAAGAACAATTCTCTTCTATAAATAGAGGACTCATTTCTCATTTCGTTAACACCTTGAAAGATCAAAATCCTCTCATCTTTTCTCTCAAAAAAAATTGGCCAAGAGCAACCAAGAACATCAAAGTTGCATCTTTTTGTTTCTTCAAGTTCTTCAAGTGTTTCTTTGGTGCAACAATTCAAGAACTCAACTCCTACTCATTTGCATTCTTTTAATACATCAAAGTAAGTAAAAACTACCTTATTACTTCTTTTAGTTAAGTTGTTACAAGTCCTGCATAATATATATAATCACCAACAACAACAAGTTGCATAAAAACTCAAGTTTATAAATCCTTAGTTTTTATTTTAAGTTGTTTTCTTCAAATATGTTTATAAATATATAAACACATCATGTAAGTGTAAATATTATGAAAAAAAGTTATATAAATGTGTTTTATAACTTTTATACAAGTAGTCTTTGAATAAACAACAAGAATCACAAGCTATTTCAAGTTTATAAACTACGGATTTTCGATAGAAAATTTACATCGACTTTGAAAAATTATAACTAATTCACAACTTAACGAATAGAGTTGATTATTGTCTCAAAAGTTAGATCTATATCTTAACTATAAATCTGGAAGTTTTCATAATTTATTTTGGAGTTTAAGAACCCCAGAAATTATTTGGGAAACCGAAAGTTTGATAGCTCAAAAATAACCAAAATAGGGTTTTCAAAAAGCTTTTTTCCCAACTTAAACATCTCGAAAATGACCGTTCTTGACGTTAAAAATTCTTTGTATATAGTAGTTTAATGTCCAAGACAACCAAAGCCTAAAACGTTTTGGAGCTTGGTCAAAAACAGCCTCAAAGTAGGCCGAAAAACCTTCGAAAAAACTGGAAAATTATATATATATATATATATATATATATATATATATATATATATATATATATATATATATATATATATATATATATATATAAACTTGACGTTTTAAGTGGGTTTTACTTATAAACTTGTAATGTTGGGTGATTTAAAACATAAAAATCTATAAATATACATATTATCATATATTAGGGATATTAAGTCCTTATTATCATTTAGGACTCGATTAAACACATCCGGTTTCATCACACATCAAACAACGCAAACTTGCATTTTTGCGCGTATTTTGTCATCACAAGCTCGGTGAGTCTTCATAGCCCCTATTTTTCACTATCTATTGGGGTGGAAATACATGCACTGTTTTCATATGGACATCAAAACTGTTTATTTCTTATATGTATTACATGTTTAGATCCATCAGCCCTCAAATCATGAACCGTTAATTGCATTTATTTGTAAGCGCGAATATTTTGTGGATAGATCTATCGGGAGTCATGTCCCCCATCCAGGTTAGTTCGGCTCGGCTAACAGTGGCTACATATATATTCAACACACGGTCTTACGTATGGGAATACTGCACAAGGCAAACTCATTTAATTAAGCTTTGGTTGCATGATGGTTTATGTAATACATACACGGAATTTATGCTTTATAAATTCAACTCATCTGATAATGTCCATACAACTGGTCTTTTCGCGTAAACCTATGAGCTCACCAACAATTTGTTGACGTATTTTAGCATGTATTTTCAGGTGATTAAGGCATGCGCATTTATCGGAAGCATTCCAAGGCTTCCGTTCATTTTGGAGTCGCATCGTTTTCAAACTCGGAGAATTATTTGCATCTTTCCTGATAATTTAAATTGTATATTTAAGTCTTGGTATTTTAAGAACTACTTACATTGTATTTTGGTTATGTAAAACAATATTTATATTTGAAGTTAAATCAATGTATTTTTGAAAAACGTCCATATAGTGGTCGTTCGTTATGATTATGGTTACGCTTCCGCGACGTCACGTTTCATTGCCAACCGGGGTAACGGGGTGTGACAGATTGGTATCAAAGCCATAGTTATAGTGAACTAGGTTGCATTAGTACCTAGACTATAACTGTTACAAAAACTAAAGTTTCTTCAAAAACTGTGAACATATATATGGACCCTGATGACAATAACATGTCAAACAATACGGTCGTTATACTCTTTGACCCTGAGGATGAACTCTCACCCATGGAACAAGGAAGCCAAGGTGACACTAAGATGTACTTTGGATCGAATACCCACCCAGCCCCAATCAATGACGAGGTAGAGGACCCGTCAGAACAAGAGGGGGCAACTGTGGCCCTGCAGCTCAAATTGCTCCACCATCACCACCATGTATTCCATCCTACACCCTATTCAGGAGCCATCCCAAGGGACCATTGAGGAAGTTCACCCCTAGGAAAAGGGTGTGACTGGCACAACGGGAGTCTATCCCAGTACATGCCCATCAGCCAAGCCCGCCGCCGTAGCGATAGGCGAACGTAAGACAGTGGGGATGGATGCCTCACACTCTCCAAGAGTGGAGAAAATAGGAAGGGATCCAAAACCAGTTTGAAGTCAGAACACCATCTTCCTCTCATGTGCCGACACTTCCCCGAAACCTACATAACAAACAATGCCTCTGTTAGTGGCAAGGGTCGCCAGACACGACCTCCAACTCTGACAAATCCATCAGGGGGTCGGTGAGACCTCTGCAAGGATTAAGTAGGAGGCAACACTCCAACATATATTAGGCCAACCAGAATACCTAGGCGATCCATCAAGACGGAACCGACGAATTATGACGGTGCTTAGCAGAGCGTAAAGCCGTAATGCAGAGCTAACCCAACAACTTAACGCACTGAAGTACGATGAGGCACCTCATACTTGGTACCCTTTTACCTGTTTATAGTATATCTCTAGGTTTTTACTATCAGATGTACGTAAGGCTTGAAAATTTATCAAAAAATCCCGACCATATCGTATACAAAGATTAGGTATCAAGAACTTTAATAAGGAATTAAGTTTTAATTACAACTCTGCGTATGAGGAGATAAAGCTATGGCTATCTGCCTAAGAAATTTCAAACCCATAGACTTATCCTCTTACCCCATTAGATACCACATATGCATTTCTACTATTTGATACTGGTGCTGATAGGAGCTTTATATCCACTAAGTACAGTAAGCAGATTCCATTCTTACACCATTAAGTGTCACTTACGCTATTAAGGTTGATGACAGTAAGACGCGTAAGAAAACTAATATAAGTCAAGGATGCTCCTTAGAATTTGTAGGCCGACTCTTTAAAACAGACTTGATGCCCGTCAAACTAAGAAGTTTTGACGTAGTCATAGGCATGGATTGACTATCGAAAAATCGTGCGGAAATAGTTTGCAACAAGAAGACGGTTCATATACCTTTAACCAATAAGAAGGTCCTTACTATCCAAGGTAAAGCAAGAAATACCAAAGTAACCATCATCTCTAGCATCAGGACCCTGAAGTGTTGATAGAGAGGGAGCCAAAGGAAAAGCGGCTCGAAAATATTCTCATTATTTATGGTTACCCCAAAAATTTTCCAGAACAGTTACCTGAACTCCCAACATCAAGGTAGGTCAAATTCCAAAATCGGTCTAGTATCAGGTGCGGTACCAGTGGCTCGAGCACCATGTCGATTAACCCCATCAATAGTGTAAGAATCGTCCAACCAACTGTAGGAGCTCTTAGATAAAAGGTTTATCAAACCGAGTTCCTCGCTTTGGAGGAGCTCCAGTTTTGTTCAAAAAGAAGAAGGATGAAACCCTCAGAATGTGCATCAATTACCGAGAGCTAAATAAGCTAAAAGAACCGATACCCACTTCCAAGGATCGATGACTTGTTTGACAAACTCCTAGGATCAAGCTTCTATTCGAAGATCAACCTGAGGTCTGATTATCATCAAATTAGAGTCCGCAAGGAAGATATTCCTAAGACAGCCTTCAGATCCTGTTACGGTCCTCATAAATTCCTAGTAATGCCATTTGGATTAACCAATGCCCTAACAACATTCATGGACCTCATAAATCGGGTGTGCAAACCTTAGTTAGTCAAATTCGTGATTGTCCTCGTGAATGACATCTTAAGGAGGAGCAGGAGCAAACATTTAAGATTAATTATAGAGTTGTTGAAGAAAGAACAACTATATGCCAAGCTTTCTAAGTTTGACTTTTGGCTAAGATGGGTGAAATTTCTCGGTCACGTGATCTATAGTAAAGGAATCCAAGTTGACCCCGCAATGATCAAGGATATCATGAATTGGTTAACTCTTAGAACCCCCATAAAGATACGACAGTCCTTAAGACTTGCAACTTATTATAAGCAATTATCAAAAATTTCTCAAAGATCACCAAAGCTCTAACAAAACTGTACCGAAAAGACATTAAGTATGAATGGGGCAAGGAACAGGGGACATCATTCAGTTATAAAAGCACAAACTGTGCAGCGCGCTTATTTTGTCCCTACCCGAGAGAAGCAAGAAATTTGTAGATTACTGTGACGTTTCACACAATGGGTTGATATAGAAAGATAGGGTCATAGCTTATACTTCATGAAAACTTAAAGTTCACTAGGTGAATTACACAACGCATGATCTAGTTCTTGGAGCAGTAGTCTTTATCCTTGGAGACAATAGTTGTACAGTATGAAGTGTATTGTATTCACAAACCATAAGAGCCTCCAACACATCTTGAATCAGAAAGTGTTGAATATGAGGTAGAGTCGTTGGATAGTGCTATTAAGTGATTACAACTGTGAAATTCGTTATAACTTGGGGAAAGCTAATGTGGTGGCAGATGCTCAGAGCCGAAGGGAACGAGCTAAGCTGTTAAGAGTACAAACCCTAGTTATAACCACTCAACCAAACCTTCCTTCCTTAGTTCATGATGCACAAGTAGAAGTTGTTAACGAGGAAAATTTGAAAAATGAAGCCCTGCACGGAATGGATAAATAGTTTGGGATAAGGGCTAAAAATCGATATTTCATGAATAGAATCTGATTACTCTGTTTGGTGGAATAAGAAAGCTGGCTATGGATGAAGGACACAAATCAAGATATGTCGTTCACCCCGGATCCGATAAAATGTATCATGTCCTCAAGGAGCTATACGGGTGGCCTAACATGAAGGCTACATTGCCACATATGTCAACAAATTCCTAACATGCTCCAAAGTTAAGACAAAGATCAGAAACCATTTGAGTAATAGTCGACCGCCTAACAAAATTCGTGCATTCCTACCAATCAAGGAGAACAACAAAATTAGGGTTTTGCTCATTTTCGAGTTTGACCAAAATACGCTCCTTTCGAGTTTCCTTCAAAGTGTGCTTCGAATTTTGCCAGTTCGAATTTTCTTGGAGATTTCGACTTTACTATAAAGTCGAATAAGGGAATTTCGATTTTACTTGGTTTCGAATTTAAAAGGATCTTCGAATTTAAGAGGACTTTCGAGATTAGTGACCTTCGAATTTGTCATCAAGTTCGAACTTAGCTGGATTTAATAACTTAATTCGAATTTAATCCCAAATAGGTTTAAATTTAATTAAATTCGAATTTACCCAAATTCGAAAGAATTAATTTAAAATAATTTTGAATTAAATTAATTAAGTTTCAATTCAACTATATTCGAAACAATGTCAAGTCTGCAAAGGTTTATGGAAATGGATCACGAGGTTGGCAAAGCAAATTCTCCGCCAAAGTTGATGAAACTTGAAGATTATTACTGGTGGAAGGATCTGTTTGCTTACTTCGCAAGATTTAATGATATGATAATGTGGATCTGTATCGACGAGGGAGACATTCCACCTACTGCAGAGGTTGAAGGTCGTCAACGAGTCTTATCATATTCAAAAATGAAAGATGAAGATAAGAAAGTTTTTGAGGCTGAAAACCGTGCATTCTCTGTCATTTGGATGGCATTACCTCAGGAAATACTACATACCTTTCGTAATCAGAAGACATCAAAAGAGCTATGGGATGCATTGGAGAAACGGTGTGAGGGTAACCCGAGGGTTAGAAAGAATCGGATGGAGATGCTCAAGCAGCAGTTTGCTATCTTCAAAGCATTGAAGAATGAAAAGCTGGAAGAGACTATCACACGATTCTATCACCTGCTAACTGAGTTAGACAGCCATGACGTGGAGTATAGTGAAACTAAGAAGAATAACAAGCTTCTGGATGCTTTACCGGCCAAATGGGAGATCTATGTGGCCTTAATAAAGCATGATGAAGACAAATACTATACTCTGTCTTTACAGAATGTTGTAGGAACGTTGAGGGCGTATCACTTTAAGCTGTTAAAGAAGGAGACGGATTATGATCAAGTTCAAGATCCGGCCATGTACTTTGGGAAAACAAAAGCTTCAGTGGCAGCTGAATTGAAGACAGCTACAGCTTTCTTCTCGGGAGAGACTTCGTCACCGGCTGAGACAGAAGACTCACAGAGTAGGGCTTTCTTAGGGTTTGCTAGACCAGAAGAAAAGCATCATCAGGCTACACCGGCATCTACATCTCAAGGGTATTTAAAGATGCCTATGAGTGCAAAATCGGCTGAAGACCATCTGAATCTGTTGGCTTCATTCGTGGCCGCTTATGGCAATTGCGTTCAGGACAAAATAAACGATCCTGCACTTTCAGATGAGGATTACGATAATGTAGACCCTGATGATCTTGAAGAGATGGATCGGCAACGGCAACTGGCCATGGTAACTCAGAGAGTTAAGAGGTTCATCAAAAGGACGGGAAGAAATCTGAATGTGAGTAACAATAAGATTGGATTCGATAAGTCCAAGGTTAAATGTTACAACTGTCAAGGGTTAGGACACTTCGCTAGAGAGTGTCAGAGACCGAAAGTTGAGAACTACCAGGGACAGTTTCAGAATCAACAGGGACAGTATCAGAACCAATCACAAGGGCGATATCTTCCGAGTAGTTCTACCAGCTAAGCGAATATAGCTGGTCTGTTATCCAATGTCACATCAGACAGACAGATTGATGGAACTTATGACTGGAGCACACATCCAGAGTCGATCGCTAGAGCCTTTATGGCTGAAGTGACTGAGACTGGAAATGAAGGAGCAGAGGAAATCACAGGGGACAACAGTCAGAGTGAAAGCAGTCAGATGTGGGTAGAGAAGTCAGATGATCAGACAATTCTGGAGTTTGCCGCTCAGATGGCCAACGTAGAATCAGATCATACCAAGGTAAGTCTCAACTCTTCTCTTTTCCATGAGTTGTGTGTTTTATGTGCTACATCTAACGATAGGTTAAATTTAGTACTAGAATCACATCAAACCATATCTGCTCAAAATGAAGTATGAAAAACAGATAATGCTAGCCTAATGGATATACAACAAGATCTTAGGGATAAGCTAAAGGCTGATGCACAAGATGTCATAGTTCTAACGGACAAATTGAGCGAACAGTGTGTTAGGTTAGAACTCATGTATGAACATGTTGAGGCATTAACAAAGGAGCTTAAAACCAAAGACATAGAGCTAGCTGAATCTAAGGTCAAGGTACCTGAGTTAAATAGTAAACTTGAAAAGTTTAGGAACTCATCTCTTAACCTAGGGAAAATCTTAGATGCACAGCGTCAGTCTAAGAAGCCTGTAGGTCTAGGATATCATGAGAGTCCTCCAGCTTTCAATGACAATTATGTACCTCAACCTCTGGAGAAAACTGAGAAATCAGTTAACTCAGAGGTATTACCGGAACCAGTGTCTGAACCAGTAAGGGAAAATGAATCTAAGGTGACCGATAATACTATCAAGATTAAGAAAGTTAAATTTGTGCCATCCTCTAGTGATAAACCTGTAGGAAAACACAAAATTGACTTTAATGATCAGGATGATGAACCAGTTGCTATAGTTGAACCAAAGGAGCCAGACACTAGTGAGCCACCTAAATCAAAGGGCGCAAACAAAAAGTCAATTGATAAAATGTCTTGCTTTAGATGTCACGAAAGGGGGCATGTTGCTTCTAGCTGTCCGCATAGGAAAGTAGATACTACACCTAAGATGGGAAAGCCAGAACAATCTAAGCCTTCTACAAGTGTTGCAAGCACTAGTAGTTCTCAAAATACCGAGAAAACTGTGCAAGCTGCACCAAAATCTGCTGTGAAACAAATACCAGTGTTAGGTCGACCAAATGAGGTGATTAGGACTAATTCACCAAATCCAGTCATTAATCAATCTAGGTCTGGACCGCAACAACAATATAGGAGTACTACACCTAGCAGAGCTTACACTCCGGTAAGGTCACACACTCCTATTAGACATTGAACACCGGGTAGAGCTCAGGGATATCAATCGGAATTGCCATATAATCGTAATTATTCTAGAGCTCCACAGCAAATGCCTACACAAAGGCAAAGAGTGAACTTAAATCACTCGGCACCACAACAGACTCTAGTTCAAAGACCCAAGTCACTTGAAAGGAGAGATGGGTATTTGAAAGAGTTTAAGTATGTGGACGAGAATGGTATTACCAAGTCAGTTATGGCTTGGGTTCCCCGTGATAACTAACCTATTTTCTTTCATGTGCAGGAGATAAGTACAGGTCCAAACAACAAATGGTTCGTCGACAGTGCTTGCTCCAGGCACATGACAGGGGAGAGAAGTCTACTAGCAGACTTCAAGGGAGGGAATCGGGGATTCGTATCATTCGCTGGTAATAAAGGAGGAAATATCATGGGTACTGGAGTGGTCACTAATGGGACGATCAAATTGGATCAAGTTTATCATGTTGATAAACTGGTTCACAATCTCATTAGTGTATCTCAAATCTGTGATAAAAAGAATTCATTGCTGTTCACTGATACTGAGGCGTTAGTGCTAAAACCGGGGTTTAAAGTATCTGAGAAGTGGATACTGATGAGGGCTCCAAGGAAGAATGACCTGTACATGCTCGACATGAACAAGCCAGAATCTTCGATGGGACCAATTTGTCTGCTATATAAAGCTTCAGAGACTGAGTCGGTTTTATGGCACAGACGCATGACACACTTGCACCTGAGAAAGATGAACTATATTACGAAGAATGGATTGGTGCAAGGTGTTCCAATGAAGAGTTTTTAGTTCGAGGATAAGTGTCTACCGTGCAAGAAAGGAAAACAACACAAGAAGGCACACAAGTCCAAGACTCAGAACTCCATCGCTGCCACATTCGATTTGTTGCATATGGATCTCTTCGGACCAATCAACAAAAGGAGTATAGGTGGTAGTTGGTATTGTTTAGTTATTACTGACGATTACTCACATTTTTCTTGGGTTTTCTTTCTAGGTACAAAGGACGAGACGACTGCTAAGCTCATCGGGTTCTTAGACCAAGCGGAAAATTCTTACGGAACGAGGGCTAAACGCATTCGAAGTGACGGAACAGAGTTTAAAAACACTGTAATTGGTGTATATTGCCTATCAAAGGGCATAGTTCATCAATTTAGTGCACCTTATGAGCCACAACAAAATGGGGTGGCCGAACGGAAAAATAGGACATTGATTGAGGCAGCAAGGACCATGTTATCGGATTCAAAGCTTCCTACCATGTTTTGGGGGGAGGCAGTGAATACCGCATGCCATGTTTTAAACCGGGTCCTTACTGTTAAACCTTTGAACAAAACCTGTTATGAAGTTTGGAATAAAAGGCCACCTAATTTATCTGGCTTCGAACCGTTTGGGGTACCATGTACTTTAATGAGAACAAAACATCAACCTAAGTTTGGTGAAAAGGCTGACGAAGGATACTTCCTAGGTTATGTGTCGAACTCACCAAACAAACGGTTTTTAATAAATCTAATGGTACTGTAGAGATTGTGTATAACATAGATGTCACAAGTTATACACATGAACCCCAAACTGGTCCGGAATGGATATTTGATTATGAAAAATTGTTTGAGTCATTTAACATTCCTTTGGATGAAAATGCAGGTACTATCGAAAAGGATATGTCGTCATTAAATCTGAATGATGAGGGTCATAGCTTTCCGAGGACCACTTTTCAATTAACATCCAAGCCTACATCAACTGAAGATAGATCTCCAAAAGTTACTGATTCTGAAGTGCCTACAAACGAAAATCAGACAACTACTTCTAACTCTGAGGAAAATGTCCACGAGGAAGAAACTGTGGAGTCTGAAGTCGTTCCCCCGTTAGGAGAGATAGGATCTAATTTGGGAGAGAATCTGAGGGTTGACGAGATAGAGACATCTAGGATCAACAGGAACCATCCTATAGAAAGCATCATAGGAAATCCCAATGCGGGTGTGAGGACTAGGAGTAGTTTAAATAACAACACATTGTTGTTGTCGATGATAAACGACTCCAAGGCCTTTCATACTTGCCTCTATTCATGCTTTATCTCGCAAGTAGAGCCGAAAAATGTGCAAATGGCACTAAAAGACAACTCTTGGGTTGAAGCAATGCAGGAAGAACTGTCACTGTTTAGGAAACTAGAAGTGTGGGAGTTAGTTCCATTACCTCGAGGAGAAGTTGCAATCGGAACCAAATGGGTTTTTAAGTGCAAAAGAGATGATCGGGGTATAGTCACTCGCAACAAAGCAAGGTTAGTTGTAAAGGGTTTCAACCAAGAGGAAGGAATCGATTACAATGAAGTGTTCGCGCCAGTGGCAAGGCTTGAAGCAATCCGTTTGTTTCTGGCTTTTGCTTCCTTGAAGGGTTTTATGGTTTATCAACTAGATGTTAAGAATGCTTTCCTTTATGGGAAAGTGAAGGAACTGGTATATGTGGAACAGCCGCCCGGGTTTACAGATCCGAAATATCCAGACAGAGTGTATCGACTAGATAAGGCTTTACATGGATTGCATCAAGCACCAAGGGCGTGGTACGAGACCCTATCCAACCATCTTCTAGACGACGGGTTTGAAAGAGGAAGGATAGACAGTACGCTATTTGTCAAGCGAAAAGGAAAACATTTCATCTTGGTACAAGTGTACGTCGATGATATCATCTTTGGATCATCAGACGAGCAAATGTGCAAGGATTTTGAATAGGTGATGAAGTCAAAATTCGAGATGAGTGCAATGGGTGAGTTGAACTTCTTTCTGGGTTTGCAAGTCGACCAAAAGAAGGAGGGCATGTTCATCCATCAGACGAAGTATGTCTATGACATATTAGAGCGCTTCGGGATGGAAGGGACAAAACTGACAGCTCATTTCAGCACGCCGATTCAAGTGAATTACAATCTCGGACCGGGTACTGAAAGTGATACCGATGTGGATCCGACGTTATATCGGGCCATGATTGGGTCACTTATGTATTTAACTGCTTCTAGACCTGATATTATGTTTGCTGTTTGTATTTGTGATAGGTTTCAAGCTAATCCGAAAGAGATGCACATGAAAGTTGTGTAGCGGATTCTAAGATACCTCAAGTCGAAACTGAAGCTGGGACTTTGGTATCACGCGGAGGGCGATCTGGAATTGGAGGCGTTCACGGATTCAGACTACGGAGGATGCAGCTTGACGCGCAAGTCAACAACTGGAGGTTGTTAGTTCCTAGGAGGGGACTCGTTTCCTGTCAATGCAAGAAACAAACGTCGGTAGCCGTGTCAACGTGCGAGGCCGAATATGTTGCTGCTGGTAGTTGCTGTTCACAGGTTCTGTGGATACAACAACAATTGCGGGATTACGGTTTGACTTACACTCATACTCCTATTAGGATAGACAACCAGTCAACAATTTCTATAACTAATAATCCAGTTAAACATAATAAAACCAAGCACATAGACATAAGACATCATTTTATACGTAATTGTGCTGAAAAGAACTTAATCAAGCTGGTAAAAGTGGCAACAAATGATAATAATGCTGATTTATTTACCAAAGCTTTTGATAAGTCACGTTTTGAGTATTTGATTCAACTAAACGGAATGCGTAATCCAGAGTGAGTTGACCTTAGTTAAGTTTATTTCCTTTTATAGCATTCAATTTTCTTTCTTTTTCTAGTATGTTTAGTTGCTTAGGATAGTTTTTTTTATAGTAAGTTAGTAGGTTACTTTATTTTTCTTACTCTTATTTATAAAAAACAAAAGAAGAAAGAGAGAAAACCATAAAAAGTTCAAAAAAAAAAAGAGTATATCAGAAAATGAGTTAAGTCCTAGATGCATAGGTTCAAGGTGACGAAAATTAGCACAGTCTTTACAATCTCTAAGTATTTAGCTTTCACACATAATGCACCTAAAATTCTAAGTGTTGTACATTATCTAGTTTGATATGTTGGTAGGCATAATACATATAGGGAGTGTCGAGGCTAATAAAATATTCAAGAAAAAGTCAGACGTGTCACTAACTTAGATGTATGACCAATTGGTCTTAATTTTTATGTTTGAGACATACAGACATTGATTCTAAATGAGGTATGCAAACTTTCTGGGGATGTATAGCAACAACAGATACATCTTAAAAATGGAAAGAACAGAAAAATCATATACAGAATTGAGAGTCAAAACAAGTAACTCTGTTGTACGTAAGTACAGACCTGTTGCCTCTGTTTTGATTCGAGTTAGCAAGATAAGTCGCTTTGTTGTACGTCAGTACAGACCTGTCACCGCTGTCTTGCTAGCTTTAAAAATAAACCTTAAGACAAACTAAGACACTTTGTTGTATGTAAATACAGACCTGTGTCCGATGTTTGCCTTTTAAAGAAAGTTTGCAATACCAAAAAGTTATAATCATTGTGTGTATGCCTTGATCATAAAAGTATGTCTATGTATGAGTCACGTAAGAAAATTTCTTGATAAATAAAAAGGCCAAGGGATATTCCGACGTGTACAATGTTTAAAGAGAAAATAATACCAACAATCGGCTAGAAATGTATGTCACGACAAACAATCAAAGGAGTCAAAAATTCCTAAATGTGAAAGTTTGAATACTGAAAGTGCGTATTTGACACCGCTATCTGATTGAACCTTTCTTTGACTATGCTCGCCAAAAATATTATGTTAAGTGTTTAGTATAGGTTGTAAAGTTTAAAATAATGTAGATTAGTCTAAGTTTAATTTTTGTTCACAATTTTAACTTTAATTTATTTTATTCTACTTTTATTTTTTACTTCATTTATTTTATTTTATTTTTATTTTTAATTTTTATTTTATTTTTACTTAGGAAAAAGGTCAAAATTACTGAGGGTGCGTTCCTAGTTGAATAAAATAAACACTGCGTGAAAATCTTGTGCTTAGGGTAAAAGATTTGGCATATTTTATTCCGTTACACGAAAAAGTTGTAAAAGTTGAAAAAGTAGACTTTATTTCAAAGATTTTTGAAATTTTCAAAATTTTCAAGTTACATTTGAGTTTAACCCAAAATCGAATATACATTCGAATTTGGCAGGTACTTTGAATTTGCTGATAAATTCGAAAGTAGACAACAAACTCGAAGGTGGTTGATATAAATAGGTCAACAGTGACAAGTCATTATCACCTACTTTCGAATTTGAGTCTTCGAGTTTATTGAGAGCGACTTCGAGTTTATTCCTTCGACTTTACCGTATTCGAATTTTCTACTATTTGTCGAGTGTTTGTCCATTTGTGTTCGAGACTACTAACAAATCTAGGTATAATCAACAGCATTGTACAACATTTAGGTGGTTTTAGACTCAATTTGAGCCAAAATTAACGGATTTTGAGGTTTTAAAGGTGTGAAGTTTGTATTTCAAAATAACAAACTTTGAACCGGTGAAACATCAAATTGATTACAAATATCTTTGATTAGAACCTATTAGGACTAATGGATGTAATTTTCTAAGTCTAAAATGGTTGAAATCTTGGATTTTTGTTGTCACACAAACCGACATGTTTGAATTTGATCATGTTCTCGAATTTGATCGTGGCTTCGAGTTTATCATTAAACTCGAAGCAGCCAATAAATTCGAAACTAGGGTAGTTTCGAACTTGTCATTCGAGTTTGCCATTATGTTCGAATTATTTGCTTAAAAATTTAAATCAAACTTGTAGAAAGTCATATGTGTTGGATTTTGTTCTTACACAAGTTCAAAATAAGACAAATTTGAATTTAAACAAGTTTATGTTCATATGGATAATTCTAATACTTTATATACTTTATTGTGCAGATATGGCAGATAGAGTTTTTGTTCCAAAGCATAATATGGTCATTTCTCCGGACCATGAGATACCTGAGGCCCAAGCATTCCGCCAAATGGTGGATTTTTTGGTCGGTTCAAGGATTTCGTATGCTGTGTCGCATAACATTCAGATCGTAATCCCATATGTTAGAGAATTTTGGGAACATCTACAAGTCGATTGTATTGTTATTCCAACAGTACTAAGGACGAGGATTGCTGGACACCCTTTAGTGTTTTCAGCTAACGTATTGCGCAGAGTGTTGAAGCTAGGCTCTCCAGAGCAAGAAAATGGGCCGATTGACTTTCCGTTAGCAATCAGGCAAGCAGCATTTATCAGAATGGGATATAGTTTGGATGTGACTAAGTCCTCATACATGAAGAGTGGGCTGATCGGGCAATGGAGATATCTCGCACACGTTTTTATGGTGTGTTTTGCTGCCAAGAAAGCAGGATTCGATTATATCGTATCGAAGATTCAATCAGGGATGATAGCGCTGGTGTACAATCAGAAATTCAGCTACTCAGAAATGTTCTTTGCGGAGTTTGTCCAGCAGATAACAGCTCCTGCACGAGAAAGATTTCTGTTATATCCGAGATTTGTGATGATGCTGATAAGGCATTTCCTGCCGAACCTCCCGCAGCTGAACTATATTCAAAGCGTTGCTGTCATTGATAAACGAATATTTGCAGACTGCCAAGCACATAGAGGTGCTCTGGCTAGGCCAGTGGAGGCACCACTGTTTGGTGCGGTGGTCAATCCAGATTTCCAAGTCGGTGAAGGTGCCAATTGGGCAGGGGAAATTCAATCCATAGCAGCCGCAACAACAACAGCAACCGCAACAGCCAAGGCCTCAACAACAAAGGAGGAGGCAACGTCCATCAGCGAGACAA
The DNA here is from genome assembly GCA_020465985.1 of Centrapalus pauciflorus. Classification (NCBI taxonomy): domain Eukaryota; kingdom Viridiplantae; phylum Streptophyta; class Magnoliopsida; order Asterales; family Asteraceae; genus Centrapalus; species Centrapalus pauciflorus. Next base: position 130,917 of record JAANYP010005117.1, read on the forward strand.
ACTCAGGCAGCTAGGCCTTCAACAAGCCATGTGCAAGAGCTGGAAGACGCTGGCCCGTCATGTGCAGCAACAGTCTCTGATCCATGGGTCGAAACCTTAGAAGAAATTTGGGCATCTGGACCACATGCCAATGAGGAAATCACTGCTAAGCTCGTTGGAAATATATTGGAACCTCCAGAAGGAGAAGAAGATGTTTTTAGGCAGATAGAGGATTATGTACACGTTGAAGAAGACAATGGTTCAGAATCTGAGTCGGAAGAAGAAGAAATAGAGGTTGAGGCACCAACCATAGTGACAGAAGATCCGTCTATTCACATAGGCACATATGGATCGAGGTTAGTGGTAATTGATGAAGAAGCTAGAAGGAGAAGAGCGTCGAGAGATTCAGACGAGGATGACTCGGACTTCGACGTTGAGGATTCTACTCCTTTACCCAGGCATAGGGCAAAAAGGCACCGATTTATGCAGGGAGCTTCATCAGCCTCTGCTTCTGAGCCAGAAATGCCTATCGATCACCCATCAGAACCAACATCCATTCCACCACCACCACCACCTGTTCAAACATCCATTCCGTCACCAATCACCCCAACTCCCATCCAATCAATTCCATCCACTTCATCAACCTTCATAGATAATCAAAGGTTCTCTGAGCTCAGGAGCTAGGTTGACTTCCAGCAAGTCCAAATCTTTCAGTTGACAAAAGCTATTGGTGAGATACAGGCGCATAACGCATATGTTGAGAAAGATAATGCTGAGTTGAAGAAATATGTTGGAAAGATTGAGGAAGAGAATCTGGTGCTTAAAACTTTTGTTGCAGATCAAGCTGCAGAAATCAGAACAATGTGGTCCCTTATTGAGCAGCTATTGAAAAACTTAAAAGCTCAGGGGGAGACAAGTTGTAGAGATGATGAGGAGCAGCGAAGGGAAGGTGATGACGATGGCAATGATCCTAATGCACCAGAAGAGAGTGAGCCAGTAGATTTTCCTGCTGCTCTATATGCTGAAGTTCAGGGGGAGCCTAGTCAAAGTGGTGTTGAAGGAGGAGAAGGAGGAGAGGCTGGTTCTTCAAAGACTCATGAAAGCGATATAATAGACGCCTTGAGAGGTATTGAGGAAGAAGTTTTGGATTTTGATTTTGATTTTGAAGAAGAGATAGAGGAGTTGGAGGAAGGAGAATTCGTACCGGAGGATGTAGTTGATTGGAGATCTGATGATGAAGTGATAGAAGACGAGGACGATAATGTCAACGAAGTGATTGTTAATTCACAGCCTATCACGGAGTTATATGTGCGAGATAATCACAATGTGATTGATATAGATGAGATCAAAATAGCCTTGGTCGAAGACTCTAAACTTGAAGAAGCAGAAAAGGAGCCATCCAGGGCTGATTTAATGAATCTATGGTTCAAGAAAGAAGAAGAGAAAGAAAAGCCGAAGATGAAGAGAAGAATGAGAGTTCCGGGCCCCGAAAATCTTTCTGGTGGAATTATAAGCTGGTTCTTTGATAGAGAATTGTAGCTATTCATATTGAAAAGGAGAGATGGACTTCAATACCTAAGGCGGACACTTAAAGTATTTAATACATTGCCAAAGGTAGAAGTAAAGGAGTTAGCATGGAAAGAACTTATCAATATCGGTGAGGACCCGTATGCTGAGGTTATAGCCAGGGTAATAAGAAAAGAGGGCCGTTCTGGAAAGTTTGAAAGACTTAAGCCGAGATCAGGAAAAAGAATAGAAGATGAGACAAGAATAGACCCCCATACGGGAAGGCCATGGGCTAGAATGGTGTATAAGCCCGTCAAGTGTCTAAAGAAGGTGCCAATGAAGTCCATGCCACAAGATGTTCTCAGTAACATGAAGTGGTGGTACATATATAATAATACTGCTGAAGCTGTAATGGAGGATACACAGGACAAAGTAATTTTGAGAGTGTATGATCCACTGCACTTAATAAATCTATCGAAGGACGACCTGAAGAAGCTGAATGATCAACCTATCTTCTTTCATGAAGGATGGAGGTCTGACGCCAGGAAGTGCCAGAAGGTAGTAAAGGTTTGTATAGATGCAGGGCTATAAGCAGGTAGCAGTCTATTAGTGCTAGTACCTAATCAAAATGTAAATAGTTAGAAGCTATCGTCAAGGGGGAGTCTGTTGGTACACCCTGTGTGACGATAGCAGTCTAAGTTGTGTTAACATTTTGTGTAAGTTATTGAATATTAACTATTGTTTGATATATGTGATTTTATATGTTTGATATTTATTGTTTGTATGTTTGAACTTGGTGTAACGTATTACAAGAAGTTCAAACATAAAGTTCAAAGATTAATTCAAACATAAGTTAAAACATATATTCAAATAGAAGTTTAACATGTGAAATTCGAATTTAGGTTAAATTCGAATTTAGCATGAAGGTAAATTCGAATTTGTCATGTGGACAAATTCGAATGGGCCTTGGGCCTGGATTCGAGTTTGTCCCATGACAAACTCGAATGGGTCTCTATAATTAGGGATTAACTCGAATGATTAGAGAGACTTTTGCAGAATTCCGGTGAGTGATTAGCAGAAGGTGATCTAGAGTTTATCAGCAATTAGTGTGTGCTTTCGGAGAGAATCATCGCGTAGGTTCGTTCGTGGTCGTTCGTACAACGCTGTGGTAGTCTCTGTGTTCCGTGTCTGTGATATATCCGTCAAGCCGCTAACGAGGATTCCGCACTCGTTGGTGTGTGTCGCATCTAGATAGGTCTGTAGTGTGAAGACCTAACATGTATGCCCAGTGATGCTGCTTGTAGAAAGCATTCTGAAATGCCGACGCGCGTACACCTGTGTAAATCTCATCAATACGGCTCGTTTGGGTTTCCAACTCGTGCTGGAACTCATCCATCCTCTCAATTACATCCTCTTGGAAACTACCCAAACGCAACTTCATTGCGTCCAACCGTGCGATCACCTGAGACATGTCATTGGCTCCTCCCGCTGCATGTACTCTCTCTACCTGATGTTGGTGGTAAGCTTCTGCTTCTTCTACGTCATACAGCTCTCGGTGTGTCTTCCCTGTGTCCAAGTCGAAGATTTCAAACCCTTGATCTGTTTGGCGTAAGGTAATGCTTTGTATCATAGCTGCTGTGATGACGGCACCGGAGACTCCCCTTGGAACAGAAATGGGAGAGATCGCTGCTTGAGACCTCAAAAATTCTGATATAACCCATCTGTGAGGAATTATCTTCCTCTCCCTCGTGTCATACATCGACCAAAGGTCGTTCATTACAATCCAAGCAAAGGAGAGACTCGGCTCTCCTGTCATCAACGCGTAAAGAATGGTTACCTCCTTGTGCCGAATCTTTGTCAAATCACTGTCCCTCGGGAGCACATTGTTGGTAACGATCTTGTGCAATACTTTTGCCATGGGGCTAAGATCACGCCTAGCGTATGTTGTATACCCTGCCGCGGCATTGTAGTCAATCTTCAATATTTCTGCCAACTGTGTAGTCCATTCGCCTTCCCAGGTCCTATCTGTGAATGCTAGTTGTGCATCCGTCTTATACTCATAGTTGAAAACCCGTGCTTCGTCTTCTCCAACACCGATATCAACTCCAAAAACTTCTCTCAAAACTTGCGCATTCATCGGGAATTCATGTCAATTTACACGCCCTATTAGTGTAAAGTCGCCTCTAAACCGTCCTTCTTCTCGTCTCAATGTTGACATCCACTCCAAGACCTCTTCGTGATAAATATGCTCCCGTCCTAAATCCAATACCGCCTCCCATCCTAAACGGTTAAAACATCTTACTACCCCATAATTCTCAAATTCATCTTTCTTCACCCTCTTTTCTAGTAAAACCTTGCCCGAGAATTTCTTCGTCATGAATAATTGCCGTCGTATGTTGGACGGGTGCTGTGAAAGATATAACTCCGGGTTCCATTCTACCCTTGGTTGGGTAGAGGAACTAGCGCCTTCTCCTACACGTTGTCTTGTTCGGCGAGACATCTGCTGTTGGTACACCCTGTGTGACGATAGCAGTCTAATCGATCTGCATTATGGTTTAGGTAATATTCTGAGTATTAACCAAGTATTTTGATATATATGTTTAATATGTGCTTTGTCTGTTATTGATTGTGTGTTTGAACTTGATGTAACATATTACAAGAAGTTCAAACATAAAGGTCAAAGATTAACTCAAGTATAAGTTAAAACATAAGTTTCAAACACTTAGTTATATATGTCAAAGGCTAGATTCGAATTGCATAAAAGGATACATTCGAATCTGTGATAGATTCGAATGAGTCCTTAGATTCGAATAGGCTAGATTCGAATCTGTCAGATGGACAGATTCGAATGGGCCTTAGGCCAGATTCGAGGTTGGCCCACAACAAACTCGAATCAGGGTCTATAATTAGGGATAGACTCGAATGATTAGAGGACTTTTTGCAGAATTCGTGAGGAATTGAGCAAGAGGCGATCTCGAGTTTATCAGCTTGGTGAGTCCCGTTTCGGAGAGAATTAGTACGTAGGATCGTTCGTGTGTCGTTCGTTCAGCGTCTAATAGTCTCTGTGTTTCCGTTGGTTGAGAGTTGTCCGTCTGACCGTCAACGAGGATTCCGCACTCGTTAACGGATCCGCGTCTAGATAGATCTTGCAGTGGTAGACCTTACAAGTGATATCAGAGCCTACGGAGTGTTCTTGGTGTTTTTCGTGTTCATCAGATACATTCTAGGTTTCTTGACGCTAGTTGGACGGTTTTTCTCTCAAAAACGTGTTTTTGAGCTTAGCAAATTCATATTCGGGAAACACTTTATCGTTTTTCACGTTTTTGGTCGAAATCATTATTTTTCATTTGAAAAATAGTGATTTAATCTATAAAACGTCAAAAAATCAAAGTGTTAGCCGTTTTTCGAGTTTGCGGCGCTCGAATCTATAGGGGTAATTAGGGTTTTACTTTATTTTCGAGTCTAACCAAAATACGCTCCTTACGCGTCAATTTCAGAGTGTTTCGAATCTACTTTGTTTCGAATCTGTTGCTTCATTCGAATAGGATCTCGAGTCTAGTTTAAGTGTCGAGTTTATTTCGAATCTAGTATTATTTCGAATCTAGTGTTTCGAATCTGCTGTCATTCGACTCAACTGTGCCTTCGATTATAAGGGTCTTCGAATCTATAGAGTCCTTCGAATCTGATATACCTTCGAATCTAAGGAGTTCCTCGAATCTGACATTTTTTCGAATCTAATTGACTTTTAAGACTTAATCGAATTTAATCTCAAAAGATTTAATATTAATTAGTTTCGAATCTATCTAGATTCGAATAAGTTAATCTAAATCAGTTTCACATTAAATTAATTAAGTTCAAATTCAAATTCTTTAAGAAAAGATGTCAAACCTTCAGAAATTCCTTGAGATGGATCACGAAGTTGGGAAGGCAAATGCACCGCCAAAGCTGATGAAAGTTGAGGACTATTACTGGTGGAAGGACAGATTTACGGATTTTGTACGATTCAACGATATGCGCATGTGGGTGTGCATAGATGAAGGGTACATTCCACCAGTATCTGAGGTAGAAGGCCGTCAAAAGGTTCTGTCATACCAGATGATGAAAGAGGATGACAAGAAACTATTTGAAGCTGAAAACAAGGCTTTCTCCATTATCCGTATGGCGTTACCTCAAGATATCTTGCACACATTTCGGACTCAAAGGACGTCGAAAGAACTTTGGGAATCTCTCCAGAAAGGTGTGAGGGTAATCCACGGGTACGTAGAAAGCGTACAGAGCTGTTGACCCAACAGTTTGCGATTTTCAAGGCTCTTAAGGATGAACAGTTAGATGATATTATCACAAGGTTCTATCATCTGATAACAGAGCTTGAAAGTCATGGCATTGAGTACTCGGACAGTGACAAGAACAACAAGCTTCTTGATGCCCTACCAGCCAAATGGGCTATGTACGTGGCAATGATTAAGCTTAATGAAGACAAATACTATGCTCAATCGCTGGATGACATCGTGGGAACGTTGAGGGCATATCACTTCGAGATGATAAAGGCTGAGACTGATTACGAGCAAGTCCAAAATCCGGCGATGTATTTTGGAAAGACATCTAAATCATCAGTGACAGCTGATCAGAAGAGTGCTACAGCGTTTTTCACCGGAGAAACGTCATCACCACCAGAGTCCGAAGACTCACTGAATCGCGCGTTCTTAGGGTTAGGAAGATCGGAAGAACCGCAACCTCAAGTCCAACAGGCATCGACTAGTCAGAGCTATTCGAAGATGCCCATGAGCGCAAAGTCCGCAGAAGAACATTTAAATCTGCTTGCTTCCTTTGTGGCAGCTTATGGAAATTGTGTTCAAGGGAAGATCAATGATCCGGCTCTTTGGGATGAAGATTACGATCAGGTTGACCCTGATGACTTAGAGGAAATGGATCTTAAGTGGCAACTGGCCATGGTGACCTAGAGGGTTAAAAGATTCATTAAGAGAACTGGGAGGAATCTGCAAATGAACAACAAAGGGATAGGATTTGATAAGTCTAAGGTCAAATGCTACAACTGTCAGGGATTGGGACATTTCGCCAGAGAGTGTCAAAGACCGAAGGTAGAATCATACCAAGGACAGAATCAGCATCAAGGACAGTACCAAAATCAGTCCCAACAGAGATACCTTCCGAGTTCAAATTCTGGTCAAGCCAATCTAGCGGGTCTAATATCCAATGTCACTTCTGACAGACAGCTAGATGGTACCTATGACTGGAGTTCACATCCTGAGTCCAATGCTAGAGCATTCATGGCTGAAGTTACTGAAACTGGATGTGATGTGGATGAGCAGACCACAAGGGACAGCAGTCCGATGTGGGTAGAGAAAGCGAATGATCAGACCGTGCTGGAGTTTGCTGCTCAGATGGCCAACGTGGAATCTGACAACTCAAAGGTTAGTCTTTCTTATTCTCTATTTCGTGAATTATGTGCTTTATGTGTTAGTTCTAACGATAGGTTAAATCTAGTTTTAGACTCACATAAGACCATAGCTGCTCAAAATGAAAATTTAAAAATTGAAAACGCTAGCCTAAATGATATAAAACAAGATTTAAAAGAAAAGCTTAAGGCTGATGCTCAAGACGTAATCGTTCTAAAAGACAAACTGAGTGAGCAGTGTGTTAGGATAGAGCTTATGTATGAGCATGTAGAGGCCTTGACCAAAAGTCTGAAAGACAAGGACATAGAGCTAGCCGAGACCAAAGTTAAGGTAGCAGAGGCAAATAGCAAGCTGGAAAAGTTTAGGAATTTGAGCCTAAATCTAGGGAAAGTCTTAGATGCCCAAAGACAGTCTAAGAAGCCTGTAGGTCTAGGTTTTCAAGAAATTCCTCTACCGTTCAATGCGAACTATGTGCCTCAGCCTCAGGAGAAAACTGACAAGTCAGTAGACTTAGAGGACCTACCTGAACCGACACCTGAGCCTACAGTTGAAAGTACACCTAAGGTAACTGACTCTACTGTCAAGGTCAAGAAAGTGAAATTTGTGTCTTCCTCCAGTGAAACACCTGCAGGAAAACAGAAGATTTCATGGGCTGACCAGGTCGAAGAGACAGACACAATAGATGTACCAAAGGATGTAGACACCAGTGAGACACCTAGATCTAAGGGACCAACCAAAAAGTCCATGGATAAGATGTCTTGCTTTAGATGTCACGAGAAAGGGCATGTTGCTTCTCACTGTCCAAATAGGAAAGCAGAACTTACCCTTAAGACAGTGAACCCAACACCTGTTAAGCCCTCACCAACCGTGGCAAGCAGCAGTAGTTCTCAGAGTACCGAGAAAACTGTGCAGGCCGCACCAAAACTTGTTGTGAAACAAACACCGGTTAAGGTTGGACCAAAAGAAGTGGTTAGGACAAATTCACCGAATCGTGTCATTAATCAATCTAGGTCAGCACCTCAACAAGTCTATAGGAGCACAACAACTAGCAGGTCACACACTCCAGTTAGGTCACATACTCCCGTTAGACATTATGTTCCGGTAAGAGCTCAGGGATCACAGTCTGAAATGCAGTATAATAAGACTTATTCTAGAGCACCACAACAAATGCCTACTCAAAGGCAAAGAGTGAATCTAAATCACTCGGCACCACAACAGAATTCAGTTCAAAGGCCCAAGTCACCTGAAAGGCGAGATGGGTACTTGAAAGAATTCACGTATGTGGACGAGAATGGTATTACCAAGTCAGTCATGGCTTGGGTTCCCCGTGATAACTAACCTATTTTCTTTCATGTGCAGGAGATAACTACCGGTCCAAACAACAAGTGGTTCGTCGACAGTGGTTGCTCCAGGCACATGACGGGGGAAAGAAGTCTTCTCACAGACTTCAAGGGGGGAAATAGGGGATTTGTATCATTCGCGGGTAACAAGGGTGGAAATATCACTGGAACTGGAGAAGTCACTAATGGGACGATTACTTTGGATCAAGTTTATCACGTTGATAAACTGGTTCATAATCTCATTAGTGTCTCTCAAATCTGTGATAAGAAGAACTCAGTGTTATTTACTGACACTGAGGCGTTAGTGCTAAAGCCGGGATTCAAGATACCTGAAGATTGGATATTGATGCGGGCTCCAAGGAAGAATGACTTGTACATGCTCGACATGAACAAGCCAGATAATTCGATGGGTCCGATCTGTTTACTATCAAAAGCTTCGGAGACGGAATCGGTTTTGTGGCACAGACGCATGGCTCACTTGCACCTAAGGAAAATGAACTACATAACGAAGAATGGTTTGGTGCAAGGTGTGCCTCTGAAGAGCTTTCAATTTGAAGACAAGTGTCTACCGTGCATGAAGGGCAAGCAACATAAAAAGACACACAAGTCCAAGAAGCTGAACTCCATAACCTCGACATTCGATTTGTTGCATATGGACCTTTTCGGCCCTATCAACAAAAGGAGTATAGGAGGTAGTTGGTTTTGCTTAGTTATCGCTGACGATTACTCACGGTTTTCATGGGTTTTCTTTTTAGGTACGAAGGACGAGACGGCTACAAAGCTCATCGGGTTCTTAGACCAAGAGGAGAATTCCTACGGAACAAGGGTTAAAAATATACGTAGTGATAATGGGACTGAATTTAAAAACTCTGTAATTGGTGTATATTGCCTCTCAAAGGGCATCGTGCATCAATTCAGTGCACCATATGAACCTCAACAGAATGGGGTGGCCGAACGTAAAAACAGAACATTGATTGAGGCTGCAAGGACTATGCTTTCGGATTCAAAGCTTCCTACCATGTTTTGGGGGGAGGCAGTGAATACCGCGTGCCATATTTTAAACCGAGTCCTTACAGTCAAATCAATGAACAAAACATGCTATGAAATTTTGAATGAACGGCCACCTAACTTAACTGGATTCGAACCGTTTGGAGTACCATGCACACTTTTAAGAACAAAAAATCAACCGAA